>CM075511.1:8667800-9267800 GCA_037950675.1 Hypophthalmichthys molitrix
ATCTCTCCAGCAGTTGAGTGAGGCAGTGGCTCCCTGTGTTGTGCTCTCTGATGGGAACACTTTGAAAAGAGACATCAAAAGGCTTTTAGATGCTGGTGCATGTGGGGCAGTCCTTCTGTTGTCAACCATCTCCATTTAAAAAAAAAAAAAAAAAACATGGAGGGAGAGAAGGCATGTGTATGTGATGGAAGGCGTCTGTGTGAAAGGTCAGGTGGGATTACCAAAGCTGTGGTTTCTGCTTCACTCCTGATATCTGGCACAAACCTCCTTAAGTCTTCTATATGACTGTCACCTTTGAATGCTGGACGGTCAGGTGCAGTCTTGAATTTAAAGACCGTCTCACTAAACCCACAGACTACCTGCCTCCCTGAAGAACAATTATACAAATCTATAATTTTATTGGTGCATAAACAGTTTTTGTTTAGTTAGGATCTGTGCCATTTTTTGTTGTTTATTTATAGTAAGTCATCTTCTTCTTCATTTAGATAGCGCTTTTCACAATACATAATGTCTCAAAGCAGCTTCACAGTGACAATAGGAAAATTCTTATCGAGCTAAAGTTGGTTTTTGATTGAATCACTTCCGTTGTAAAAATTGTTAGTTATTACTTTAGGGGCCGCTTAAATGACACCTTTTCTATTGACATGTTTAGTCTATAGGTTTGAGTGTGTATGTGCGCAGAAGTTTGGTGTTTTTAAAAAAGTGATATTTGCCAAATTACTTTACTGGTCCGCATAATACAGAAAAATTTGTTGTGTCCGCGGATCTATGCAAACTGGAATAATTTTGATAACGTTTTATCTATACATAGGGAAAGGAAAGGGAAATGGGCCTTCGCAGGGGATAGTTTAGTTGAAACGTCAGGGCTGCGTTATCATCATGTCTAGATGCAGGTCCTTCATCTCATCTGGAAACGCCCTGGATCTGGCAGGCTGCAGCAAACCTCAGGATAAACAGAGAGAGACTAATATTAGCATAGACGCCATTCTTCTTATGATGTAGCGAGTACATCAGGTGTTATGGGAAGTGTTACGGTTGACCTGATCTATGCAGCCTAACAATTTACATGATTTGAATTACAGAAGTAGATAATGGTTTATGTGTATGCAAGTTTAAACAGATGTGTTTTTAGTGTAGATTTAAACTGACAGAGTGTGTCTGCTTCCCGAACAGTGATAGGAAGATTGTTCCAAAGTTTAGGTGCTAAATAGGAAAAGGATCTACCGCCTGCAGTTGATTTTGATATTCTAGGTATTATCAACTGGCCTGAATTCTGAGATCACAATAGACGTGAAGGACTATAATGCATTAAGAGCTCGCTTAGGTACTGGGGAGCTAAACCATTTAGTGCTTTGTAAGTAAGTAGCAAGATATTAAAATCTATATGATGTTTAATAGGAAGCCAATGCAGTGTTGACAGAACCGGGCTAATATGGTCATATGTAAATTTACCTTAAGTTCAAAGTTTTATTTGTCAAATGCTCAACAGCAAAACATACAGTACTGCACTGTAGTACTTGCTGACATTGTTTTCACAATTCATAGCTTATAAAGATGGAAATATATTTAAAGGGGGCCTACTATGCCCCATTTTACAAAATGTAAAATAAGTCTCTGATGAGTGTGTATGTCAAATTTTAGCTCAAAATACAACACAGATATTTGTTTACAGCATGTTAAAATTGCCACTTTTTGGGGGTGAGCAAAAACACACACTATAATGTCAGAAACTGCAAATATATGCTGCATGGAGATAGAACAGGTATAGTTTAGTATAATTACAGTTATAACTTATATTGTCTTCTTGTTTTTATCCACTATATTAGTACAAGACTGTTTACTGATGAGTTTTATAACATTTATTGTACTTCACACAAAATATGAAGTGTCTGTTTTCACTCTAGAAAATCACTGTAAGAGCTTAATAAAGCAGAGTGCAAATGTGTATTAAATATTATCCATAAACTCTCTGTCTTCCCTGAATTATCATCAACATACATAGCGAAGTACACAGAAACAATCGTTACAACTAACAGTAAACAAATATATAAAGACCTTATGCCTTTTCAGGTGGTGCTTAATAAACTGGTAAACTTTATATCCGTAAATCAACTCCGATGAACTGTAATAAAGTGCTGTCAACTTCATTACTGCTGTATCCAGTATCACTCTGGAGGCTGTAAGCTAGATCACAAACAGTTTACTTATCTATCCTTGAGTAACACATTTTTAGCACAACCTCTGTTTTGTATTGTCCCTTTGTATTGACATTCGTTCACAAAGTCCGGTGTGAAATGATTCATGCAGACATAAACGAATTTCGGTAGAATTGATGAAGCATTTTCTTCGAAAACAAAATTAATCTACCTCATCTTCAGCGGCTCAGAATTAGGGAGTAAATTGAGAGAGCTGTGTGGATTAATCCATTCAGCTATAGAACACCTAAAACGCTTGGGAGACATTCTCAACAGTGCAGTAATGGCGGACTGTGTACAACTCGCTGTGAACTCGCTCAGGGCGGTTCTATGTTAAAACGGCAGTGTCTGTCAACATTCGTTGGCGGGGCCTGTGGCTAATGTGACGTCACACTGCCAGGAACCTGCAAACAGCTTGTTCTGAGACACTGCTTATGAAAAAATAGTGGTTGGATTTTTTATCACTATAGGGTGGTTATGTACACACACTGCCGACACACATTTATATCCAAACACCATGCAAAAGTGGTTTTTGCATAATAGGTCCCCTTTAAATGTCTTGTTAGAGGGATTTCGATTATCAAAACAGGGCGTAATTTTTAGCAGCGAGACATCTGCAATTTAATTTGCTGTAATCACCATGCTGCTTGTTGGTTATTATCGTGGTGTTGTCGATTTCAGTTTTACCCCTAAAAATCACAATTGTTTTGTATTTTGTGTTTTGTTTTGTTTGTGAAAGAATACACCAAAGTGAGACTTCAGGCCAGCCAGCATTTATTGAAAATATGACAATTGTAATTCTGTAATTCTTTGTAATTCATTTTAATTTTTATCCATATATTGACATGTTGAAGTTTCAAATCAGTTTTCTTTTTCAAAAAGTTATTATTTTGTTAAAGTTTATGTATTTGTTAAGTTTAATGTATTACATCACATTTCTCCAAAAAAAAAAAAAAAAAAAAAAAAAAAAAACTTGATTTTGATTGGCCGGTTGTTGCAATTGGCAGGCAAATGTTTTTAAATAATGATCTTGGCAATGCTGTAATAAGTGGGGGGGGGGGGGGGAGTATAGTAATTACCAGCTGACTGTACATTGTGCCGTAACAAGTTAAAAAAAAAATCACTGCTTGGATTAATCAATGTTTTGTTGTTAATAATAATAACAACCTTGTATCCAACTGAACATTCAGCTGCATAAAGGCAGCTGTTTAGCCTGTTTAGCCTTTAATAACAGTGTTATTAAACTGACCATTACATTAGTGTACTATAAATGTGTGTAATATTGAAACACAATAACATTTTATCTATGGAAGATATGTATTTATTTATTTATTTATTTATTAAAGGGCTTTGTATATTGCACATGCCATTCCTGTTACTTGGAAACAGTATTTTTGAGTTGGATCAAAGGCATGTTATTACTTCAGAGGTATCATTATGGCATAGCTGATGCTGATGTTTAACATCGGAAAAATAAAGCTCCCCATCTCCTCTGCTACATATTCACATTTTTTAAACTGATTTTTGTTATTGTGTGTTTATTTGGATAAGGCTTTTCAATGTTGAGCATTAATAGTTTTTTTCCCCTCTAAAAAGTACTATAAACATGGATGCCCTTGTCCTTCATGTGTGACTGATTTTCTTTTCTCTTTTTTTTTTTCTTTTTTTTTTTAAGGGGGAAAAGTACAAAAGTACACCTGGAGGAACATGTTTTCATTTATCTGTTCAAATAAAGGAGTTCAGAATAATATGAAAACATACTGTATGTTCAGAATAAGATGGAAATAGGAAACACACCACTACTCTGGTTAAAACTGTCTGGTTTGGGATTAATTTAAACAAGGTTCTTGTCAGTTCGTCAGTCAGTTATAGATTTCAGCACAAGTTGCTTTGAGATTCTGTCACTATTGGACATCAGCAGGTCTGGTCCATTTTGCAGCTTATTCTGAAAAAGAACCACCCACCTTGACAGGAAGAGATCATATGACTGACATATGTGACCCTGGACCCCAAAACCAGTCGTAAGTCACACAGGTATATTTGTAGCAATAGCCAACAATACATGGTATGGGTCAAAATTATCGATTTTTCTTTTATGCCAAGAATCATTAGGATATTAAGTAAAGATCATGTTCCATGAAGATATTTTGTAAATTTCCTACTGTAAATATATCAAAAATGTATTTTTGTGGGTGGATATGCATTGCTAAGTACTTCGTTTGGACAACTTTAAAGGCGATTTTCTCAGTATTTGGATTTTTTTGCACCCTCAGATTCCAGATTTTCAAATAGGTGTATCTCGGCCAAATATTTTCCTATCCTAAAAAACCATTCATCAATGTAAAGCTTATTTATTCATCATTTTACAATAAGGTCCCATTAGTTTGACTACATTCGCTACAGTATTTATTAATCTTTGTTAACATTAGGTTACTAAAAAAATACAACCGTTGATTGTTAGTTCATGCTAGCTCAGGTCCATTAGATAAAATGAACAGATACAACGTAGTTTTAGTTGTATTATATGTATTATAGTTAAGTGCCCCTAATATATAGTGCATAATGTTACAGAAAAAAACTTTTTTGATGATCCTTTAACAATGTCTGAACATTTTCAAATCTAATAGCTATTGGCAAATGATAAAAGTCCACAGAGAAAATGACATTGTTTCAAGGTGTCAGTGTACATTTTGACAACAGTTCATTGATTGAAATGAACACTGTGAAAGTGTTGTACAGTTGTTGGTGGCAGTTGTGTAGAGGGGTGAGGATTTGATATGTGTGTGTGTGTGTGTGTGTGTGTGTGTGTGTGTGTGTGTGTGTGTGTGTGTGTGTGTGTGTGTGTGTTCCACAGGCGGCCTGTATTCCTGTGCTGCTGAGTAACGGATGGGAGCTGCCCTTCTCAGAGGTCATTGACTGGAGTAAAGCCGCCATCATTGGAGATGAGAGATTATTGCTGCAGGTACACATACAGACACATCACACCGTCAGTGCACAATCCCCTCAAGACAATCAACAAACACATCGTCATAGTCTTCTTTATAATAATGTGATCATAATGAGAACATACTGCTATACAGGTGCTGGTCATATAATTAGAATATCATCAAAAAGTTGATTTATTTCATTAATTCCATTCAAAAAGTGAAACTTGTATATTATATTCATTCATTACACACAGACTGATAAATGTTCTCAAATGTTTATTTCTTTTAATTTTGATGATTATAACTGACAACTAAGGAAAATCCCAAATTCAGTATCTCAGAAAATTAGAATATTACTTAAGACCAATACAAAGAAAGGATTTTTAGAAATCTTGGCCAACTGAAAAGTATGAACATGAAATGTATGAGCATGTACAGCACTCAATACTTAGTTGGAGCTCCTTTTGCCTGAATTACTGCAGCAATGCGGCGTGGCATGGAGTCGATCAGTCTGTGGCACTGCTCAGGTGTTATAAGAGCCCAGGTTGCTCTGATAGTGGCCTTCAGCTCTTATGCATTGTTGGGTCTGGCATATCGCATCTTCCTCTTCACAAAACCCCATAGATTTTCTATGGGGTTAAGGTCAGGCGAGTTTGCTGGCCAATTAAGAACAGGGATACCATGGTCCTTAAACCAGGTACTGGTAGCTTTGGCACTGTGTGCAGGTGCCAAGTCCTGTTGGAAAATGAAATCTGCATCTCCATAAAGGTGGTCAGCAGCAGGAAGCATGAAGTGCTCTAAACCTTCCTGGTATACGGCTGCGTTGACCTTGGACCTCAGAAAACACAGTGGACCAACACCAGCAGATGACATGGCACCCCAAACCATCACTGACTGTGGAAACTTTACACTGGACCTCAAGCAACGTGGATTGTGTGCCTCTCCTCTCTTCCTCCAGACTCTGGGACCCTGATTTCCAAAGGAAATGCAAAATTTACTTTCATCAGAGAACATAACTTTGGACCACTCAGCAGCAGTCCAGTCCTTTTTGTCTTTAGCCCAGGCGAGACGCTTCTGACGCTGTCTGTTGTTCAAGAGTGGCTTGACACAAGGAATGCGACAGCTGAAACCCATGTCTTGCATACGTCTGTGCGTAGTGGTTCTTGAAGTACTGACTCCAGCTGCAGTCCACTCTTTGTGAATCTCCCCCACATTTTTGAATGGGTTTTGTTTCACAATCATCTCCAGGGTGCGGTTATCCCTATTGCTTGTACACTTTTTTCTACCACATCTTTTCCTTCCCTTCGCCTCTCTATTAATGTGCTTGGACACGGAGCTCTGTGAACAGCCAGCCTCTTTTGCAATGACCTTTTGTGTCTTGCCCTCCTTGTGCAAGGTGTCAATGGTTGTCTTTTGGACAACTGTCAAGTCAGCAGTCTTCCCCATGATTGTGCAGCCTACAGAACTAGACTGAGAGACCATTTAAAGGCCTTTGCAGGTGTTTTGAGTTAATTAGCTGATTAGAGTGTGGCACCAGGTGTCTTCAATATTGAACCTTTTCACAATATTCTAATTTTCTGAGATACTGAATTTGGGATTTTCCTTAGTTGTCAGTTATAATCATCAAAATTAAAAGAAATAAACATTTGAAATATATACGTCTGTGTGTAATGAATGAATATAATATACAAGTTTCACTTTTTGAATGGAATTAGTGAAATAAATCAAATTTTTGATGATATTCTAATTATATGACCAGCACCTGTATAACCCTCCATCATTCCTCTTAACAGCAGACTGAAACAGCAGACCTGCGTTGTTCCACATCTAAAGTGACCACTCACTGAACTAGGAGCTTTAATTAAATGCTGCTGAAATTCTCATGAGGAACAATTGGAGCCATGAATCCCAAGACATTTTAAGAGCCTTAAGTGTTATTTAGGGGAAAAATTATATTACACTTTTACCCTGAGCTCTTAATCAATCCGATTCATTATTTGCCCCAAAATACAGAAGAAGAAATTAGCCTTCATTTGCGGAGACAACTGATATCTTTATATTTTTGCATGACAATTAATTACTTTTTAAAAGATCAGATTTTTTTATGTTGCTGGTAGGACATATAGTATAGTAATGAATGAATCCCTCTCTTAACTCTAAACCTAACCTTAACCATTTCTTAAAATATATATGTGACCCTGGACCACAAAACCAGTCAGAAGTTGAACGGGTATATTTGTAGCAACAGCCAACAATACATTGTATGGGTCAAAATTATCTATTTTTCTTTTATGCCAAAAATCATTAGGATATTAAGTAAAGATTATGTTCCATGATCCATTTCCTACTGTAAATATATCAAAAAATTATTTTTGTGAGTGGATATGCATTGCTAAGGACTTAATTTGGACAATTTTCTCAATATTTAGATTTTTTTTTTTTTTTGCACCCTCAGATTCCAGATTTTCAAATAGTTGTATCTTGGCCAAATATCGGCCCTATCCTAACAAACATCAATGGAAAGCTTATTTATTCAGATTTATTCAAATTTACCCTTATGACTGGTTGTGTGGTCCAGGGTCACATATACAACGAAGAAAAATGTAAAATGCAGAGTCTATTTGTTGTAATCATAATAATTTATTTAAAAAAAAAGGCAAAAAGCAGTATCAAAGTAGCCCAAATGATATTGTGCTGTATTTTAAGTGCTCTCTGATGGTATGTAATAGTTTTGTGTGAGGCACAGAGTAGAATTTTAGCTGTTAATTGCTGCAAATCTTATTCATATTCACTTTGTGAAGAATTAGAGACAGTCCAAAAGTTAGGCTAACCACTAAAGCATCCTTGATTACACAAACACACAGTACATCTGAAAGCAGATCTTGCTCTGTCTCACTCTTCCAGGTTCCATCTATCACCAGATCTGTGGGTTCTGACAGAATCCTGGCATTGCGGCAGCAGACACAATTCCTGTGGGATGCCTACTTCTCCTCAGTCACGAAGATAGTCTTAACCACATTAGAGGTGAGTCCTCAGATACGGCAGAAAGAGACTTGCCTCGTCCAAATGTGTCATACTGGGGGAAATGTGTGAATAAGGGACTGCCAGCTGGTTGATGTCATTTATACAGTGCTTTTTTTCTTCACTTAATGGGATAGTTTGCTAAAAAATGAAATGCTGTCATCATTCACTCCCCCTCATGTCATTCCAAACCTGTATGACTTCCACAAAAGAAGATATTCTGATGACAGAATTTTTGATTGGCTCTCCATGTTTTATCAGTCATAAGCTGAAAAAGAATCACTCTGACAGTGTCATTCCTCATAGGTGTAGATGTGTTGACGACTCAACTGTTCTCTTAGAGTGAGAACGATTATATTGAAAACCTTATAGTTATATGTATAGGTTAATCTTGTGAAAAAGAAGTAAATTTTCACATTATTTTTTAAAAAAGTGTAGGCTACTTATTGTGGATTATGCATTAAAGGGTTAGTTCACCTAAAAATTCTGTCATTAATTACTCACCCTCATGTCATTCCAAACCTGTAAGTCTTTCATTCATCTCCGGAACACAAATGAAGATTTTTTAATGAAATCTGAGTGCTTTGTGGCCCTCCACTGACAGCCTACGCAACTACCACTTTCAAAGCCTAGAAAGTTAGTAAAGACATCATACAAGTAACCCATGTGACTCCAGTGGTTTAACCTCATTATGATTGAAAAGTGGTAGTTGCGTAGGCTGTCAAACACAACAGACAGAAATATCTTCATTTGTGTTCTGAAGATGAACAAAAGTCTTATGGGTTTGGAACGACATTAGGGTGAATGACAGAATTTTCATTTTTGGGAGAACTAACCATTTAAAAGAATATACTTATGTTCAAACTGAATGTAATATCTTAAGACACTTAATTGTAAATAAATTAAAATGTATTATAGTTTCAATTTATATTAAGTGGAATTAGTTGAACTTATGAGTACATTTTTGACCCACTTAAGTAGGACCTAAGTATTTTTATGTAATTTCTTCATTATTTGTCTTTGAAATATGGTTAAAGTACTGCCAAGCATTTATGGTAAACTAATATACTGAAATGTATATATGATTACATGTAATATATGTAATTATGATGTTTGGTTGGTAATTATGATATTTGGTTGCACTTTATTTTAAGGTGTTCTGATCACTGTAAATTATACATTTGAGTGCTGAATAATATAAACTACATGTGCATACTATAGGGTAAGGGTTAGGATTAGGGTGTGGTTTAGGTAAGTTGCATGCAATTATGCATAATTAGTTATTACTATAGTAACTAAATGTAACATGTGTAACAAGGACATTGTAAAATAAAATGTTAACTCACATTCTTGACATGTGCTTTAAGATGTTAGTCAACACATCAAAATAAGTGTACTTCCTTAAAGCATGACAGAAGATTATTAAAACATAATGATTTAAAATGTATTTTAAAGTAAACCTTTTAATTCAATATTTTTGCAAAGTGCACTTTTTAAAAGTGTGCTTAAGTGTTAAGAAAGTGAAAGTGTCTTAAGTGTCTTTTTTTATTTCATTAATATTATAGTATTTTCAAGTACTTTTTTTAATGTGTACTTCTAAGATTTGAAGTATACTACAAGTGCACATTGAATGCAATTAAACACTTCTTTTTCACCAGGGTATGCATAGTAAAAAGGTGTTGTTAAGTTAAGTTAAGTTAAGTTAATGTATGTTATGTTAAGTTAATTCATATTTTTTAGTCATACTTAAATATTGAAATCTATGTATAGTTTAATACTCTCCCTACTTTTTATGTCAAATCATGCTAGGAGTTCTTTTTCCACTCACTATTGTCTTTCGTCATAGTCCATATAGGTAATTTAGTTAATGTTGATCGTGTTTTTCTTTGCATGTACTTTGTTTTGTCTCTATCTCTCTCTTACACTCACTCATTTCTTATTCTCTCTATATCTCTCCCATTCTGACGTCTTCTATTTTCTTCAAAAGTTTTCATCACGAGTTTCTGTCACACATAAGATGATACCTGCCATGATCAAAAGCACTTGGTCTTTTCCAGACCTCTCCAACACACATAAAAATGCAGACGGATGTACATAAACATTCCCTCACTCACTCACTCTCACATCTCTGAGAACTTTTTTCCCTGGGTACAGGCCTGCCTTGGTCAGCTAGATAGAATGGAAAGTTTGTGCTTGGTTTCTCTTCATCTCAGGAAGGTGTTGGACAAGTCTTTTAATAACAGGCCCGACAGAGAACTGCCAGACGTCGCTGCCAGAAATATGACTATAAATGTGTTGAGAAAGCAATATTCAGAGCAATATTTCTGCCAACTTTAACAACATTGCCACAGTGATCAGAAACAGAGATACAACTATAGTTCCTAAAACGGTGTAAAATAAAGCAGTGAGATTTAACTGGTTTTGCTTTAGGACCCAGGTTTTACTCTGACACATTTTTGGTTGCGACCCAGCAATTGTGAACCATTGCAATAAAGTATCTGGTAACACTTTAGAATGGAGAACAATTCTTACTTTTAACTAGTTGTTTACTGCAGTAGCTTGCATATTGGCTGCTTATTACTACTATAAAGCACATATTAATGCCTTATTCTGCATGACCATTTTCTACACACCCCTAAATCCTACCCCATACTTAAACTTCAATGCTATAACAACTATAGTGAATATGTGTTCCCCATACCAAAGTGTTACCAAGTATCTTAATTCAACCTCACTGAAAACTGCAGCACATTGTGGTATTAAGAGTAAACAGCAAACAGACACTTTTCCATGCTGTGTTTTTCTGGCCCCTGAGGCCGGTCTCTTCCCAGAACTATCCTAATCCCTGATTCTGTTCCGCTCTGAACGTTTTGAACGGAATGACATTGTGTGAAATTTTGAGCCCAGTGTCTGGATTTTCCCTCCTGACTGAACCTCAGGTCATCATATCAAATTCAAATGACAGAGATACAGAAAAAAAAGTTTACTTAGAATTTTTTTTAATTATTTTCCCCATTAAAAGGATTTGCTTTTAAAAAAAATCGTTTGCACTTTAGACAAATGTTTAAAATGATTAAAACTTCAGTGAATAATAATTTTAAAAAAAGCTTTTATTCAGCAGAGAATGTGTTGGTGCCATGTTGAGATCACATGTAATACCTTGAAACAAATAAAATAATAATAATAATAACAATAATAAGCAGTGTTGGGGGTAACACTGATTACGTAACGCAAGTTACTAGTTTCAAATAACAAGTAAAGTAACTCATTGCTTTTAAATGTACAAAATATCTAAGTTACTTTTTTTTTTTTTAAATAAATACTTTCAAGTTACTTTGTTTTCCCATTTATTGACTGACACCTCTCCTGTTCCCATGTTGAGGAATAAGTGTAGAGGCAAGTGTGCACTGTGTGAACATGTTGGTTATTGTAGTTCTATTGTAGAATAAATTTTAGCATGTATTTACTCATCTCACTTGCACAAAACAGATTCAGTATTCCTCAAAATAAATAAAAACATCTCGGGTTATGACTGTAACCCTGGTTCTCTGACAGGGAACGAGACACTGCATTTTGAGATACTTTGGGGAACGCCTCTGCATGACCGGTACCTGAAGCAACTCTAAAATCAAGGCAATCCTATTGGCCGGCGACAGCCTTTGACATCATACTAGTGCAACCAGGCAATTTATAAGGAGCGCCTGGGAGAACATGTCATCCACTTTTTCATCTGACGGAACTTGAACAGGCAGCCCGGAGGCATGGCTACAAGACGCAGTGTTCCCTGTTCTCAGGGAACCAGGGTTACAGTCGTAAACTCGCACTGTGTCCTGAGACATTTTGGGGAATGAAATACCCACGCTGCCATGCTGAGGGGAGTGCATGCCGAGAATTGGCTGTGATTAAGCACAATGACAGTTCCAAATGAAATGCCAGAACCACTCCCCCTTCTGGTCACACACTAGACTGTTAGTGACAGTATTCCCTATAACCACTGGGAAGGGGTTCCTTTAAGGGAATATGGTCAGCCCTAGTCAGTCACTTTTAAGGTGTACTCACACTAGGCACGGGTGCCTTGAACCAAGCCCGAGCGCGATTGTCCGAACCACGCCCGGGCACGGAATGGAGCGCTCACACTTGTCGAACGAATCGGACTTTGGGGGTCAAACGCGCTCAGGCATGGTTCAGAGCGCCTAGTGTGAGTACACCCTTAGGGGGACATTATGCACTAAAAAAAATGATACTTTGGACCAACCTGAAAAAAATTACTGTAAATTGTTACAGCTAAATTTATTAGTTTTTCTCAAAGTATATATTTGATTTGGTTGAAACTTTAAAATTTAATTTATTATAAATCAAAATAGTTCTTCTGCCCAAGATAAAAAAAAAAAAAAAAAATGACTTTCACACAAAGTAAAAATGTTGTTTTTATAGAGACCGAATCATTTTTTTTTTTTTTTTCACTTTGGTACAACTTAAATTTTTATTTTGGAAAAACCTATTTTTTACTATAACATCAAAGTATAATTTTTACTTTGGACTAAACTAAATAAATTGCTTTAATTTTGTTATAAGCATTTATTTTATTTTTTTACTTTGGACTAAACTAAATAAATTGCTGTAATTTTGTTACAAGCAATTTGATTAAGCTTACTCAAGTTAAATTTCTGATTCAGTACAAAGTATTTTTAATAATACCTTAACCAATTTATTTTCTTTAGTCAAGACAAAACTTTATTTAATGCAGGTCAATATAATACAATTTTGTGCTCTGCTACAACTTTTACCATGAACAAAAGGTAAATATCCTTTAATATAAAATAAAAATATTCCCTTAAAATAAAACAAAAGCATTGTCAGTAAGTGCTTAATTTAGTTGACTTAGTATAAATAAAGACAGGAATATTTTCTTCAAAAGGCCTTATTGTTTATTGTGATGTCATTGTCTTTTTAAAATAAACATCACCTTCTCTGTTGTCAAAAAACAAAACAAAAACAAATAATAGTCCCAAATGAATTTTGCTGCCAGTTAGGCTAGCCAAAACGTGTTTCACACATCAACACTTGAGGGAAAAAAAACAATCCCAATGTGATGTGGTGGCTGGAGAGGATCCTCATCTTCCTTGATGACAAACACTGCCATTGTACATCTCTCAGGATCTGTTTTAGCTTCATCCTTCTGAACAGCCTAGAAATTTTTACAAAGTTATTTTGATAAAATCAGTGCCTATATAAAAAATATGTACACAAAAATTCTCCCAATCAAATCTCAAAAGGTCTAGTTATAAAAAAAAACAAAAAACGTAATGACTCGCAAAGTCCAGCAGATACTTAATGTCGGCTCTTCCAAATATTTTTCTCATACCAACTTGACTTGACTTTATCACAAGTAAAACATTGGTACAAGTATTATCTATCTTCAAAAAGTTATAACATGCTGTGACCAAAAATATTAAATAGTTTAATACAGTAGTATAACTTCAACCAAGATTCACTATAATGTTAAACGATAAAACTGCCTTGTGTACTCATATTTTCATTAATTTCAGAATCTGGCCACAGACTGACTCTTTCCACAATGCAATATTTGGATACAATATCCATTTTATGACCAGCCTTTCATTGGGTCACTGTGATTTTGCCAAGTAACACATGTTCCTGGATCAACATATTTTGTTGATCCTGGAACAACATTCCTGTTCGAAAATGTACTTCTAACCCTATCCCTACCCCTAAACCTAACCCTACCCATAGCTTATCCTTGAAATCAGAGGGAAATGATAGGTGAATAACACTGAGGTAGAAGCACCTAATGCTGGTTGTAAGCCTAAACTTGACATAAACTGTAAACTTGTCCCTCAAGTCTGATTGGTTGATTGGAATGTTGTTCCAGGATCAACAAAGATGTTGATCCAGGAACATGTTGTACTTGGTGAAATCACGTTCACCCTTTCGCTGCTGCTGCTCTGAAGTAACAAATATTTCAAAATGTGATTAAGATACAATATACAATGTTCTACAAAATATAATATACAATATATTAACCAGCACAGAGATAGTTATGTGGTCAGTTGGCTAATTTTTTTAACAGATGTATTTGTACTATCGGCTCCTGTCTCATGACTGACTTCAAACCATGCCACATCGTACCAACACAAATGGATTATTTGCAGTTGGATAGTGGAACACGGCTAATACGAAAGCTTCAGGGCTCCAGTCTAGACTCATTCTTCCCACTGGTCGTACCCTTTTTTTTAAATATTAATCATAATGACCTTGCATGTTGATGTATCATTCTCTTAATTTGTGTATGCTGGTTTTGCATTGATGAAGCTACAGATTGACAATGACTAAAAGCTTGATTTTTGCAAAATATTTTAATCTGAACATTGATAGAAACATTCAAAGAATCGGATCTATCGGATTTACAACACGTCAGTTTATCCACTCCTATCGACATACATGAAAGTAAGTGAGCAAAAAGTGAAGTGAGAAGAATAGAGTAAATTTTATAGTTACTTACACAATGCCTGTCTGATATGAATAAAACATCTCATCAATTTATATTTGAATGGATTGTTATTGCTGCTTCCATAGACATCAGTGTATATTTTATTTTGCTAGTACTGTATTTAAATGTCTGAAATCTAAAATAAACCTCATGTGGTTGAAAACACTGAATAGTTATGATATGATATGACGAGCGCTGAGCGTGTCCATCTCTGGCTTAGCTCCTCCAGCCATTTGAATTCAGCAGTTGATCACGTGATGCACTGAACGTTCTAATCACACCGGTGTGATCGTTTGCTCCAGGGACCAGCCAAGACTGATCACATCAGTGTGATCGTATGCATCAAAGGGTTGACAGAGTACATTTGCCAGCCAGGTACCAAAACAACCTGAACATTTTGCACTCGCACCAATGCGACCGTGAAATTTTAACTCGCACGTTTAAAAAAAAAAAAAAAAAAAGACCGGACCCACAGAAGGGATAATGGAACAAACTCATCATCAGCCCAGCCTCAGGCCTGATATATAAGGGTCCTGCCTGTTTTTTTTTTCACCGCGAGATCATCTCAAACACTCACGTTCGTGTTTCCAATCTTACACGAGCAGTCTCTACACTAACACACTTTAAAGACAGCTAAAGGCTGGGATTGCCATGATTTTACAGTTGCTTCCAAAGTGTCTCAGGATGCAGTGCGAGTTTCCTTTCGAAAGGGAACAGTGTAATGCAAACTCAGAATATTACGCAAAACTGCAATATTTAAATTTGTTAAATAACACAAATATACTTTATGTATTTAATCTCACTTTATTAACCAATGTCTTTGCTGCTGACTTTCAATGATAATTAAACCATTCTAATAAGTAAAAATGAGTCATATTCTTCTTCAATCCAGAATGGCAACACAGCTGAAAGGTTTGATTGAGCTTTTTTTTTTTTTTGCTTTTAAAAGCAAACAAGCAAGCCCAGCCCAGGTAAGAAAAAGTAACACAAAAGTAACGTTAAATTACTTTCCATAAAGAGTACAAAACAACGCAATTAGTTACTTTTTAGGGAGCAATATTGTAACGCATTGCTTTTAAAAGTAACTTTCCTCAACACTGATAATAATTAAGCAATATTTATTAAATATTAATTAATGTTCAAGTGTTCAAGGTATAAATGTAAAAATACAAAGTACGATTCAATGTAAAAAGTATGATTCAAAAGCTTGGCATCATTTTTTAAATTTATACATTTATTCAGCAAAGATGCATGAATTTATTTAAAATATATACAAATTTTAAAAACATAAAATAGAAAACATATTTTAAATTATAATAATATTTCACAGTATTACTGTTTTTGATTGTATATTTGATCAAATAAATGCAGCCTTTAAAAAAAATTCACACAACTTTGCAATGTTGTTTGCAAATGTACGTTTGAACTACAATTTTGGGAATCACCTAATCGTTGAACTATTTTGCTGACGACTTAACTTGCGACCATAGTTAAGCAGCAGTTAATAATTTATTAATTTAACAACTTAATAAAAGCAGTTAATAATTAAGCTTCATTCATCCAGACCAGCGGGTGTCAGGATAACATCGAAGATCATTGGGAAAAATAGAATTAGTGAAACAAAAACATACTGAGGGGACCATTTACACTTTGCTGTATAAACTAATATTGCATTGTGAAGTCCGCACCATACCATGTTGACAAACTATGAGTCTTTCAACACTCGTGCATGTGTGGTGTGTTTGCACTCAGCAATAAGTGCTGCCTAATTAACCACATAGATCAAATGCCCTCTCCATGGACTTACTGGTTTACTGGCACTTCCTCTAGAACATATGCTATGTTGAGTTCATTTCCCTGCTCCACAGCACAAGAGCGGCGAGATGCTTCACTTGCTGCGTGGATCTGACAAAATCACTATAATTCACGTACAGTGCATTAAAACATCAGCATGTAAAGGCAAAGAGATACACAAACACACATGTTGCCTGACATGAGGGTTCTTTAATTAGACTGTGGTTGATCCTAATTGGCTTGTGCATTTCTAGACTCTGGAGAAACAGAACCAATCAAGCCCAGTGGAGGAAGACTCAGGACACATAAGTGTGTGTGTGTGTGTGTTTTACAGGTTATTTTTGGATTAGGTATCTCATGCACCCTGTTGTGATAAGGTTGAGGCAGATTGTGATTAATTAGTTTTGTAATAAAATGAGATTAATGTGTTTAATTTGAGTAATTAGGCCTGTGTGCTGTTGAGAATGTTGTCTGGGCGTTGCCTCTGAAGACTGATAGGATGGTCAGCCATGTTGATTTTTTTTTTTTTTTTCCACACACATAAGGCTTCTACAGCATCTAGTTTTAAGGGTTATATTTTATGTTGAGATGAACTAATAATGAACAGTATTAGGTTGCCATAATAAAGCTAGAAAAAAAAAAAAAAGAAATAAAAATGAAGCTAGTTTCAAAATCTAATTGGAAGGGTTCTATTTTTTATTTTGGACTGATCATTTTTGGAAACATTTTACAATAATGTTATATTATTATAATAATGTTATATAATTATATAATAATGTTAATATTGTTTAGTAATGGATAAAGTACATCTAGCTAGTTGTTATCGCAAAATAAACCTGACATCTTCTGTTACCATAGTAACAGTAGGCACTGTAGTGATGGTGGGGTTAGAGTAAGGGTTGGGGTTAGAGTAAGGGTTGGGGTTAAGGTTAGGGTGCCCATAATTTATGCCTAAAATCAGAGGGAACTGATTGGTAAATAACGCTGATGTAGAAGCACCTAACCCTGGTTGTAAGTCTAAACTTGACATAAACTGTAAACTTATCCCTCAAATCTGATTGGTGGATTGGAATGTTGACGCATGAACTTGTTGAAATTACCTTTTACCTTATACCTCACTAGGACAATTGTTGTTACTGGCTTTTAGGCTTGTGATTGAACAAAGCATTTATGTGCACACCCAAACTGACTGTGATTAGTTACAATGTTTAACCACTGCAAAAACAGATCCTTAATGGAAAATTATGACACATTGAGAACAATCACAACACTTTTCATGATTAGTTGTAGGGATAGTTCACCCAAAAAAAAATTAAAATTATCCCATGATTTACTCACCCTCAAGCCATCCTAGGTGTATATGACTATCTTCTCTCAGACAAACACAATCGTAATTATATAAAAAAAAATATCCTGGCTCTTCCAAGCTTTATAATGGTAGTGAATGGCGCTCACAATTTTGAAGCCCAAAAAAGTGCATCCATCCATCATAAAAGTAATCCACACGGCTCCAGTGGGTTAATAAATGCCTTCTGAAGTGAAGCAATGGGGTTTTGTAAGAAAACCATCCATATTTACAACTTTATAAACTATACAAACCAGCTTCTGGCAAACATCCATACGCAAGTCGACTTACGGCGGAACTGTAACCTCCGACGTGACGCATGACGTATTGGCGGAAGCACAGAGGATAGAGCAAAACAAAACACCAGTCGAAAATTAGAAGTCTAAAACATGAATTTTTGAATAGAAATGTTGGAGGAGCTTGAGTTTGTTGCCTAACCCTATTAGGATATTTTTTAATATAACTCTGATTGTGTTCGTCTGAAAGAAGATAGTCATATACACCTAGGATGGCTTGGGGGTGAGTAAAAAAATTTTTTGGGTGAACTAACCCTTTAATCGCATACTGCATACTGTATATTAATGTTTTAATGTATATTAATAGTAATATTGTTTTTGCAGATTATCCATGACAGGGTACGGACGCACATGTCTAGGAGCAGGTTGATGTGGAATTCTTTGCCTGGAGGACTCTACGCACTTCCTGAGTTCTCCAGCGACCTCACCCTCTTCCCCTTCTACTACTCGACACTCGGTGAGCGTGTGTGTGTGTGTGTGTGTGTGTGCACCTCTTCACCACCTCCAGCTCAATGCCGTAAAACTTTGTTGCAGTGAAAATGAAATCATAACTCAGATAGATGTTGGTTTCCCTCCAAGCAGTCTATTTGTGTGTGTGTGTGTGTGTGTGTGTGTGTTATCTCATAGTGGATGGTGAACATATGTGTCCACCTTATTCCAGCTTAAGCCTGGCCTGTGTGTGTTTGCATGTGCATGTATAGGGGTTTGTGATGGATTTGTCCCTGGGCTTCACATGTCAGCAGTAAATCTGTATTGCAGGAGTGATAGATGGTCTATACTCTGCTGTCACAGGCGTTGTTAGTCTCACTTTCCATAATTTTGATGACAGGGCAGTTTAGACTCCCTGTCTGTGGCCATAACTTGAGAGAACTTCACTGTGCCGTGATATACGGTGTGATTCGCTCAGCCAGGGCAACACTATAAATCCAGCTACCTGCGATACATGCTGTTTATTAGGCAATGAGATATCATCCAACATGACCAGTGGATTGCACCGATTGTTCCTTGAAAATGTTTTTGCACAAAATGAACAATTCAAAAGTAAAATATGTGAAATACTTTAATCTTTTGTCATCATTAGTACTTTAATTAAGCAGGGATCTTTAATTGTCATGCTGAGAGAGCCTGTTTCATTTTATGCATCTGTCCCCATGAGGAAAACAGCTCATAAATATGGCAAGCCGTTTTGACTTTTATTTATTCTCAGGATATGAATTCTTGATATCAACAATTAAATTTTTGATATCAGGAATTACATTTCCACTAGTAACAATGTTAATTCTTGATATTAACGATTAAATTTTCACTAGTTAAAATGCTAATTTTTGATATCAAGAATTACATTTCCACTAGTAAAAACTAGAATTCTTGATATCTGTAATTGTATTTTCGCTAGTGAAATGTCACCATAGGCTGCCATTCAAATTCAGTTGCTGAAATGGCTTTCTTACTAGTAACAATCACATTCATGATATCAGAAAGTAACATTGTCACTAGTGATAATCAAATTATTGATATCAAAAATTAACATTGTTACTAGTAGCAATTCAATTGTTGATATCAAGAATAGATATTTGCACTAGTAACAAAGGAATTAATGATTTTTACTAGTAAGAATTGTATTTCTGATATGTGAAATTGGAATTTCAACTAGTAAGAAATCAATTCTTGATATCAACAATTGAATTTGAATGGCAGCCTATGGTGACATTTCATAGTGAAAATACAATTACAGATATCAAAAATTCTAGTTTTTACCAGTGGAAATGTAATTCTTGACATCAAAAATTAGCATTTTAACTAGAGAAAATTGAATTGTTGATATCAAGAATTCATATCCTGAGAATGAATAAAAGTCAAAACGGCTTGCCATACATAAATCATATTAAATGTTAAAAAAAAAAGAAGTAAAAATGTATAGCGTTTTCTGTGATGAGTAGAATATACAGTTTGTAGATGTACAAACTGTACAAACTATATATTACTGCAGTAAAACAAAAAAACAAAAAACAAAAAAAAAAAAACATTATGTCTATGTAAACTCCCCATAAAACATAAAAACCCATTGTGTGTGTGTGTGTGGTTCAACAGTGAACCAAATGACCACCTACGACCATACTTCCAGATGTGACCACATGTCTGGATGGATCATTAACAATAGATTCATATAATACGTTTTAAAATCAAACCAAAAGTACATGTAAATGTGCTCATTAGTAGTTCTCAATGTTTGTGTGTGTGGTTTGTTTCTGTGTGGTCTGTGTGTGTGGCCTGTTTGTTCACATGTTTCAGACTGTGCGTGTGTTTGCATGTTCTTCTTTTGTTCCGTTTTAAAGAGTTTGAATCCCTGCAGAGAGGAAATAGGGATAATAGATGTTCTGTCTAAGCATAATTACTGTCACTGCGTGATATATTATGAACTTCTCTTTTGTTTATTGCTGAACCAGAAAAGTTGCAAAGCTTTGATCAATTCATTTTACTAGTTTTATCCTCTCTGGTTCTTTTTTAATCTTTGTAGTAACCTTTATTGTGATGTAATAGAGACTTAATGTAGCTGTCGGGTTTCTGGAGTCGCAGTCGCAAACGTAGATAAATGAAGCGAATCCCTGCGGAGGAACAAAGATAAACAGGTGCTCTCTTTGAATGGCTGCCATAAAGCAAACTAATACAAATGCAGGGAGATGTTACACACCAGAGACTGATGCCATTGAAGACTGATTTCATAAAGGCTACTCTGCCGTTTGCAGTGTGGGAAAATTGCTTTTTTTATGTGGTTTGCGATTTAAGCAAAGAAATTCACTAGCAAATAAAGACCATCCAAAAGTACTAAAGTAATTTCTGCCATCCACATTTGTATTTTTGCAGGTAAGAGTCCATCTCAGGAGTTTACAGCCGTCATTCAAGCGGTTACACCTCTACAGTCCCAACAGCAGCCCATATTCAAACTGATCCATGCAGTCGCCAAGTCCAAGTTCTGTGCGCAGGTGAGAATATGGGAGAAAATAATGGAACTAAATGACAACTCTACCATTATTATCGATGCTGCAAGTTCATGTTCATGTTGTATCATGTTAAGGGTCATCTACACTGCCACCAATTGTTTTGCTGGAGGTCACATTGTCATAGTATTGTTGGTAAGAGTTCTTGCTTTAATGGCAGACTGCACAACTAGCTATATTAAATCACAAATGAGCCATTAAAGTATCATAAATCAACTTCCATGCTATATTTCATGCCCTTTGATAGCTTTGTGTGAAGAAAAGACATAAAATGTATCCCATTTCTTAAAAATCTTCCGTACAGCTTTCAAATCTCATTTGTCCAATGTAAATATGTGCATATTTATGGAAAGCCGTTTTGACTTTTATTCATTCTCAGGATATGAAATGTTGATATTAACAATTCAATTCTTTCTTTCTTTCTTTCTAGCACTGTAAAAATACAACTAAATTGCTCAAAGTGCTTTACTAGGTGAACACAGAAAATAATACATCAGTATGATAAAATAAATAACATTTAAAACTAATACAATCATAGGCCATCAGCCATTATTAGAAAGCCATAGAAAATAAATGAATTTTTAACTTAGATTTAAAAATAGACAGAGTCGGTGCTGTTCTAATAACTAGTGGCAACTTATTCCATAGATTAGGACCAGTCACCGCAAACGCACGATCATCCCTGTGTTTAGATCTAGTTCTTGGCACTGTTAAAAGTGCAAGATCACTGGATCTAAGTGATCTAAGAAGAACGTGACTTACGAGGAGGTCTGCGAGATAAGATGGAGCAAGGTTATTGATGGACTTGAAAACCATGACCAGGATTTTGAACTCAGTTTTGTATTTTACAGGTAGCCAATTCAACGAGACAAGAATGGGAGTAATATGTTCATATTTTCGTGTCCGTGTCAGGAGTCTAGCAGCAGCATTCTGTACTAGTTGCAACCGAGCCTGAGTTGACTTATTAATACCATAGTAGAGCGAGTTACAGTAGTCTAGGTGGGAAGATATCAGCGCATGGATGAGTATCGGAAACATTTAAAAACGGTTTCACAACTTTCACAATTTGGCGTAAATGAAAAAAGCAAGACCGAACCACAGAGTTTATTTGTTTATCCATTTTAAGCTCATTGTCGATTCAGATGCCCAAGTTTTTGACACACAATCTCATATTTGGTTCGAGCTGTTTAAGTTTTGTTTTAAGGATTGCCGTAGACCCAAATGAAATGATTTCCGTCTTGGATTCGTTGAGATGAAGAAAATTTACGGACATCCACTTTGTAAGATCTTGAAGACAAGCTGTCAAAGTATCAAGAGCCTTTGCATTTCCTTTTTTGATTGGCATATAAATTTGTGTCGTCGGCATAGCAATGAAATGATATCCCATGTTTGTCAAAAATATCACGTAATGGGAGCATATATAAAGAGAATAAGATTGGAACTAGAATGGAACCCTGCGGAACTCCGCAAGCAAGTTGCACAGTAGAAGAAGTGAAATTAGCAATATTAACTGAAAAAGATTGATTAGTCAAATAGGATATAAACCATTTTAGAACATTTCCCTGCAGACCGATACAGTGTTCTAGGCGGGAACTAAGGATAGAGTGATTAACAGTATCAAACGCTGCTGTTAAATCGAGAAGTACGAGAATCACGGAATCGACAGAATCGACCGAACGATAGATGTCATTTAATACTTCAAGAAGAGCTGTTTCGGTACTATGCTGGACTCTGAAGCCAGACTGAAATGTATTGAGAATAGAATTAGTACTCAGAAAATCATGGAATTGTGAGGAGACCACTTTTCCTAAAATGTTTGCAATAAAAGGCAGATTTGAGAAATTAGACAATATAGATGAATCTAGATTCACTTTTTTCAATTGAGGTCTGACTGTTGCATGTTTTAACTGATCTGGTACAGTTCCAGTGCTGAGACATTTATTTATAAATCTGTTTAAAAAAATAAGGAGGGATCGTGTCATGAGGAGAAGCAGACGGCTTTAAAGGGCTTTAAAGTTCACCCAAAAAAGAAAATCTAATTTATTACTCACCCTCATGTCCTTCTACAGCTGTAAGACCTTCGTTCATCTTCGGAACACAAATTAAGTAATTAATATTATAAAGTGACAAGAATACTTTTTGTGCGCCAAAAAAAACAAAATAACGACTTTTCAACAATATTTATATGGGCTGATTTCAAAACACTGCTTCATGAGCTTCATGAGCTGCTTCAAAGCTTCTGAGCTTTCTGAATCTTTTGTTTTGAATTAGTGATTCGGATCTCCTATCAAATGGCTAAACTGCTGAAATCACGTGACTTTGGCACTCTGATTCACTGATTCGATTCGTAAAGCTCTGAAGCAGTGTTTTGAAATCGGCCCATAGATATTGTTGAAAAGTCTTTATTTTGTTTTTTTGGGCGCACAAAAAGTATTCTTGTCGCCTTGATTTTATGGATTTAGATAACAATGGAGCAACTGAATCCATAACATTTGAACAAATATTACTAAATATTGTTAAATGTTCTTCAGAATTTAACAGATGTGACATGCTCACATCCTCAAAAGCTGTAATGAAATGTGCATGGGTCATAGAGTCTATTCTGCGAAATTGCCGTAATGTTGGCAGAGAGGTACAAGTTTCAATGGGAACAGAGACATTAAAAAGAACAGGTTTGTGATCAGACAAATTAGTGTCATATACAACAGTATCATTAACAGATAATCCATAACATAAAACCAGATCTAAAATATGGCCATTAGCATGTGTGGGGGCATTGACTACTTGTTTAAAATCAAAAGAGTGCACAAGACTTAGAAAGTCCTTGGATAGCGAGTTTGAGTCACAACACACATGGACATTAAAATCACCAAGTAACAAGAGCCTGTCATATTTTGGAACAATTGTCCCCAAAAAGTCCGCAAATCCATCCATAAAATTCTTATTAAATCAATTCTTGATATCAGGAATTACATTTCTACTAGTACAAACTAGAATTCTTGATATCTGTAATTCTATTTTCACTAGTGAAATGTCACCATAGGCTGCCATTTAAATTCAATTGTTGATATCAAGAATTGATTTCTTACTAGTTGAAATTCTAATTTTACACATCAGAAATACAATTCTTAATAGTAAAAATCATAATTTTTGATACCAATAATTACTTTGTCACTAGTGCAAATATCTATTCTTGATATCAACAATTGAATAGCTACTAGTAACAATGTTAATTTTTGATATCAATAATTTTATTGTCACTAGTGACAATGTTCTTTCTAATATCATGTATGTAATTGTTACTACTAAGAAAGCCATTTTAGATATCTGAAATAATATTGATACCAGAAATGCATGTTCAGATTTAAAAAATGAACATTTTTACTAGTAGCAATTCAATTGTTGATATCAAAAACTGACGTTTCAACTAGTGCCAATTGAATTCTTGATATTTTTTTAAAAAATCACATTTTTACTAGTAACAATCAAATTATTGATATCAAAAATTATGATTTTACTAGTAAGAACTGTATTTCGTATATGTGAAATTGGAATTTCAACTAGTAAGAAATCAATTCTTGATATCAACAATTGAATTTGAGTGGCAGCCTATGGTGACATTTCATAGTGAAAATACAATTACAGATATCAAGAATTCTAGTTTGTACTAGTGGAAATGTAATTCCTTATATCAAGAATTATTGTTGATATCAAGAATTAATATCCTGAGAATGAATAAAAGTCAAAACAGCTTGCCATACATATTCACAATTTGGTGCATCAGTCAATAACGAATGCTGACAGCACATTCACAGGTCACCATTCACTCTCATTCAATGTAAAAGTGCAGCCTGAACTTTCTGCTCAACTTCTCCTTTGGTGCTCCACCAAAGCAGTGTTATTTTAATAGTTTATGATAGTTTTTGTTAATATTTTTAATTAGATTTTGTTTTTCTATTTTCTGTTTTCACTTTAATTTTGGATAAGGTTTTAGTAATTTTGTGGTGTGTTTTTGTCATTTTTATTTTTATTTATTTATTTTTTAAACCATATATGTCTATATAGTTATTAATTTTTATTTACTCTTTTTAGTTTTTTTTTTTTTTTTTTTTTTTTTTTCAGATTTTACTTTACGTTTACCTAAATGAAACTGAGAAATGTTGCCTTAGCAACTGTTAATAGTTAGTTAATAGTGAGAAAACCCTAATCTAAAGTGTGACCATAAATTCATGTTTGGAATGATATGAGATGATTTTCAATCTTGCATGTGCTGTTCCTTTAACATTCTGGAGGGGAAAGTGTTGGTATATTAATTGCAGCACTGCCTAATGCATCATATCATGAACAAGATGAATGATTGTCAATGCATGAATCAAACTCATTTAGAATGTCCACGATTTTTGACATGGTTTTCCACACATCATTTTTTATTATGTACCCGTATGTAGGCAGCAACTAATCATGTGAAACAAGTCAAAAGTCTGGCTTTGTGAAACACTCAGTATGACTGCGGTATCTGAAAAGTGGCAGATCATGTTAGCTTCACTGTCTTTACTCCTGTTGCATCATTGCTCCTTTCCATAGAGTTTAAATAAACAACTTTTTCCTGTCAGCAGACATCTCATTGGTTTAATTTATATTAGATGGATACTAAATTGTATAATATTCAGTGTCACACAGTATTAATGATCATGTGCTCCCTTTTAGCATACTTAGTTTGGAAATAATGTATTTTAAAAGAATACTCTTAAGTATGAATGATTTTGGACACTTAATTGCATGTTATAAATGAAAATGTATTATAGTTAAAATTTATATTAAATGCAATTAGTTAAACTTAAGAGTGCTTTTTTGCACTTAAGTAGGACTTAAGTAAATCGTTATACAGTATGTAAATTCTATGTATATTGTCTTTGAAATAAGGTTAAGTGTACTGCCAAAAGGTAAACTGAAATATACTCTAATATTAATATTAAAATTTACTTTGAAGTAAAACTTACAAAGTGCACTTTTTGAAAGTGTACTTAAGTGTCTTAAGAAACATCATGAAAGTGGAATCTCTTTAAATACATTTAAGTGGCCTTTAATGTCATTGCTGAATGAAACTGTATGAAAATATACTTTTAAGATTGAAAATACACTACAAAATGAAATACACTACAAGTGCACATTCAATACAATTAAGCGGACTTCTTTTTCACAAGGGCTAACATTAGGCTGTATCTCCAAATGCTCTTATTTAACACAGTTTCTAAAACTGAAGTCTCTAGATAATTTCTAGTTTGTTTGAAGGCTCTCACACCTATTTTCTGCACTAATAAATGAGTATGGGATTTGTTGACAAATTTTGATTACTTTTTGCATGTGGGCGGTAATTACTCACACCTGCACCTAACAATGAATAGTCAAGTTTTGCATGTGTATTGAAATGTGCAGTGCAACTCATGTGTTTTAATGTGGTTTCAGATTTTAGTGCTGTGGAACTGTGAGAAGCCTCCACCACCCAGAAACAAGTGGCCCTCCATCACAATACCCTTCTCCATCATTGAGGGCAAGAGAAAGGTGAGATAGATGAGAGAAAACGAGAAAGATGATGAAATAAAAAGAGATGAATTGCAGGTTGCATGCAGTTGCACACTTACTCACATCTAAGAAAATTAAAAAAAAAAATTGGGCTTTTTATTTTACATGTAATATTTTTATTTTATTTTTATTTAAATATAATTATATAAGCTAGAGATATCTGCAGTTTTCGAATTAAATTAATAATAAATTAAAATAAATATGCATATAAATAGTTTTTTTTTTAAGTCACGTTCAGTTAACTTCTGGGGTTAAATTTGTACACAAAGTAAAGGTACGTGAAGTTACACTCAAACTGTCTGGTGGAAAGGAAACAGAATAATACATAACAGGACAGATGTCACCATTTAAAATCTCTAAAATGAAGAAATTGTGTTTGTATGTGTGATATCTGCACAGCTGTGTGTGGGTGGTTATGTGAATATTCTGAATGTATCTCATCATTTGCACCTTTCAGACTTTGTCTGATCACCGTCTTCCCTCTTTGCACATGTTTTACTCATTTACATCTACTTGTCATGTGTTATTTGCAGAAACAGTTAGCCCATGAGCAAGTTAATTTGATGGATTACTCTGTCTCCTCACTTATCCCTTAGTTGTTTTATTTACTTAGGCGTTTAGGGTATTCAAATAGAGTCCATGGAAAATGTGAGGGGAAAAAAATATTTTATGAGATAAATTATATTATCTAAACACTGCATACAACTCTGGGTGTTTCTTCAACTGTGGTCACATTTAGATTTCTGGAAATCAAAAGAAAATATGCTGTGTTCCAGGGAAATCTCAAAATAAAATGGAATCAAAAGCTCCAACAATTCTGATATACAATACATCCAGCAGCAAAAAAAAAAAAAAAAAAAAAAGACATTCTGATATTCCAACACAGGCTCATTGGAAAAACGTACCTGATATCACTGCAGTTTCCAACAGAAATGAACATTAGAGGCAGTAAAACAGCAAGCACTTTTAATCCTTTTTTATACGAAATTATAATTACAGAGGCAGATCATGGATTAATAATGACTTATTTTCACACAGCTCTTTACAAAATATTACAGTATGTCTGCAAAACACTTTTCAAAACTAATACATTTTGGAGTTTGCATTACATAACCAGCTCCATATGCTTGGCTTTTCTACTATAGTAAACTTGCTCGGTAGCTCACCTGGTACAGAATTGTGCTTGCGATGCAGAGTGCCCGGGTACGAATCCTGTGAAACACAAGCTACGACAAAAGAGCTCAATGACTTCTACAAAAAAGCTGAAATGGCATGGTTGCTTTAGCAACTGCATTTTTATGTCACTGAAGGATCTGAAGATTTTCAATAACAACCTGTGTGTGTTACTTTAAGAGAGCAATTATACATACAGTTTTATTTACTCTATTTTTGTATGATTTAATTTTATATCAATTTATAATCATTATTAATTTATGTAGTTGTCACTCATTTATTCATATTATTATTATATGATTTACATCATTTATCATTTATTCATATTACGATGTTGAAAAGCAGTAATTTTCCGTTGTTTTTCCCCTTGGCTTAATAACACTTGTTGGAATTGTACTGGTCAGATGAAGTCAGAGCATTGAAACATCCAGACAAAGTTTGAGCATTAAAACATACGCAACTAAGATTATTCAATAAACTCTGCTCTTTTTATTATCATCACTTCGTCTCCTGCTTCTGCTCTTCTCTGGCTTTCTCAGTCAAACTTCCAGGCTGATAGAAGGCTGTTAATAGAGTCTTGAGGTACCAGACAAGACTTACATTTTTAAGTTAAACCAACAATTCTTTTTTGCAGTGTATAGGGTAGGTTTAGAGTTTAGTGTAGGTGTACATTATTTTAAAACATGATGGAGCATTAACCTTTTAGTGCCACTCACCGGACATTTCAATTCAGAACTACGGTGAAACGTACAAAAGCCAACGTAATAAAACATTGTCAGATTCAGGTTCATCTGTTTCGGATAAAATTGAACACGCTTTTAGCGCCACTCACTGGATATTTCACGTTGAAACTGTTGCAAAACTTGCACGACGCAACGTAATATCATTTTGCAGAAATGTTCCACAGATACGTTTTTCCAATGAGCCTGGGCTGTAATATTCAGTAGCAATTTTAGCAAACTAAAAACCTGAAAATATATAGCTGCCTTATTTTGCATTTTTCTTTGGAGGTCCTTGACAGCCCCTTATTTAGCCTTTAAGACACAAAGAATACATGTAATGGACATACAGTGGACACAGAACAGATAAACTATATGGACACAAGTATTGGGACACCTGACCATTACACCAACAGGGACTGTGACAATATTGCATTCTAAACACATAGATATTGATATGAAGTTGTACCCCCCTTTGGAGCTATAACAGCTTCCACTCTTCTGGGAAGGCATTCCACAAGATTTTGGAGTGTTTCTGTGGAAAATTTGCCCATTCATCCAGTAGAGCATTTGGGAGGTCAGGCACTGATGTTGAAGAAGAAGGCCTGGTTCGCAATCTCTTTTCCATTTCATCTCAAAGATGTTCCATAGGATTGAGTTCAGGGCTCTGCAGCCCAAGTTCTTCCACACCAAACTCATCCATGTCTTTATGGACCATACTTTGTGCACTGGGGCACAATCATGCTGGAATAGAAAAGGGCCTTCCCCAAACTGTTCCCACTAATTTGGAAGCATAGCGTTGCCCAAAATGTCTTAAGATGCTGAAACATTAAGATTTCCCTTCACTGGGGCTTAGACCAAGCCCTGAAAAACAGCCCCAAACCATTATCCCTCCTCCACCAAACTTTACAGTTAGCACAATGCAGTCAGGCAGGTACTCCTGGCATCCGCCAAACCCAGATTCGTCCACCAGACTGCTAAACAGAGAAGCATGATTCATCACTCCACAGAGCACATTTCCACTGCTCCAGAGTCTAGTGGTGGCATGCTGTATACCACTTTATCCTTGGCATTGTACTTGGTGATGTGAGGCTTGAGTGCAGCTGCTCGGCCATGGAAACCCATTCCACCAAGCTCCCGCTGCACACTTTTTGTGCTGAAATGAATGCCACTGGAAGTTTGTAAGTCTGCAGCTATGGAACGTTGGCAACTTTTACGCACCATCCGGTTCGCTCTGTGACTTTACATGGTCTTTCTCTTCGTAGCTGAGTTGCTGCTGTTCCTAAATGCTTCCACTTTACAAAAATACCACTTACAGTTGACGGTGGAATATCTAGCAGGGATGAAATATTGCGAACTGACTTATTGCTATGTGGCATCCTATCACAGTACCATGCTTGAATTCACTGAGCTCTTCAGAATGATCCATTTCTATTTAAAAATGTTTGTAAATGCAGACTGCATGGCTAGGTGCTTTATTTTATACACCTGTGGCAATGGGTCTGATTGAAACACCCCATTTCAACAATTAATGTGTCCCAATATTTTTTTCCATATATATTTATCAGTGCACCACTTTTTCATAACTGTGTGCACATTTCTCAGCCTGACAGTTTTTATACTGTAGTGTACCCTGAAACCACACTGACAGGGATTACAGGGCTATCTCAGTAAAGCCTATGATAATTAAATTACATTTATCTAGAGTTTGTAGTTATGCACCATTGAAAAATAGATTGTCATATTAGAATCTGGATTCAGTTTTGTTGCTCATTGGTCAACATCTAAACTTAAATAAAACACATTTTCAATTATCAAATGCAGGTGGACTAAAGCCTCTTATATAAAGTGTTTCTATCAGCTCTGCATTTCTGCCATAGCAACCATGATCTCTGCATCTGTTACCTTGGAGATGTACTTTTTATTTAATATATATGTAGAGAATAAATAAACCTTCAGGTATGATGTAAATAAAAATGTTAGCTAGATATACATATATAAGGTATCAACGGGTTTCCTAAACACTCCTACCATCCTTTCCATACCCATCTGCCAAGGTTTGCCAGGTTAGTTGCATCAAATCTATAAAAGATAATGAGAATCACATCTGCACACATCTGTTATTGTGGTATGAATGATTTCCTGCCACTAGCCTCTAGAAATGTATTCATGGACAGAATAAGCTGCAAATTGGACCAGACATTATGGTGTATGGTCAAAAGTTTGGCTTTGGGAAACTAAGCAGCATCTAGTCAGGAGAAATACCAGAGGGGCAAGTTCAAGGGTCATCTAGACCACTTAAAATTCCTTTCCGTTGGGGAACTGAAGATATCTGATGCACCAGATACCAATGACCCAACAAAACAATTCATCATCTCAAGAGATTCATTATGTGACTGACATTTCAATTATCATCATCATGACAGGAAGATCTGAGTATCATTCATCAATATGTTAACAGCTTTTTGATTTTACATTAATGGATTTTACTCCATATAGTTTACAGGAGACATGTTTGCTTATAGAAGTTGTGTGGTGAGGTTTGAGTTTTAAAAATCCAAATAATTCAGCCCCTTAACCCAGGGTTCTTTTTTTTTTTTTTTTTACCCCCACATTAAATGTAAATTTAATGTACAGGTACTGGGTATTATTTTCAATGTAAGCATCATAACAGTGTAAATAAATATACATTAATATGTTACTATATGCATGTTATTATAGGCCAGGCTTTAAGTGCAACCTTTATTTTATATATGTAAAATATATAATATGAGTTGGTTATATATCTTTCTATCCACCTGATAATTTACTCTAATTTTAGTCCAAGTTTAGTCTTTGCTGATATAACTGTTGATAATAATTAAAAAACACTATGGTTTTTAAAAGCATCTAGATCAGAAACACATAATCCAGAGCTCTAAATAAATGCAGCAACTTACTTTGAAAGGACTGTGAATTAATGTGTCAAACAAGTGTGAAATAGATAATCAAAATTTTAATCAAAAGCCATTTGTCAAAATTAAATCATATTGTGACTAATAAGCTATCAAACACCACATTCAAATCATAACACGCTTTTATCTGAGTCCTGATCAAGATAAATTGGAGTTGTTTAATGCTGAGATAAAAGCTTAATAGAGAAACATGCACTTGGTTTTCACTAGAAATGCAATCTCCAGAGGTTATAAGAGGGAGAGAGTTCATCCCAGAGGCAATTTGTGTGTGTGTGTGTGTGTGTACAGGTTTATACTACATTGTGGGGACCAAATGGTATCCACAAGGATAGTAAAACCTGAAATCACCTACATTGTGAGGACCAGCCAGCAATCCCCATGGGGGAAATGGATTAATAAACATACTAAATTATGTTTTTTTTTTTTTTTTTTTTTTTTTTTGAAAATGTAAAAATGCGTGTTTTTCTATCCCGGTGGGACTTGTGTCACTGTGGAAACCTGAGGAAACAAGCTTATAAATCTTTTTTTGTTTTTTTGGAAATGTAAAAATACAGAAAGTTTTCTGCGATGGGTAGGTTTAGGGGTAGGGTTAGTGTAAGGGGACAGAATATACAGTTTGTACAGTATAAAATCCATTATGTCTAAGGAGAGTCCCTACAAATACCAATAATAATTGTGTTAATTACAGTGACAATGAATGAAGAACTCACTGTTTGTATATAGCCTATTAATACATTAACAATGTAGAGACTACATTATATTAAATATGAATTAACTATAAACTAATTGTTTTCAAATGATTTGTAGTACTTTTGTCACACCCTCACACCACATGAACTTTCAGTTTGTTTGTTTTCATCAGTCACATATGCTCCTTTGTTCTGTTTTCCTGCTACAATCAGCCACCATGGACACTGCACTGATCATCACAGCTGTCTGTCATTTGAGTTACTGTGTATAAAAGTTCCTGTCTTTCCTTAGTTCAGTGTCGGGTTTCGTATGTTACTAGTGTTGTGTTGTGTTCCTGCCTTCATCTGTGTTTGCCTGTTGGATTATCTAGTTAAGACTTCTTAAGATTTATCTTCTTCGTCGTGTGAGTTCCTACACAGCCACCACGTTACAACTTTATATAAAATTAATATTAAGTAAATTTCACAAATAATTACATAGAAATGGCAAGTAATACATTGAAATTTTGAAGTAGAAAGACTGAAATAGTATTTTCTAAAATATACTTCAGTAATCCAATAATCTTACTTCAATAATCTGTTTGTTTACAACTTCGAAAAATAGTTTTTACAGAGTGCAAGATACAAACAAGTTGCAAACCACAAAGATCCGATATCATGTTCTGAATCAAATATATACTTATCAATTATGTAAGGAATAATTGACGACGGTCCATTGAATTCTTAGAAAATAAATTTTGTTTTTTGTTTCTTTTGTGGTTGTAGGCTGTAAGGACCTTTTGAAATAACTGAAATCATTTGGCGAAGTGATATGGAACTGTAATGCGGTCAAGACCTGCCTAGAACTACTTTAGCCTTGCGTATCCCTGAAAATAATTGCACACCTTAGAATGTTGGTCAACCAATCAGATTTGAGTATTCAACAGCCCCGGTAGTATAAATAATTAATAAATGTATCAGTCATATTTTGTTTGCACAAAAACAGTGAACTGAAAAAGTAAATTAAAGTCCAGATGAAATGGAAATAATGACAGATCTTTTCTTCCGTATTACAATGAGTATTAAGTATTACATCTAAGTGAAACGGATTATCATTAAAGGAGAAAATCTGGGGCCTTGGTTTTAATCATCGGTTGTTGATTGGATTGAGGCAGATCTGAGGGTACGTTTACATGACAACAATGTGCTAAAAATGGAAAAGTTTTTCTTTTGTGTTTTCCACATACAGACGACAACATTGTCAAAATGATGCCCATTCACATGGATCCTCGAAAATGACTAAAATTGCTGTATTCTGTTTGCCAGTCCAGTAGTTGGCGATGTCACTTTGTAAAGAAACACTATGCTCCTATAGATGCGCATGATGTCACCGTTTTTACAAATTTGAGTTTTTGTAGTTTACATAACGATATAATTTTCAAAAGCTTGCACTTTGAAACTCGTTTTTAAAAGTTTGCATTTTCAGGCCCCCAAAATGCCATTGTTGTATAAATGAATCGACAAACTGCATAAAAAGTTTCCAGTTTTTAGCAAAAAACGGTGTTGTGTAAACGCCCCCTGAATGTGAGCTTGCAATTAATTGTAAGAAAGGGGTGGGATTTAAGCAGATTAGATGATTGGAGGAAGTCCAGCAAACTTTACCAGAGAGAAGTTTATTGTTTCACAAAAAGGTAGAGTTGCAGAATTTTGATTAATCACCTCTCACTGTTGACTGAAAGAGGCTCATTATGCAGCTCATTATGCGAGTCATTGTCCTCTCAGGTGTGAATCACAGCATTATTCAGGATTATTCACCCCTCCATGCATACTGTCTTTCTAAACAAAAGGTGTCTTACAAAATTTAAAACAATATATTATGTGAATGAGTAGGCAGGATGATTTTCACATCATTTTGAAGCAAAAACTCTAGTCTACAACGTCCAATACCCAGAAGTCTTGTGGACACATATTCAGTATGTGTTTTATGGCCTTATTTCAGTGAAAATATTTATTTATTTTTTTAAACCATGCATAAACATTATTCACTCAAAAATGCAAACATGTACATATGTTGCTCACATATTATGGTAGCCTAGTACATGCTGAATACAGTGTAATGACACTTTTGCAATTAATATGTTTATAAGCAACTGAAAAAAGCACAAATGCCAGGGCATGTCAAAACTTCTCCAGGGCCCCAAAAACCCTCAGGCCCCTGAGTGTTAAGAATGTTTTTTTTTTTTTTTAAATGCTTAAAAAATGAAACATGCACAGATTAATTGTTCACATTAAGATAAATAACATGCATTCAGAAAACAGATTGAAAAAAGTAACAATACAGGGACTGGAATCTGTAAACCTTTTTTTTTTTTTTTTTTTTTAATCTGTTTATTTACAAGAACCAACCGAGCAAACAACTTCACTAAAATAATTTTAATTCCACTACATAAGAGCAAGCACCACTTAGGTGAGCATGTTTGATTATTCCCTCAGCTCAGCCATTAAAGTAGCATTTGGTTGCACTACACTGCTACTCGTTGGAAGTAGTTGTTGTTACTGTCATGCAACTGAAAAATGTAGTTAAGTTAGTAGTGTCACATATGGCTGCTGGCAAACAGACGAGGAAGACGAAGATACTCCAATAAGTAGTTTAATATATCACAGATCCAACAGACAGGCGAACGGGTAGCAACACATTCACATAACATAGACAATATCGGACAATGAACTGAACTCAGTTAGGAACTTAAATTCAAAAAGGTAAATGTCGAACAGCTGTGAGGATCATTAGTGTCCATAGTGACTGATGAGTGGCGGCAAAGTGGAACAGGGAACATGAGACAGGAGTGACAACAAACTGAAAGTCCATGAACAGAACATAATGGTGACAAGTAGTGTCGCTACTTTTATTTAGTTACTCACCTTATACTGCTTTACTCTTAATCTAGACTTTTTGTGAAAAACAAAAAACAAAAAAACAAAAAAAAAAAAAAACATTTATAGAAAGAAGGTGCATTTGTATCATAATGACTTCATTTAAATACACACGGCACAGAGGTACCAGTGAAGAAAGCTACTGGCTAAACTGGATTTTAGCATTGTTTTCTTTAGTGGTGGTGCTTAAATTAGCATGCTAAATGGTTTGCTTTAACTGTTTGCTTAGTAAAAACCTTTCAGTGAAGTTAAAAGGAAGTGTCTTACAGCACTGCTGCCATGCCATGAAGTCTTTGGCTGTATAGTGTCAACTCTGAAATTTTGAACCATAAGCACTACATTTATAAAACGCTTTAACCCCTTTGTTCTGTTTTTTTTTTTTTATGTAAATGCTCCCAAGAAACTTGTCTGGTTTAGGGTCAAGTGAACCTGAAACCAACCCAATGTTTCAGGGCTTCTTCAAAACTAGTAGTCTATTTTTAAAATGTGTAATATTGACTATCTCTACAATATATATGTAATGCAGGAGAAGAGGTGAGAATACAGAGACAGACAGTAAAGGGCAGACAGTCCCTGTGGAAGATTATGTGAGCTTTACAGTTAAATAAACCGTGTCTTGAGGGAAAAGGAGTGATATCAGAGGAAGAAGCCATGTGTCAACAAAGACAGCTGGCCTCCCAGATAACTAGTCCTTTCAAGAACCCCTACATATATGAGAGAAAAATGCAGTGATATGCATATATTATATGCTGTGTTCAGAGCATCTGTGATATATAAAATGCTCATATACAATGGAATTCTATAGGACAGGGCATGTTTTAAATACACTATAAACAAACTAAGTATGTTTTATATACCTTATTTTTATCATCAGAAGCAAAAGAGATTTACAGTTGAATTTTATATGAATTTTATATTTATTAGATAACATGAAATTATGATATCTTTTTCATCTCTTGAATGATTTAGTCAGCTTGTACACTTTTAAAGATCTTCACTAATGACACAAACTCAGCAGTCAATTTATTCTATTCCCTGTTTTTCTCTGAATCTATATCGGCCCCTCTGGTGGTTCGGAGCTTGTTATGCTAATGAGAATACATACCCTGTATTACTACTACTACTACTATTACTATTACTACTACTACTCTGAACCAGGGGTACTTGTAGAGTTATTTTGATTTAAAAAAAAACAAATCTGACTTTTTTCACATGAACAGTTTTATTAATTATTCAGAGGTATTAATGAAGAGTCAATAGTGTAATTAGGTTTGAACCCCCCTGTAGCCTCCATTTACTGTAATTGATTAAAACAGTGTCATCCTAATGATGCGGCAGATCAATTGGGGGAAAGTGATTTTTAAGCTACTAAATGTTCATTTCTACAGTGTTCTGTTAATTAAAGGCTGCTGGACGCATAGTTGGTTATTTGCAAAATTTGAGTCAAGATCCAGACAAAGACAAATACTTGGTCTTCAACAGAGACAACTTTTCTGCTTATGTCATTAGGTCCTGTTTTCACCTGGTATTAAGATGAGTTTTAGTCGATCAGATCACAAGTGGACGACGCTAAATACAGGTGTAAACAGAGTTTGTTTGTGTTCGAACAGCCACAACAGACCGCCTACTCTCCACCTACTGACCTAATGTGTAAACTTTATGGGAAGCATGCTAGCCAGACGGGATTTAAACTTTGTTGGCTGGAGACGCAAGTTTGGTTTGAAGATAAAAAACTACCAAGTACAATGTTCTCTCACCATTCCCACACTCACAGCATTCAGCACATTCAAACTTTAACATTTGGTCCTCCTCAATTTTGAATTTTTGGTTACATTCTTGTTGCTGATTGAAATAATAATAAAAAAATGTATTCTACAAATGAAAGGGATAGTTCACCCAAAACTGAACATTCTGATATCATTTACTCACTCTCATTTCATTTCCTACCTATATGATCTTCTACTGTGGCCCTAAAGGAGCATGGTGAAGGGAAAAAAATATGAAAATATGATGAAAAATTATTTGTCAATGCCTTTGTGTTCTTTCACAAATGATTTGCATTCCACTGAGAAACTTTGAGTTCGCTTGCAATGAGCTCAAAAGGTTTTGCGAGGGAACGCAAAGTTTCTCAGAGGAACGCAAAGTTTTTGCAAGTGAACGTAAAGTTACTCTGGGGAACACAAAACATTTCAGAGAGAATGCAAAAGAATTAACTTATTATTTTTCCTCCCATCTCATATTTTTTTCCACCATCATGTCCCTTTTGGGGCTCCATACATCTTCATCTGTGGAACTTAAAAGTAGATATTTTGAGAAATATCAGATAAAACTCTGCTGACTAGTTTTGGATACCAGACAGAACGCATATATTCTGACGGGATCTGGTAAATAGACTGCATCCAATATTCATGGAATGGAGATTTGATCGAACATTTTTTATGTGCAAAGTCGCACTGTTCGCTAAACATGACTTGCTATAGTATGACAGTGTTCTACGGTCAGTAAATCTTTCAATGACTTAGCAGTTTTAACAGGACCTTAGAGAAAACGGCTCCAGGGGGGTAAATACAGGCCTTCTGAAGTGAAGCAATGCGTTTGTGTAAGAAAAATATCCATATTTAACAAGATTAAAATATCTAGCTTCCTCCAGACCGCCTTCCATATCCTAGCTTGAATTATGATATATATTCAATTTTAGGACGTAGGACGTAGCGTAAGCATTTTGAACTGTGGAGTATGTTTACTGGAGTATGGAGTATGTTTATAATGGATGGATGCACTTTCTTGAGCTTCATACTTGTTGGTCCCATTCACTGCCATTATAAAGCTTAGATGCGTCAGGATATTTATTAATATAACTCCGATTGTGTTCATCAGAAAGAAGAAAGTCATATACACTTAGGATGGCTTGAGGGTGAGTAAAGCTTGGGGTAATTTTCATTTTAAAGTGAACCAATCCTTGAATTGTCACCTTGAGACACTAGAAACACATATATTGACACTGGTATACAGATACAAATGCACTGGCGAACAAACTTTGAGAACACAATTAAAATAGTTACATTTACTGTCCATGTTACAGTAAATTCAGCAATCCACCATTAAAGTGGATGATCAATGACCTCAAATGACATAAAAGTTTCACTACACCCTTTAGATTTTAATGTCCTTTTTCCAAATGCAAGGTGTAAATTAACATATTGTACTTTGGCAGATGTTCAACTATTGTGACTTTCACTTGATGCAAACAGATGTCACAGGCAATGTAGGTGACGATTGACAAGGATGTAAAAGAAAAGTTGTATTAATGAATACATTATTAAACAGTGTAAAAATAAAAAGTACTGCAAAACCAAAAAGAAAATTGTGTAAATTAATTAATTTCAATATAGTGAAAATCTATGAATCACTAATGTTGCTTCCTGTTTCCCATCAGACGATGAGTGGCCGGTTTTTCCCTCATCAAGCTATCAAAACTGATGCAGTTCTAAGCCTGGACGAGGACTCAGTTCTGTCCACCAATGAGGTGAGAGATCACACATTCATTCAATATAATAAAGGTTATGTGAAATGTTAAGGGATATCTTATGGTATTGATGGTTCTGTCATTGAGAATCCCAACCTTATGTCAAGGGTTGACAAAATTGACATTATAATTGAAATATAATTAATTATCATTATGAAATAGCACTTCTCACATAAATTGCAAAGAAAACTCACTACTAATTTCAATGGAGTTTTAGTATGTTGCTAAGCTAATGGCACAATACTTCAATGGTCTCTTTCTCTCTCACACATAAACTTTCACTCTCTCAGTTTACTTCCTTTGTCTTGTCTTTTTTTCCCACCTCATTATTTTGTCTCTTTTATTCAGTGGTATTTGTGATGCTGCTTGGATTGTCCATTGCTGGTGTATTTTGTGTTTGTACTGCACTTTGTTAATGTCAATTCTCTGTCTTCATTTTCCCTGAGAGAAAAGATGATATTTGCACACTGCAGCATCAGCAGCCTGCTGGGCTCATTTTTAATTGCTCTCAGCTGTATAATTTAATCAGACAATAATATGTGCTAGACGAAGACAAAGAGAAAGAGACCATTTCTACTCTGATGTCCAAACTAAAAAAAAAAAGATGTTGATATCTATATCCTGATCCTGGTGAAAGGCAGGCCTGGGTCATTTTCAAAATGTGGTAAATTTCTGACTTGCTGTATAAAATGCTTTTGATTTCAGTTTTCTCCTATAAAAGCTGATGGTAAGTATTTGTTAACATAATGCACAACTGAATGTAGTAAGATGGTATCAAAAGCATTTCAAAATGTGAAAATAATAAATACATTCCCAATCAAATCTTTATATTTCCCCCCCTTGTACAGCCTCTTTTTCCACTGACCTTAACCTTGGAAGTACATATTTAATAATGCAACATATTAATTTCATCAAAACAATTTTTAAAACTTAGGAGCACAATTTTATCAGCATCTGTCAAAATATATATATTTTTTTTAATGTACAAAACAATATAGAGTCCATTTTCTATTGTTTAATAAAGTGTTGTTTGATTTGTTAATAAAGTGTACATTTTAATCTATTATATGGGGTTTCTTTAATATTTAAATCTTTTTCATAACTGAATAGTCAAGGGACATGTTTGACATCATATTTTAAGAAATACCTGTCTTTTAGACACACTGACCATGCTGTGAAAATAGTCATCAAATAACCTAATTCTAACATGCTTCGAGTCACAAAAATGTTTTAATGTAATTTGCACTTGCTTTAAATAATCATCCAATTTAAAAAGATCACTAGAAAGTGCACTATATATAGCCTGGAACAATTTCATTTACCACCTGTGTTTATTTGTTGGTAACAGCTCAATGCAAATTGTGCCGGACAATTTTTGTGAATGAAGCGCAATCAATAATGTGCCTAATCTACATTCAAATGAGCTGTTCTTTGCTCAGAAAAGATGTCAATGACTTATATTTTTAAATGTTGAGGATGCAACACTGCACCCGCTAAACTGGATTGCATTGGTTAGTGAAAAAGACAGATTTTTGCACTGACACACTGTACCACGCTCAAAAGTGGCGCAACTGTTTAGTGAATTAGCTCTTTTAGATGAATAGTTGATTACAGTTTATTTCAGTGGTCCACTTTAGACATTCTACTTACTATAAGTAACTTTGCAACAACATGTCATATAACTCTAATTAGAGTATTAGTAGACTGTAGAAGACTGTTAGGTTAAGTTTAGTTGTTAGGGTTAGGGGTAGTAGAATAATTTGACATGTATTTGTCAAGTTACTTATAGTTAGTAGAATGTCTAAAAGTGGACCATTGAAATAAAGTGTTACCAAATAGTTTAATGATTCAAATTCCTGAATGATATTCCAGTTTTCTAGCAAAATGGCCAAATCTGGAGTGATTATTATTTAAAAGGATTATAAATGTGTAGTTAACAACTATCATTCCTCAAGCTGTGTAATGCAAATCTGTCTGGCTGCAGTGCCAATTCACAAACATGGCTGCACCATCTGGCAAAGATGTTTCAGGCGATGTGAAGAATTCTGGGATTTATTTATTCTCAGAACAGACAGGGTGCTGTGAGAATTAAGGTGTTGTACATCTAAGTTTGATTAAGGCAGAGATGATCCAAAGGCCAGGAAGGATTTGTTGGCAATGTAAGGATAATTCTCCCTTTGCAGTTTACAGGATTGAGGGCGTTTTCTAGTTAAAAACAAAAGAAACATTTTTTTTGGCCAGCTTTCCTGGCAGAGTCTATGTTAGCTTGTTTGTAAATTTCAAGGCAGGGGTTCGAGAAAAACAGTGTGGGAATTAATCTTGTTTGGGAATGTACTGTTAACTCCATTGCAGTCGGATCTTGAAAAATTTTATTGATCCTCTGATGTTGCAAGTTTTATAATGTTGCACCATCCAACAGTAGAAGTTAGCAAAACCAATTAAATCACGACTGTCTGACATCCTAATTCTAGGGGAAGTTTAATGAAAGAAAGACACACTTAAAGGATTGGTTCACTTCAGAATTAAAATTTCTTGATAATTTACTCACCCCTATATCATTCAAGATGTTTATGTCTTTCTTTCTTCAGTCGAAAAGAAATTATAATTTTTGAGGAAAACATTTCAGGATTTTTCTCCACATAGAGCCGCGTTTCCACCGAAATTACCCGGAACAATTTGTCCCAGGAACTTTTTTCCCAGAAACTTTTTTCCCCAGAAACTTTTTTCCCCCAGACCTATTGCTAGCTGCGTTTCCATAGAGGTCTAAAGTACAGTGAAGATAGTCCGGTGATGTAGGGGTGTGCGTGACTTTCCAGTTCCCACTGGATTTAGTCGTCCACATATAAGTTAATAAAGCCTGAACCATCAGTCGTATTTTTTAAATTTCATTGTTGATTTGAATAGCAAACATCTCTTACTGCAAGCACAGTAAGAGATTTGAGGGGACAGCAAATTTACGGTGTTATACAAGCTGTACACTCACTACTTTACATTGTAGCAAAGTGTCATTTCTTCAGTGTTGTCACATGAAAAGATATAATAAAATATTTATTATGTGGCCATATAATTACAAAGATCCCTTCATATACACCTGCCTATAGTTGTGATCAACTTTTGTTGTTGTTGTTGTTTTGTTCTGCATGTCAAAGTGAATTTTCTACATGGCAAGTAAAATTAGATTTATGTCAAAGCAATTTTATCTATGTGTAAAAAAATATAATTTTGTTGGTAAATTCAATTGCCAATGTATAAAATTATTAATCATAAGTAAAGGTTAGTCATTATTATATAAAATGTGCCAGAAGCTGTGTGGCAAGTTGTGCCACTGAGTCTAATAGTGATAAGCTCTGGTCTTGTATAAAATTTTTAAATGGGGACCAAATTTCTCTGAAGATTCTAGGTAAGAACTGGGAAAAACAACATCGTTTAAAGAAAATGATCAAGGTTTTTCTCACAATGAACTGAGGAAGCTCCCTCAGCCTCATATTTCCTTGCAACCTTGAACCTTGCAATACTAATATGTTTCATCAGTTCAACATATAATTGTTTTGTAAACTTATTTTGTTTTGTTTTTTAATCAAGAATTTAACATTTTTAAATGTTTTGAGAAAATGAGTATCTAGAATATGGATTTATTATTATTATTATTATTGAATATTCTAAATTATTAATTTATTATGATAGTAACTTTTTTTTTTTTTTTTTTTTTTTTTTTACATATATATTAATATAAGTATTTTCTTGCTACATTTTTTGAAATATAAATCATTTGACATGAACAACTTTATGGCTTTATTTTACAGATGCTTCAGTTGATAGCAGAAATTCTGAAATATAATTTTTATGTTATTTTTTCCCCCTGCATAGAGGACAACTCAAGTAAAAAGTGGCACAGTTTACTTTACTCTACTTATGCAACAGAGCTTACTGTATAGTATACCATAATGCAATGTGCTTGACTTGACTTTCCTTTTTTGATGAATGAACCAGGTTGAATCTTTTTCTTGACTCATTATTTTTAATTGGACCTCTAAAACAGTTCACAACTAAAATGCAAATGATTAAATATAAATATTTTCTACTAATAATAGTACAAAAATGGTATAATAGTACTAAAAAAATTGTAGACTGTGTACAGTATTTACTGCACTGTATTCAGTATGTTGTAAGGTATTATTCCATTTCATACATAAGCATATTTATTTCAAGTGCCACAAGTGGTGAGAATTCGTCAGATGGTTGGAAAGTTTCTAATTTCTCAAGTTCATTACGTGTGTCGAAGCTCAGTGTGTGTTTGAAACCTGCTATTCATAATTCATCATACTGATGTTTTATTAACTGCACCCAGTACATCTTTACCTCTGCCTGGCCAGAATATCCACTTAACTTTTATAGCGGTACAAGATTACAGAACCCGTATTACAAAAGTTTAATGAGTCTCAGTTTCAGTGAGGAAGCTCTTGTGGCTTTAGACAAATCCAGCAACATTTGGAGTGAAGCTTTTACTCGTTTCGCACAGTAATCTGCCCCAGTAATTGCCCTTTAAGCATTTGAGAAGGTTTTAATTGAAAAGTGCTGAGAATGTGAGAATATGGCATATTTAGCAGTAGTTTCATTTTTTTTTAAGACTGTGCAGCGCTACGGCTCCACAGAATTGATAATTGCATTGTTTCGACTCATTAACTGGCTTATTAAAATGGGAAATGTAATATAGGGGTTGAGTTTTTCTTGTGCGCCAAGCATCATTAGACTGTAGGTACATGTGTGGAATAACAGCAGCACAGCAGAGCCCATGGGTTATGATGTTGGTGCTGCAGTTAATGGCCTGAAGAATTGACCAGAAAGGGTAATAATTGTTATAGTACAATGACAGAGTAAAATAAATTACAGTATCAATGTGCGTATTTCCGCAGGTGAATTTGTGTCTTCATCTATTGTATGTTTGTTTTCCCATTTTGTCATTTTTGCACATCTGATTTTATGTATGTGTTCTTGCCACGGATGTTACCATTCCCATTCATCTCAATGGCAGTTGCTTGGCTGGTGCAGGATCCCCAATTTTACTTGTAAGAACTCAAGTTTTGGATAGTGCTTTTTCCAATCATCTGAGCCATAAATTCCATGTGACTAATCACTCACTCCACCCCTTTCATACAATTTACTGCAAGCTTGCATTTGGATCCGCCCCCATCCAATTAATAATTCATCCAATGGACTAAACCAATCCCCATCCTACTATTTTTTTCTTTTTTGACTTCACTTATAATCATACTTTGTACATCACTTTGATGTACGTCACAATATGGAAGAAAAGTTCGGTTGCACTTTCTGTTTTATCATGACTTTAACTCCAATAAATTATGAGTAGCTTGTGGCTTAAAGTTTCATAGTCCCAAATGTCCAAAGTGTTCCAAAGTTGGGATGTTTATGTACCTTCTAAACACTGTTGAAATACATAACTTTAATGCTTATAAGTATGCAAATTTGGATGCAACAGTGTAGACAGCTGTCTTATATTTTATAACAAAAACCATTAGTTTTGTTGCATCATGTTGTGTCACCAACTTGCAATGACAGTAAATTCAACATATTAGCACAACACCGGTTGAATTTGAGAGACCACAGACTGCCTAACTCTGCAATCACATTTATTGCTGCTCAGCAAAATTTGCAGACAAAATTCAATCATTTTAATAGGAATTCATGCAATCAGGAGTGTGGAACATTTCCCCATACGGACGTTTACCAACAGAAATCTGAGAAATACAGAGCCACACATGACATGCAGGGATAGAAAAAAAAAAAAAAAAAAAAAAAAAAAATATATATATATATATATATATATATATATATATATATATATATTTTTTTTTTTTTTTTATCCCTGCATGTCATGTGTGGCTCTATATATATATATATATATATATATATATATATATATATATATTGTGGCTACATATTAAAAATGTATTCTACAACTTATTAATCCATGCCCAACAAGGGAACAAATTAGTACAACATGGCCCTATAAGGGAACAAAAGTCGCGGGAACAAATTCTTAGAAATTCTTTTTTGTTTGTTTGTTTTGTTTTTTTCCACGTCATGTGCTCCATAGAAAGCACCTTGTTTCACTTCAGTATTGACAATGTACCATTTCTGCCCCCCAAATTTTGCCAAAAAAAAAAGGACACTTAGGGTCCATTTCTCACAATTAACTAGTTGCTTATTCGTATGCATATTACTAGGATATTGGCTGTTTATTAGTACTTATTAAGCACATATTAATGCCTTATTCTGCATGACCATATTCTACATCCCTTAATCCAACCCAATACCTAAACTTAACAAATCAAGCATAGCGTTAGTTCTGGCAGGTCACGTCGGTCAAGCCCACATCACCTGACTCTCACCTGATCCACGTCTACCTATAGGAATACGACGCCATAGCATCCATTTTGTTTTATTAGCTGCTTTATCGTGTTGCTCAGGAACTAATTACCCTCTACATCCCTAGCTCCTCCTCTCATCCACAGTCAGAACTTGGCCTTCCGATATTCCTCTTTGAATCAGACTCTTTTTTCTTGAATTATGTTGTACAATAAATTATTGAACATTAATGATATCTGCAATACATTTATGTTGGTTCTGTTCTGTTTACTTTAAGGGAGGTTATTGCTGCTCTCCCTGCTCTTATCCATCCTAGGTTGCATGGATGTGCTAATTGTCAATCATCTTTTACTATAGTGGTCCTGACAGAACTACCTTACTAACTATTATTAAGCAGTAATTATGAGTTTTTTGAGACAAAAGTCATAGTCAATAGTTAGTTAATAGTGAGAATTGGACTCTAAAGTGTGACCAAAATATTTAGTTAGACAATTATTTACACTTATTAATCAGCCATAATCATAGTGCGCCTTTCTTCTCGGACCATGCAGCCGTGATTCCACCTGCCATTCATCTTTCCCACACGCTCAGATCTATAATCAAGGTCTGGTACACATAATGAATGCAGCAAATTTTTGTGTGTCACCCACAATGCATTGGTGGAATGATGCGCCTTAAAGCCGTAATTCCTTAAGGCCACGTTATTTGCATGATGTCATAAATCTGGCTCAGAGTCCGCAACTAACGCAGCGATTAATCTATTGTAACATTAAGGAGGACGTTTGCAACCTTTTCCTCTGATTTGAGGGTTCATTTTTTAATATGTGTGCATGCTGACTTTGACAGAGCAAGAACGGCTCTCATCCCCTGCATGCAGACAAGTCAGTTGTGTTGACGTTGAAGCATGTCTGAAGGCATTAGAAAATCCAAGGCTAAATAAAGAGCTGAGCTAAAAAAGGCTTGTTCTCTTTTAACTCTCATTGACTCTTTTGATCATTTATCTCACTGGATGTGAGCCCATGTCAGTTCTTTTAACAGACTATCGAGAGCTAATGTTGCTTTTGTTAATTCTAATTCTTTAATCTCTTCTGATGAGTTTCTTAAGCAATGTGTTCACTTTGGATTTATCTTAAGTCTGAAGAGTTAAGGGAAAAGAACACTATGTCGTCTTTCTTAAAGAAATAATTCAACCAAAATTTAAACTTCTTTATTTAATTTAGTTTATTTCAGAACTTATGAAATCTAAATTGTGCACTTCTGTCTTCTTTGTGTTTGCAGGTGGATTTTGCCTTCATTGTATGGCAAAGTTTTCCAGAACGGATTGTAGGCTACCCAGCACGCAGCCATTACTGGGACAATGGGAAGGGGAGATGGGGATATACTTCTAAATGGACCAACGAATACTCCATGGTGCTCACAGGAGCCGCGTTCTACCACAGGTAACCTCCAGAGAACACAATACAACACAGACAAAACTGACCTAAAGATGTATTTTTTTCTGTTCTGTTCTGAAACATTTACTACAATATGTAGACGTGTTTTAACCTGTTAAATTTCACCCCCTTTTTGAGCATAGATTTAATCTTTAATGGTTGTAATTCATGAATGCTTTGAAATACAAATCTAAGCTTGGTCTAAGACACTCAACAGATAATTGCAGAATTTAATCATATTTAAAAAAAAAAAAAAAAAAAACAAAGTAAAAAGATTATAGAAGATTAAGTTTACTGTACAAGGAAATGTACTGAACTAAACCATTTTTTATTTTATATCAAAAATATATATATTACAAAATTATTTGGACTCTGAAATTGCTAAAAAATGTAAAAAAAAAAAAAAAAAATTATTGTCATACACTCACTGGGCACTTTATTAAAGGAACACTATGTAAATTTTTGCCGCAAGAGGTTGCTTATTCAAAACAAAGCCATAGCTTGATGACGCCTTGATTTCTCGGAATCATGGGAGGTGTTGTCTTCACGTCTACAGCCGGTGGAAAAGAAGAGAAGAGAAAAAAGAGAAAATATCCAGTGATTGGCAATTATGTGGGCGAAAATGCTTTGTTGATGCCAGAGGTCAGATGAGAATCACCAGACGGGTTCGAGCTAATAGAAAGGCAACAATAACTCAAATAACCACTTGTTACAACAGTGGTCTGCAGAAGAGCATCTCTGAATGCACAACACATTGAACCTTGAAGCAGATGGGCTACAGCAGCAGAAGACCACACCGGGTGCCACTCCTGTCAGATAAGAACAGGAAACTGAGGCTGCAATTCATGCCATTCAAAATTGGACAATAGAAGATTAGAAAAACGTTGCCTGGGGGTCCATCCTGGTAATAGCAATGTCTACCTAACAAAGTGTCCAGTGAATGTACATGTCTAACCAAGTTGTTCCAAATTTGAAGTTAAAATTTGAGCTCTTGAATAGGCAAAACCGTCTTTTTACCATCTCCAACATTCAGTTATAATTTTTGCATTTCACCCACAGAGCTTTCAAATTGGTTGTGAAGCCCTCTGCTTATTCACAATGGTAAAATAAATGAAGAATTAATGTATGAATATATATCCACACAAAACAAATGACTGCCAAAATGTTTGAAAGAAAAGCATAGTAGGTTTTCAAGGGCTAAATAATTGTGTAAAAAAAATTATAAAATAATTATTTAAAACAATTATTCATAACCACACAGTTTACTATAGTGTTAAATAACATTTTAGTGCAAAAATATTAATAATTCTTACCATGTGCTCAACACAACTTTAGTTCCTTTTAATTTTTTCGAATTGTTTCTGAGACCCAAGCACAGCTGTAGATTAAAGTGTTTGTCATCTGAAAATATCCGTAGTCAGTTTGCCATAGCTAATACAACCTGATTAACTGAGTTTACTAATCCTTTACAAAAATAAGCAAAATCCTTTGCTTATTTTAATCTGCTTACTTGCTTATCTTCTGCACAGGGCATTACATACACAATAACCAAAACAGTAACTTTAGCATATTCTTCTATTGGTGAAGATAAACAGAGCCAGGTCTGACTTTAAACGCTATTAATGCAAGTCTTGTTATAGACTGTTGAATATGCAATAGTGCAAATTTAATTTGAGATGTACGGGTTTTCAGTGAATAATGACTTAAATTTAAGTCTGTTCTAATGTTCTAACATATGACTTCAGAAGACTTGAAATATAGTGCAGTATTATTGGTACTGTTATGATACATGTGGGGTTTTTTTTATACATGTGTTTGGACCTTGACGGACCCCTGGTCATGGCTGGACTTGACCGTGAAGAAAAGTGTTGATATTTTCTCTTATTATATATTCATCCTCCTTTTCATGTATCATAGAACCTCACTCTTTAACAAGCTATATGTAGAAGAAAAAATGTCTAAACAGTCACACATGCCATTAACATATGCCCCTGAAAATGTGACATGCACATTTATAACATTTTTCACAGCTGGACCATCATTCAGAGTCATGAAGCCTCAAGTTCCTTTTAAAGATACCACAAAAGGCTTTTATACAGTACCCTGATTTCCCTATGGAAAGAAAGGACTGGTTTGTTTCTTTATCTTGTTAAATTTATCTCTGAAATACAAATGATATACCAAGAATAATCAAGCTACACATACAGCTAGATTCTTGAAGTTTCTTGAATATCTAGCACATAAATATTTTGTGTCGTCTCTCTCTAGTGATGTCAATATGAATTCATCTTTCATCATGAATAGATATAATTGGCTTCTGTTAACTTTAGTTACTGTAGCATTGCTTTTATGGAGACCAGGAATAATGGTAAAAAAAAAAAAAAAAAATCTTTATATTTTACCTTTTGGTAAAAGAAACATTTATTTTTGAAATCACAAAATTACTTGTGGTTAATATATAGAATACTCCCAGTTTCTTTGTTATAATTACAGCAGAAACACCACAAGGAATATCTTAACTTATATTGAGGAGCCTTTAAATATGTGTTGGACAAGGGGGGGCCTTTGAGTCATAAAGGTCATTGCTTTATTTATGTCATCATGTGGAACATTTCTCTGGTCCTCTCATAAGCCCCAGCCCCCTGGTTGAGAACCACTAGACTATATTGTATAAATACAAAGTTCTGTCATGAAACTCTAGGCGGCACAGGCTGCTTGCAATCATATCTTTTTCAATAGGGCACAGCTGATTGGTTCCTGCTCTATCAGTAGCCAATGATCTCACTGCTCAAACTTCAAATACTTAGTATTTGCTGTACCATTTGCAGTGCGCTTTCAGAAAACCCTCACCTTCCCCAGCTCCACCTGTATAGATCTGCTATGGGTAATGCTATTATGCAGCAGCAGCAGCATGTCTTACTTGCTCACAGTAGCATTGTGTATATATTGGTAGTAAGGAATATATCTATAATGTCTATAAGGAATATATTTGTTCATAGCAAAAATCTACAGTATGCTGTACCTATAAGTGAAACAATTTTCAACTGGATACTTTAAGTAAATTGTGTTCAATAAACCACAAATCCACACAGAAACTGTAGAAACCACCTACAACACCCTAGTAACAGAAAGGCAACACTCTAAAAACACTTTTAGCACTTTAGCAACCACACAGAAACACCCTGGACACCATCCAGGACACCCTAGCAACAGCATAGCAATACTGTAAAAACACTCAGAGTACCATAGCAATCGATTAAAAACACTGCAGTAACCATCCACAACACAATAGCAACAGAAAAGAAACACTCTAAAAACACCCATTGCATCTTAGCAACCATACAGAAACACCCTAGACACCATCCACATCACTCTAGCAACAGCATAGCAACACATTCAGAGCACCTTACCAACCACATAGAGATACTCTGGACACCATCCACATCACTCAGTATAGCAACACTCTAAAAACACTCAAAACATCTTAGCAACCACACAGAAACATGCTGGACACAATCCACAGCACCCTAGCAACAGCATAGAAACACTCAGAGCACGTTAGCAATCACATAGAAACACTGTAGTTACCATCCACAACACCCTAGCAACAGCATAGCAACACTCCAAAAACACTCAGAGCACCTTAGGAATCACATAGAAACACTGTAGTAACCATCCACAACACCCTAGCAACAGCACAGAAACACTTTAAAACACACAGAGCACTTTAGCAATCACACAGAAACACTGTAGTAAATCACAACACCCTAGCAACAGCATAGAAACGCTCTAAAACACTCAGAGAATCTTAGGAATCACATAGAAACACTCTAGTAACCATCCACAACACCCTAGCAACAGCATAGAAACACTTTAAAACACACAGAGCACTTTAGCAATCACACAGAAACACTGTAGTAAATCACAACACCCTAGCAACAGCATAGAAACGCTCTAAAACACTCAGAGAATCTTAGGAATCACATAGAAACACTCTAGTAACCATCCACAATACCCTAGCAACAGCATAGCAGGGATTCACAGCTTGTTGAATCTTGAATCATTGTTGCGGGCTCTCACAGAACTTGGACAAGAGGCTGGTATGAGGTCAGTGTCAGACGCTTGTAAAAGCTGAATATGAGACCTGCTGCGATAGAGATCGCTCAGAGACAGGCTGATATTAAACCAGGTAATAAATGTTCAGTCTGACAGTTTCACTGGCCATATTTTAAGGATAAATGGCACAGGTGAGATGGAGTTCACAGTTTGTTTTAGCCGAAGGTCTCTGAACTCATCACTCACAACACACACACACACACAGACCTTCAGACTGACACATCACACACCCGACACAGATTAACCGCTTTGCTACTGGTCAGCGAGCTGACACACCACCTGCAAAGTGACCCCAGCTTAAAGTGCGCAGGAGAAAAAGACATAAATAAACGTGTGAAGAGAGATAAGCCACCTGCAGGGCTGAGAGGAACGTTCTGACGGCTGTCCCTCAAAGAGAGAGAGAAAAAGAGAGGGAAGGAAAGAGAATGACAGACAAGACGTCTGCAGGCAGGAAAGGAGATTCGGTTTAATAAGGACGGAGAGAGAGAGTTGGTGTCACTCACAGAAATTAAAACATCTGTCTTTTTGAGGTTCTCACAGCAGGGTGGCCTCTTCCTTTCTCTGTCTGTGCAGGATATCATCAGTGACTATCTCAGTCCCACCCAGACGAACATTTTGTTGCTCATAGGTTGCTCTTAATGGAGCACTCATTTAATTTGTCTCTAATGTTTCTCCTAAAAGAAAATATGAAAAATTATTACAAGATTGTTAAAGGGATAACAGATCTTTCCTTTGTGGAACACAAAAGAAGATATTTTGAAGAATGTTAACTAAACAGATTCAGTTCCCATTGACTTTCACTGTATGGACAAAAAATATGGAAAAAGTCATTATGAGACATCAGCATTCTTCAAAATATCTTCTTTTGTGTTTAGCAGAAGAAAGAAGTGCATATATGGGTTTGGAACAACTTGAAGGTAACTAAATGATGACAGAATTTTTATTTTTGTGTGAACTTTTCCTTTATGTGAATAACACTATAAAACAATATAAGAGTGCCGTTAGATGCATAAACCTGAAGAAAAACATGAAACTATGATTGTCAGTAGTAGATTCAAATAATTGCAATTAAACACAGGAACCAAAGGAAACACAACATAAAAGTACCATTACACTGCCATTGATGTCAAATTTATGGCGTTTTTCATACAACTAAATAATATCTTTAATATATGATTTATTTTGGACAGGTATTATCATCACCTGTACACATACTATCTGCCGATGTCTCTGCTGTCAATGGTGGACCAGTTGGCCAACTGTGAGGACATCCTCATGAATTTCCTCATCTCTGCAGTAACCAAACTCCCGCCAATCAAAGTCACGCAGAAAAAACAGTACAAGGAGACCATGATGCAGCAGGTACGAGTCTGTGTGTGTATGGGTTGTAAATAGATGAGTGTGTGTCCAGGGTGATTCCCTATTGAGATCAGAAACGTCTGTGTAGTGTGTGATGGATGGAGCGCTCCAGGGCGGAGAGTGTGTGTGTAGATCTGGTTCAGCAGTATTGGTCCGTTTGATGGATGTCTTTATGGTAAGGCGAGATTAATGATTGACAGCAAGGTTGCTGTACTATCTTTCTCTCTGTCTGTCTACCTTACCCATTTCCCCCCGCTCTCCTTCTTCTTCTCTTTCTCTCTTAATACATTTCTCCATTCTTTCCTATTTCTAATTGTATATCACCTATATTGTCTTTTCAAAACTCTGCACTCCTTAGCATTAGTGATTAGCCAATATATATATTTTTTTTTTCAGAGCAAGGTGACCAATGGCTGATATAATGAAAATGAAAAATAATAATAATGTATTATGTTCTTCGTCCATTTAGAAAAAATAAAATAAATAAATTAGCCTAATGCTATTGCTCTGAATCTTCTTTTCTTCCAAAATAATTGTGTAAAAATGTAAATATAGATTCTTGACATGAGATTTGTATTATGAGAAGTAGTGCTAAGTTTGAAATACAGATTTTTCCCCTACCCCTGCTCAATACAGCATTCCAGCAATGCTAACTTAGCATGGGTTTTCAAATGCCAATATAGCATGGCTTCTTGTACCTCATTGCTTTCAACTAAAAATGGAAAACTTTGGTCCCACTTTATATTAAGTGGCCTTAACTACTATGTACTTACATTTAAATTAATCATTTGATACAATGCACTTATTGTGTACATACATGTTTTTACATTGTACTTATTTTTTAAAAACACCTGCTTGTAATTACATCTGTAATTAATTTCTGTAATTACATTTAATTTAATTACACTGTTGACCCATCCCTTACATTCCTACCCATACCACCAAACCTGTCCCTAACCTTAAAGTATCCCACCTCAATAGCAGCAAAAGTATTTTGCAATTCAATACGAACCCAATAAGTACATTGTCCTTATTTTTTTATGTAAGTACATAGTAGTTAAGGCCACTTAATATAAAGTGGGACCAAAACTTTTTATGCATTTCATACATTTACATGACAGTGGTGTTTTAGGGGGCTGAAAATGCAAACTTTTGAAAACCGGTTTTAAAGTGCAAGTTTTAGAAAATAATATCTTTATAATTTCCGTGTAAACTACAAAAATGAAAATTTGTGAAAAGGGTGATGTCATGCGCATGCGTATCAAGTTCAGTCTATAGACGCATAGTTTTTCTTTACAAAGTGACATCGCCAACTACTGGCCTGGCAGCATAATACTGCGTTTTAGTCATTTACACGGATCCATGTGAACGGGGATCATTTTGACAACATTGTCGCCTGTAAGTGAAAAACGCAAAACTTTTCCGTTTCTTAGTATATCGTTGCCATGTAAACATACACTTAGTAGTAACCATCTTATCTTTACATTTTTCAGTAGTTTGACAATAGTTTAACTGTTTTCAAAGCAATGCAGCTTCAGTAACAAGCTACCTTTTCTAACAAAGATTACCACAAAATGCTACATCCCTGCTTTTTGTCATCCCTGCTTTTTGTTATCTTGCGTTTAATGTCATCACCCTTATTGAGATACTGTTTGTGGCAGAAATGTCCTGCTCTGATTTTAAAAATAAGCTGTTGCCCCCTTGATTGAATACTGTAGATAGGATGTAGTTAGCTATTTTTTTGTTATTAGCTTGTAGCATGGGCTAGCTTGCGAGTAGTTTGGACTTTGTGAAGATACAGTTTCTGAAGTTTTAGAAAGTTCATTGTTTAACTCAAGATTTGCTCAAAATTCACTTTAAATTATAAGCTAAAACTAGAAGCTAAATGGCTATTTTCTGATTATAAAATTTCAAAATGTTAAAATATCAGTCAGTCATATCCATGTGTCTAAAAATTTTGTAATGAAATAAGTTATGACCAATACAAAATATTTTTGTGTTCCTCTCTATGTCCAAAGGATTGGGTGCATGTTGCTCTGTATTAGTGGATTGTAAGCTTCTTTAACAAGGAGCTAGACATCCTTCCACACTGTTTCTCATGAATGTAAGGCCATAACTGTCATCTGTCCTCTGAGTCGTGAAATGAACACTCTGTGTTCGCTCTGTTTGTCAGTGTCTTTTAAAGTGCTGCCCAATTCCAGCCCAATTCCAGTAACATGTTCTTGCTCTCATTCATAATCTGCCTGGTGAACCATACACAGACCTTTCTCTCTCTCTCCCTCTCTCTCTCTCTTTCTCTCAGGGCTCTAAGGCATCTCGATGGGCCGATCCAGACCACTTTGCACAGCGTCAGTCCTGCATGAACTCTTTCACAAGCTGGTTTGGCTTCATGCCTCTCTTTCACTCTCAGTTGCGTCTGGATCCCGTCCTCTTCAAAGACCAGGTCTCCATCCTACGCAAGAAATACAGAGACATCGAGAGGTTGTGAGGGGCTAATCCCCCCTCTCCCCCCTCCAGTGAACTCACTCGGACATTCCGATACAGACCTGCAGTGTTCGATTCGCCTGGAATCATTAAAGACCAGATACAAATACAATATATTCCATCTACAGAATAAATTATAACAAAATATGCAACACTGAATGATTTTATCTGTGGCTGAAGGTTTTGTGGCAGACAGCTGCTCAAAATCGGACTGGTCTTTGCGCGTTTGAATTTGTTGTCGTTGTCAGTGTTGTTGTTCCGGAGGGACGTGGTCGCACACGTATAAACAGGCGTGTGAATGGATTGAAAATAGCTCAAAGTGTCACCTATGCCTGCAATATGTATTTTAATTTCATTTTTTTTTTTTAAAGAAATTATCTTCTTTTTTTTAAAGAAGTTTAAAAAAAATAAAATCTATGAATGCAAAATATTCATTTTTGTATCATTTTATTGTGTGTGGGTTTTTTTTTTTCCTTTAATACCCCAACTTTACTTCAGAACAGGTCATCCAATATGAATAATATTTGTTCCTGATGTTTTGAGAAAATCAACAGTGAGTTTCTGCAGTTTGGAAAGCTAGCATAGGGCTGTTGATTAATTTGTGAGAAGAGTGTGAATTATGGGGGATGGGTGTTAACTGACCCTTCGCCGGGAGTTTGATTGACAAGCGATCTAACCAATCAGAACGCCGAATCCGTCTTTCCGCATTTGAAACAACATTCTTTCTCATGTTCATTCATGTTTATTTGATGCTATAAATGAACTAGTAGGAAGAGATGGTTGGTTTACGAGCCTCTTGAACTGAGGCGCTACAGCAATCTGTCACAACACATTAAAGAGCCACAAAACAGTTTTTATCATTCAAATTTCTTAAAAAACTACACTTGAACTACATTTGAAAGCTGGGACTTTGTTTAATATCATAAGTAACCTGCTCTGTCTTGTCTGTTGTCATGTTGTCAGTATTCTCTTTGCTCCGTGATGTTTTTTTTTCACTGCGTGTGGCGTGACAGCGCCATGGCTTGTCAGACAAAGCAACAGTAATTAAGGGGGGGGGCGGGTCTTTGCGAAGGGTCAATTAAGGCATCAACCCCCTTAAACAGGTACTTCGCTAGAAAAATGGACTTTCAGTAAAAGTAAAAAGGCGATAAAAAAAACTGAAATAGGTGCTACCTGACTAGAGAAAATGAAGAAAAAAGGCTTTCTTCCCTTTTGCCAAATAGGTAGGAAAAGTTCAGCACCCATTATGCACTGGGCATGGCTACTCCCACCAGTCTGCTATGGATATGCTTACCAGAGTATTGCGTTTTCCAGCGAACTTTTGCTGCAAATAGACGTGAATTTCTTGGTCCACACAGAGAACTAATATAAATTGTTCATTTACATATAGCCTACTACTAACGTTGTAACTACAAAGCGGGTTGAAAATCTGTGAAGTTAAAAAGTCAAAACTAAAGGTTGGGGGCAGGGTCTTTTAAGTACATATTCTTTTTACTTGACACCTGACAAGACATGCTATGTTGCACATCTGAGAGACACATTTTTTGCATATTATCATATTTGTTCTTGTAGATCTGAGTCAGGTTGTGTCTGAAATCACCCCCTACACCAGTGGTTCCCAATCACGTTCCTGGAGGCCCCCCAACACTGCACATTTTCCATGTCTCCTTTGTCTGACACACCCATTTCTGGTCTTGGAGTCTCTGCTAATCAGCTGATGACCTGATTCAGGTGTGCTTGATCAAGGAGATATGCAAAATGTGCAGTGTTGGGGGGCCTCCAGGAATGTGGCTGGGAACCACTGCCCTATACCATTCAATAGTGCACTATTTGAGGGGACAACCATGGGCCTGTCCCAATACACACACTTGCAGTCTTTGCACTTAACCACTTGTCTACTTACATGACGTATTTCCTTTATTTTAGCCAAGTGCACCAAAGTGGGCATGTAGAACTTTTGATTTACAATGTATGGGACACACTTTTCAACATTTATTTTCAATGCTTTTTGCTGTTTAAAATAAACTACTAAACGTCTGTTCAGTAGGCCCTATGTAAAAGACAACACAATTTTCAGTAACACTTTATTTTAGTGTCATTGTTACATATGTTACATGTAGTTACTAGAGCAACAACTATAAATTATGCATAATTACATGCAACTAACCCTAAACCAAACCAAACCCTAATCCTAATCCTATAGTAAGTGCACGTAGTTACTTAATATTACTCAGTACTTAAATGTATAATTACAGTGTAACAAAGACACCTTCAAATAAATTGTAACCAAATTTTCTAATTTAATTTCTTCTAATTAAGTGATAAAAAGCAGTTTCATAAAAAATAAAAATGTTTCATAAAATACACATATTCCTTTCTGTACCAATAAAACGTGCAATACTTTGTGTTTTCCTACCAAATTATATGTAATATCTAATTAAATTTACACTGTAATAATTTCAGGCCACATGAATTCCTGAACATGAATGATGGGGTATGCTTTGCTTCAAATACCGCTATGAAGCAATATTGAGAATATTTCTCAGGTATAGTGCCTCATGATAGGGATGAGTCAGGAAAATCTAGTCTTTTTAGCTTTAACCTTTTTAGCTTTAACATTTTTAATAGAATTGCATAAAAGCCGACAAAAAAAGAGACACAGCTTCTCAGTTATTAACATGATAACACTGTCTCATAGAAGTTGCATCTCTGAATTCCTTTAAAGTCTGCGACTATAGCTGTCAAAACACTACTTGTGTAACAAATCCACCATCTTCAACAATCAGTGGGGTAACTTTGTTTTAAAAACTGGGTGGGACAGGAGTGGGGGGGTGTAACGATAACAATTACAAAAAAAAATAACATTACAGTATACAGAAATCAATTTCATTAGTACAGTGAGTTTAATTTATCGACATGAAGTCATGTTTAATGTAACTTACGTCTACTATAATACAATATATTGTTAGTCCCATATTGACCCTTCACATAGACCCGCCCCCCTTTAGTTACTGTTGCTTAATCGGACAAGCCATACCTCTCTCACGTCACATCATGTTCTCACAGAATGAAAATGAAGCAAAGAGGACACTGACAAAGTGTCGACAGACAAGATACTTTTGGTTACAGATACAGGTTACTTTTGGTATAAAACATTTACATTTACGCATTTGGCAGACGCTTTTATCCAAAGCGACTTACATTGCATTATACTATACATTTGTATCTGAGTATGCGCAATCCCTGGGATTGAACCCATGACCTTGGCATTTCTAGTGCCATGCTCTAACCACTGAGCTACAGGAAAGTGTACAACATAAAGCGTAAAACAAAGTATCAGCTTTCAAATTTTGTAAATGATTTAATAAATTCAAACACTAAAAACTCTGGCTCTTTAATGTGTCACGACAGATCGCTGTGTCTTAGTTCAAGTGGCAGGAGAACCGATCATCTGTTCCTACTAGTAATAAACATGAATTAACATTAGAAGGTATGTTGTTTCAACCAGAGAAAGACATCAGTACACACCATTTTTTTTTTAAGTTCAACTCCACCGACATTAATTTATCAACTCTCCTGTCTGGTTTGTTTGTCAGACAAACTCAGCATTATGATTGGTCACATCGTCTGTCAATCAAACTCCCGGCGAAGGGTGAATTCTTCATGTCAGTGAATAAATACATAGAATCACATGGAATGCTTACCTGACTTAATGGTCTGCTGGTAGAACTTTTAAGAACTTCGTTTGGGCCTCTCCAGTCTGGGCAGGATCACTGTTAGAGTTGTTCCTGAGGAAATTTTAGACACCATTTTGAAAGACTTTTGTATTGGGAAATAGAATAAGTATATAACACAATTAAAATGTAAATGGGTCAACAAGAAAGATGTTTATTATTTATCATTTGTAATTCTAAAATAAAAATCAAACTCAAACATTTAGAGAAGTGATTGTTTTCCAGGTCATGTACACTACTGTTCAAAAGTGATAGTAAAAATATTTATGTTTTTATTTTTAACTTTTTTTAATCAAAGAATCCTAAAAGAAATGTATAGCCAGCCAACTGTTTCCAACTATCAGGCCACTGATCTGAGCTTATATTGGTCAAAAATGACCGCCCATTGAAAATGAATGTGGGTAATGCATTTTTACATCTGCATTACTCTAAACAACTAAATCAGACCCCTAAAGTACTTCATGTAATGCAAGTTCATAGCTCATAATGCTTTGTTCCCTGAGAAGCTGCTCCAGTTGTCTGTCATACGTCTGTTGGGCATCCTGCAGTTTTTTGCTCTGCTCTGCAGCCTTTTTCTCTCAACCTGTTTTGCATTTGTCCAGTTCTGAAGTCAGCCTCATAGTCTGTACTTCTAACCAGCTGCTTTTTGGTTTTTGAATGTTCGAGACTTTCACTCCCACATTGTCCAGGTAGCTCTGGAACTTGTCCTCCACCTGCCGAAAAAGCCTGGAGGAGTTGGAGGGAATTATATTCATCTGTTCTTCCTGTTTCTGGCAGGTGAGGTGAAACATGACTGAGTCGGTGAAGAAGTTATCAATTTGTGTTAGGAAGGCATTTGTGACCGTCTGGATACCTTGGAGGGAGTCTGCAAAGTCTTCTTTGCATTTCTTGGTGTAAACTTCAAGCTGGGATTTTAAATTCATGTTTTCCTGTCTCAGTTGTATCACCTGGGTATAGTGCTCATTTTTATCCTTCACTGCATTGTCCAAGTCAGCTTTAAGGTTCTCCACTGTCTGGCTGAAGTTACTCGTAAGGATACCATACAGAACTGCAGCAAATTAGCTCAAAATAAATATGAATAATTATTCATAACTAGTTATAAATAGTTATATATATTTGGATCAGTCAGTTAACCTGTTTAGCCAGCGAACACTCAGTATTGATCGTCTATCAACTTTTCAAGACAGAAAAATAACGCTTTCTTAGCACATAGCTGTGATCAAATCGTTATCAGGGACATTGGGCTTATTAGCAGGTCAGAATCAACTCGCAAGAGTGTGCACACAAGTTTTATTTAACTAAACCACAAACACATAACTAAACGAACAAACACAACATACACGCAAATCACACACATGCATAGATAAAAATGAGCAATGATAGAGTTGAACCGGAAGTGGGACAGGGAATGGAGCTATGGGAAAATATCTGGAAAAGACCATCAGTTTCCTCAGTAATAAAGCACCTTTGCTAACAAAGTTGGTTCACAAATTAGTACTACATCGCTGTTTAGTGTTCAAATGTACGATACTTGCAAAATGCCTTTAGGTTGAGGAGCATCAGATTTGCAGGCTGAGGAGAAATCCTTAATGATTCGGTCCGAAGTTGTAGTCAATATCTTCTGCGCTGGATGAAGAAATATGAAACAACTTAAGCTGTTAATTTGACTCTTGTAGTCGGAAACAGTTCGTTCTCCCTTCTAGATGAGCACATGGCTGGGGTGCAGGTTTAGGACTACAGTCCTTGCAGGCCCACAGGCCTTGGCCTGAAGAGGCCTGCAGCAAAGGGGGTCTCTTCAGTCTGTCCAAAGAAGCAAGAGAGAGAGGGAGGTGCATTGTGGACTCACTGACTTTTAACCTCTGGTCAAAGTCACACCTCTTAAGGTTGACCTGACCAATGAGAAGGTTGAATTTCCAGGCGACAACATCCCTCCTGTCGGGGCTTTTACGACCGAGCATGATTAAACTGGCTGAGTTGTTGAAGAAGAACTATTAAAGATTCTTGTAATACTGATGTGTTGCACAGGTATCGACATGTCGTATACACAAGCATTTAAATCTTCTCGATACGAACCCATAGACACTAAACATGGCATAACTAAAGTTACATTACATGTATCATAAAACATGTGAATACAATACTGAGTACAATACAACAAACAGTAATAATGGATACCATTTCCTGGGGATATGCATGTTCATTTATAGAACAGTCTGTCTATAAATTAAGGCAGGAAGGTCTGTTTTCAGGCTTTGTGTGCCTTTTCTATGGGTCTGACTCAAAATGACTTTTGGATGCAGAGTTCTGTATAGCTGCATAGTTTCGGATCATAAAAGTCTTATCTGATCGTGTCCAAGAGGCCCTTGCCCAGACTGATCTTCTCGGGGGATGGGGACAGTGAGTTTAAAGATTATTTGTTCAATGTGACAAATAATTGTGTCTGATTTGTCTCAGTCGTTACAGGACTTTCTGCTGATCCAGAAGAGTATTCAGAGATTTTATTTCACCTGACAAGAGAAAAGAGAGCCACATCTACAGGACAGTCCATTCATGAATTTTATTATTCATTGATCAGTTATAGCATTCACCATTTTGATTGTTGTTGCTTGGTGGATATGGTAGTGGAGTATTTCGAGTGCTTAAAAGCTTCATTTTATTGACCTCACAAAGAGCCTGTAAAACAGCCAGTCAAAATCAAACTTGTAATGACTGTTAGGGTTAGGTTTACAAGATAAATATACCAAAGGTTCAATTAACGAATTTAAAGGTAATCACAGAAGATTAATTTAATAGTATCTAAGAATTAAAGGGGGAGTTCACACAAAAATGAAACTTCACTCCTCATTTATTCACACTCATATCGTCCCAAACCTGTATGACTTTCTTTCTTATGTGGAACACAAAAGAAAAAAAATTGAAGAATGTCTGTTTATTTTGTCCATACATTGAAAGTCAATAGAGTCCAATGTAAAATTGTTTTGAGCCCCACTAACCAAAACACTGGAACATTTTTCAAAACATCTTTTGTCTTCCACAGAATAAAGTAAGTCATACAGCTTTGGAACGACATGAGGATGAGTAGACTATTTTCATTTTTGGGTGTTACTCGAAATATGACTCGAACGTTCAGATACAAGCAAATAAAGGACTTACAAGTGTCTTCTGTAGGTTTTTGCTATTTTTCAGCTTTGCTATCTCTTTGTCTACTGCATTCTTCTCTCCAGTCTTTGCTTTGAGTTCACCTGTGAGGTCAGCTTTCTCTTTTCGGAGTTTGGTGTTGTCTGTGGAGAGCTTGTTTAAGGCCTGCTCCAGCTCTTCTACTCTATTCTCTTCGGCGGTCTTATCGGGCTGGCCGTACACAAGAAAGAGCACCAAACTGGCGATGATGAGGGACTGGATCAGAAATGAAAAGAAGAACACAATCCTCATGTAGTAGCCGCAGCTTTTCCCCTTCGCCTCCCACTCAAATGTGGCCCGGGAGTAGGTGTTGTTGTACATTTCTGCAGTCTAGTTGTGGGAAAGAGATGAACCTTCTGACAACTGTGATTCTAGAGGTTTGTTATGAAGAAGCAATGGTCAAAAGGTTGCCAAAATACCCTGCAGTGCTGTCACATTCGTTGTCAAAGACATGTAAACACTTCTACCAGGACACGGGGTAGTAGCTGTGTTTATAAAGTGGAGACCAGGGGGCGGAGCTACGGGTGGGCCCAGATTGATATCTTGCCCACCCTGTCAAATCCATGGAAATAATTTTTTTTAATTATACAATTTTCTTAAAGTTTTACAATTTCTCAATAATTATTTTAAATGTGATTTGTTTTGTCATGAATTAGAACTCTATCCTAATTAGAGATGCACCGATGTATCGGCCAACAATCGGTATTGGCCGATAAAAGCTATTATTATCATCACTATTGGCCATCGGCCGATTGTTTAAAAACTGCCGATGATCAGGGCCGATTATATCCTGTCAATCAAAAGGGTGCGGAAAAATGTGTTCAGACTGCAACTCATGCATACTGTGTGTGAAGAAAATCACTCTTGTGTTGAATTTTAACGCATTAACAGTTTATATATAGTGACGTTAAAGCAGGCTCTTTTTGATTCTATGAATCACCTGTAGTTCAAACCAGGGTTGCCAGGTCTGCGTTTTTTTCCCTACATCAAGTATTATTTGTAGCTCCTCACATCCAATAATCGCAAAATGATTTGTGATTTATTACTTCTGATAAGAATAAAAGTTTCAGTTTTCAAATTCTGTCCATTTGATCATGAAATTCAAAAAATGACGCGTCAGATCACTGTAACGCCTCAGTTCAGGCGGCAGCACGGAGCACGAGTCTTTTCTTCCTCTTCAATACAAGTTATATCTTGAAAAACATGTATGAAAGGTATGTTGAAATATATTGCACAACTTACCGGAATGTATCACATCTCATGTAATCACTTTATTTGTGCTTCAACCACAGAAAGACGTCAATAAAACAGCTTGTGAACAATATGTCACATCATGTCACATTTACCTCAGGAATGTTTTCCAATGTTCACAGTTTCTTAGCTATCTATATATTAAAAAAAAAACACCAGAGAGGAGCTTATTTACTGTTAATTATATGTTTGTGTAAATTTGCCATGAAGACAAGTGCTTATTAAAACTACCTTATGTGATACTAAGTTTTATACATTTCAGATTTTATTTGAGTGTAATTATTATGTCTGAAAATAAACAGCACCTGAATATAATACCTCTGTTGTAACCTTTAATATTGTAGTGTACCAAATGAGAGGGTTCCCTATAGTTTGTAACATTATTTGGGAGAGATTTTTTTTCCTTAAGAAAAACCAAACTATCGGTATCGGCATCGGCCAATATCATTCTGAATGTCTATCAGTATCGGCATACTAAATTTCGATACTAAATTTCGGCAGAGAAATTTAGTATCGGTGCATCTTTGTCTCTTCACTTAAGTTACGTCACACCAGTAATGTTATATTCTGCTTCGCACCAATATCTGGATTCCGATTAGCAGTGCCCTTTTTATGTTATTACAAATATGGCTAAACAGCTATCTATGACACATTAAAAGAAAAACAAAACAACAACAACAACAAAACACTTGACAAAGCAGACATTTTGGCATACTTTTGTGTGTTTTTGTCATTTCAAGCATGAAAGAGAGTTACAGTTACATTTATTTTGTAAGTAAATTATGTAACTCCGTTACGTAACTAGTTACTCCCCAACAGTTAGGCACAATGTACTTAATGTGTTCATGTTGTATTGCAAAACACCTTTGCTGCTACTGAGGATACGGGTACAATTAGAGACAGGTTTGTGGTATTTTTTGGTATAAACAATAAGGAAATCATTCCTGAACCATTTTTGCTTTGTGGCAGGGCACATTATCTTGCTGAAAGAGGCCACAGCCACCAGGGAATACTGCTTCCATGAAAGGGTGTACATGATCTGCAACAACGCTTAGGTAGGTGGTACATGTCAAAGTAACATCCACATGGATGGCAGGACCCAAGGTTTTCTAGCAGAACATTGCACAAAGCATCACACTGTCTCCGCCGGCTTGCCTTCTTCCCATAGTGCATCCTAGTGCCATGTGTTCCCCAGGTAAGCGATGCACACGCACCCGGCCATCCACGTGATGTAAAAGAAAACCTGATTCATCAGACCAGGCCACCTTCTTCCATTGCTCCGTGTTCCAGTTCTGATGCTCACATGCCCACTGTTGGCGCTTTTGGCGGTGGACAGGGGTCAGCATGGGCACCCTGACTGGTCTGTGGCTATGCAGCCCCATACACAACAAATCTGTGATGCACTGTGTATTCTGACACCTTTCTATCAGAACCAGCATTAACTTCTTGAGCAATTTGAGCTACAGTAGCTCGTCTGTTGGATCGGACCACACGGGCCAGCCTTCGTTCCCCACATGCATCAATAAGTCAAGAGCTGCAGTTTTGGAGATGCTCTGACCCAATCGTTTAGCCATCACAATTTGGCCCTTGTCAAACTCGCTCAAATCCTTACGCTTGCCCATTTTTCCTGCTTCTAACACATCAACTTTGAGGACACAATGTTCACTTGCTACCTAATATATCCCACCCACTAACTGTTGCCATGATGAATAGATAATTAGTGTTATTTATTTCATCTGTCAGTGGTCATAATGTTAAGCCTGATCTGTGTATATTACAGTGTATGTTTTGGAGCCTACAATGCAAAAGCATGTACTGTATACACAATAAGTGCCCTAAAGAATCGCTTGCAAACATAAATTGCTATCACCAGAAGTGGCAACTATAGTAACAGTAATTTTTTTGTTTGTTTGTTTGAGCATCCACAGAACAGGACAAGTGCTGTCATTTTCATGATTTGTGTTATGCAAATATATGACAGATAAATTTATTAACCAAATTTCATCTCCTCATGTAGACTAGAAGTGTGAAGCTGATTGAAAATTCCAAATTCAGATATTATGGTATTTTTGTGGAAACATTTCTGTAAGAGCATCAATGTATTTGGGGATGGTTTTATTTTATACATATTCATTTTAAGCTACATTCTCAAAATCAGTTCTTGCTTACAACAAGCCTGAACTTCATCTACTCCGAACTCATGTCTTCTAAATCCATTTGGACGTGATACTGGATCTGACCTCCCCACGTCACCCCATACCATCTGTATACTGGCATATTAGCATATGTTAGCGGGGCTGATGTAACTCACACAGTCTCTCTTGAAGTTTTTGTCTCACAGGTGATGTCTTTATTAGAGCTGCAGTGATGTGCGTGTATGTATTGACAGGCTTTGATATCTGTCTGAAGTTTAAACTCTTTCATCTTTATGACAAACAGATAGAACAAAAAAGAATGGTGATAGGTGGAGATCTGCCCTTTCACAGTACCTTCTTTCCAGCTCTCTCTCTCTCTCTCTCTCTCTCGTTATTCTGTGTTCTCTTCTCGTTCACCTCTTCCTGTCGGCTCTCATCAGGATGATGTCTTCACTCCACAACCACAGAGACTTGTGGAAATGATGCTCCTCTCACTGTTGAACATGCCACAGATGTTTCAAAAGCTTAAACATAACTAATCCAACACGTGCAACCAGCAACACCAAACTTTCAGGCACGTTTTTCAAAAGTTAACTTTTTTTTAAAGGAATACTTCAACCAAAAATAAAAATTTACTCACCTTCATGCCGTCCCAGATGTATGTCTTTCTTTCTTCAGATGAACACCAACAAAGTTTTTAGAAAAATAATACATCTCTGTGAGGTGTTGCTGTATTTTTCATTGTTCTTCTGCGTTAACTACTGGTAATAAATGGAACCTTATTGTAAAGTGTTACCAAAAATATAAAATAGGTTTATGTAATAGTTAGTTCTAGTCCTCAAATTTGATTGGCAGAGTGGAGTTCCAGATCGGGATATCAGTCTTTATATTATTGGTTGGGATTTATTAGTGGCTCTTTCTTCAGATTACACCAGTAGGTGACCACAAATGACTGAGTCACTGAATTATTCACTCAGCCAATTCATGCAAAAGCAATGATTCATTCAGAAATGAAACAGATTGCTCAGAGACACACAGTGGTTGATTCTGATGTCTGGAATTTTTATTTTATTTATTTATTTATTTTTTTTGGCAAAGTAAAATAGACAAAGTAAATGTAGTATTTTGTCTAAAATGTAAGATACTCATTCAGTTGCTTATTGCATTATTGTATAAAAGAAATATCGCACTTGCAATTATGCTTAATATCAGCATTCTTGCTAGTGTGACAGTGATTAACTGATGCATACAGAATATTAATATATATTATTATGTTCTGCTCATGGTCGGCACATGTGATTTTCTCCAAAAATTTTGTACGTCTGGACAAAGATAATTAACCCCTTTATACCTCAGCTTTTGATGTAACTTCCATTTCTTTAGCAGACACTTGCATTTCCTGGCAGTGGCATCCTAGGAACTTCATCTCCGCTGAACGACTTCTGACTGGCAGGCGCTATCAGGGATAGCAGGGATGAAGGGTGTGTGTATGTGTGTGTGTGGCCTGTCCCTGAATGGAAAACAGGCAGCTGTCAGAAAAGTGAAAAGTCAATAACTACAGACATCAGAAAGCCCATCTCTGGGTGTGCATGTGTGTGACATATCTCCCCTGCTCAATCCACACAGGACTGCACATCAAAATCAGTTCAGTTCTCCACACATCAAACAGTGCAGCATACTTACACACCTACAGAGAACCTGCCGCTGCAGTTCAGTTTACTCCAGTGTCTCTCTCTCTCCCTCGACAAACACCTGTTCAGACGACTGCCACATCTCTGGAGACTCTAATCCGCTTCCCCGGTCCTCTCTTCCTTTCACCCTCCATCCATATCTCTCTCTGGCTTTCTTTCTCTGCCTGCTTTCAGTTCAGTGGAATTAGATTTGACTCAATTCAATTGAGTTCAGCTCCATCAAAGGATGTTTGTTGGCAGGATCAGTTTGTTCTCTTTTCAGTAGCGAGCGTCATAAAGCCTATTCCTCTTTTAGACTCTCTCTCTCTCTCTTTCCCTCCCCAGGGTCTCATTCCCTGCATCACTGCAATGTTTGTCCACTGACGTGCATGCATGGAAACCTAATAACAGAGTGTTATAAAATGCTGTGTCATAAAGTGCATAATGCTCCAGGGCTTTTGGCCCCTCATAATGATAATAATCACTAGATAGGTATATTTTCTGAACAAAATGTGAATGCTGGTGATAAATTCACCATCAGGATGTTGGAGTCATATATACTGCCACAAGAAAAATAAACCAGAACCCATATTTCTACATGGGTTGTTTCAACCCAAATTTGATTCAAATATGGACAAACCAGCCATTGGGTTACATTGTTTAATTAAATTTTTAACTCAACGGTTGGGTTTGTCCATATTTGACACAAATTTGGGTTGAAACAACCCACCATTTTTTAGTGTATGATATTCTACTGCATGGATATGCCTGGGGGGCCCAAGGGCTGTTAGGGATTCTACATGGGGCCTCAGTACACTGCACCAGGGCAAGAAACCATCTCCTGTGATATTCTCAGGTAGACATATGACTGAAGTCCCTAGGGTCATTTGAGGGCCCACTGAGGAACTATGTACACTACCCAAGGAAAAACAGCTGCCTCCCATGTCTCTATGATATTCTGGTGCAAAGATATGCCTGGGGCCCCCAAGGACTGCTGGGAGTCTCACATGGAGCCTCAATCTACTGCACCAGGGTGTAAGGATCACTATCCTCATGCAGAGATAGGGCCATCTGGGGGCCCACATGGGGACACTACCCCAAGGAAGAAGAACTAGCCCCCATGTCTTTTTGACAGGGATGGAAAAATGTGGTACTGGAGGGCCACTGTCCTGCAGAGTTTAGTTCCATCCTTAATCAAACACACCTGCTTGTAATTCGACCAGAAAGACTCAGGGCAGGTGAACTTTTTATTCCGTAAAGTATTAACAGATGGTAGTGAGCTACAATGATTCATATTTAGTTGTATAGATAACTGTTTTGGCATAGACCCTATCCTTATTCCAAATCCTGGGGGATGCAGATTTGGCTGATCCTGCCTGAAGACGAAGGCAGGGGCAGAGCCTACCCCCGATAGATGGACAGGGATGGAGGGGAATGTCAGGCTCATCAACTGTGAACGTGAAACAGAGAGTTCAGTGCTTATATACTCCAGGTGTAAAGCAGTGACTGGCCAGACCTATTAGTATGAATGAATGACGTGGCATTAGAGTCTTCCTGGTAGAACTTACGCTAAAGCTCTCATTTCTGTCAGGACTATCTTCAATGATGATTGACAATTAGCATTTAGTTTGGATTGGCGGTATGGTTCTGTTCTGGGTAAGAACTCCCTGCCCATCCATGGAGCCTAGCATGGATAAGAGCAGGGAGAGCAGCGATAACCCCATTTAGTGTAAACAGAACAGAACCAACATAAGTTATGCAGATAGCATTAATGTTCTTAGTGACAATAATTTAGTGTAACAACATAATTCAACAAAAATGAGTCTGAATCGAAGAGGTATATCAGAGGCCAAGTCCCCACTGGACGAGAGGAGGAGCTGGGGATGGAAGAGGGTAATTAGCTCCAGTGCAACGTGATAAAGCTGCTGATAATACTGAATGGACCTTATATTATAGGGATGCTGTAATGGGCATTGTATTCCTATAGGTGGACAAGGATCAGCTGAGAGTCAGGTGATGCGAGGTTCACTAACGTGACCTGCCAGAAGTAATATGCTTAGTTTTTCAATCAATCCTGAAGACATAGGTTAGATTTTTTAGGTGTGTTTGATTAAGGACGGAACTAAACTTTGCAGGACAGTGGCCCTCTAGATATTCTGGTGCAGAGATATGAGTGGTCCCCCAAGGGCTGCTGGGGATCCCACATTGGGCCTCAATACATCGCACCAGGGTGTAAGACCCCACCCTGGTCTCTACGATATTCTGATGATGAGACATGATTGGGGCCTTAAGGGGACTTGGGGGACCCACACAAACCTCAACACATTGTCAAAAGAGCCCATGTCTCTTTGATATGTTGATGCACAGTTATGAAAAGGGCCCTCAAGGGCTGCTGGGGACTTCACATGGGACCTCAGTACACTGCACCAGGGCACAATAGCCTACCCCCTGTCTCTTTGATACTGTCATGCAGAGTTATGACTAAGAGTCTCGAGGGGCATTTAGGGGGACACCATGGGACCTCTGTACACTGCCCCAAGTCAAAAGAGTCTACTCAGATAACTATGATATTCTGGTGATGAGACATGACTGAAGCCTTCAAGGGAGCTGGGGGCCCCACACAGATCTCAGTTCACTGCACCAGGACTCCACTCCATTCATCTTTGAAGTTGTGATAGGGGCCCATGGGGATTCAGTACACTACTCCAAAGAAAACAAGCCAGTCCCTATGTCTGACATTATTATGCAGATATATGACTGGGCCCCCAAGGACCACTGGGGGGCCCACATGGGGATTCTGTAGAGTACCCCAAGGAAAAAGTGTCTCTATGATATTCTGGTGCAGAGATATAACTGGGGGTCCCAACAGCCCTTGGCATAATAAGTATGAAGAGTAATAAGCATTATATCTACTACTAATTATGCACATAGATCAAAAAAAAAAAAAAAAAAAAAAAAAAAACATTGTGCAAATAACAAATTAAATATGTTGTATTTAATACCCTCTTAATGGTGCTAATATTAATATTCACATGGTGAATTTAAATAAATTTGCAAGTATTGGGGTTAGAATTAGTTCTGTTCTGCTGGCACTCAAATAGCTTTACAATTCACATTCTCTCATGCGTATCTGTTTGAGTTTTACAACTAACAAATTGAGTTTAGCCTCTGAAATTACTATATTACTTGAAATATCTCTCTTGTCTCTTTTTATTTTTTTGTCCTGTCCACAATCATTGTTTTGAAAGACTAGAAATGAATTAACTTTATACGTGATGTGATTTCCAACAGTGTCATCTAATTTCACTCTTAAAGGGTCTGAGAAGAAGAGATGTGATTCTTTCTGTTCTTCATTTTTACATGTCATTAATCATTCTGCTATAAACAGTCTGACTGCGTTACGCTTGCAGACGTGGGAGAGAGCTTCCATACTTCAGATGAAATTTATTAGGGCTGATTTTCAGAAAGATGAGAGAGTGTTATAGAGTCGGCAGGACTCTTTATCGGTTTGATTAGATTATAAATGAACATTAGCTCTGAATTCTCTCTCTCTCAATCACTATCAATCATAATGGTGTAAACAGGTGCATATAAAGTAAAGCTTATGTTGAAAATCCCTGGAATGTTCTAGTTGCCAAAACCAAAATTTATGCATCATGAGCTATAATCATAAACACTTATTGCAGCTATAGTATGTTTGTCTTTTAGGGGGTACCAGAGGAATTTCTGGTTCTTTTAATTAGAATTCAAGGTTCAAATACCAGTTGTAGTATTTTTTTAACAGATTTTTTTCCCCTTTTGTATGGAAAATTACCTCATGTATACAATTACCTCATTTTATGTTCAATTAGGAAAATGTCATACAGATTTCGAGCTACAGAAAGGTGAGTTGATGATGACATATCTATTATATTAAAGGGATAGTTCACCCAAAAATTATTATTCCATGATTTACTCACTCTCAAGCCATCCTATGTGTTTATGGCTATCTTCTTTCAGACGAACACAATTGGAGATATATTTAAAAATATCCTTAGTCCTCCAAAGTTTATAATGGTTGTGAACGGCTGCCCACCTTTTGAAGACAAAAAAATGCATCCATCCATAAAAAAATGAATCCATACGACTCCAGGGGGTTAATAAAGGCCTTCTGAAGTAAATCGATGCATTTGTGTAAGACAAATATCCTTACTTAAAACTTTATATAGTAAAATAACGAGCTTCAGGCACAACAGCCATACGCATTAGATGTACGTCCCAAAAGCGTTAACTTCTGTGATGTAGTACACAATGCCATGATGTTCTACACTATGCCATGATGTACTATGCTATGTCCTACGCTATAACGCGTAATAAGTCGTCATTGTGTAGAATGTCACAGCACTGTGTATGTATGGCTGTTGCGGCAGAAGCTCGTTATTTTACTTTATAATGTTTTAAATAAGGATATTTGTCTTGCACAAATGTATCGATTCGCTTCAGAAGGCCTTTATTCAAAATATGGGCAACCATTCACAACCAGTATAAACCTTGGAGGACTAAGGATATTTTTAAATATATCTCCAATTGTGTTTGTCTGAAAGAAGATAGTCATATACACATAGGATGGCTTGAGGGTGAGTAAATCATGGGATAATTTTCATTTTTGGGTGAACTGTCCCTTTAAAACAGATGATTTGCATAAGGTGCAACTTGATTTCATTGACCAAATCTAGACATGTGAATACGTAATTTCAGCCACAGCGCTTTAGACAAGCACTTTGTTTTACCTACAATAATTTTGAACTTAATTATCAAAGATTCACAGTTGCATGAGATGTCAAATTACTAGATTCACACAGAGAGAGTGTCTTGTGGAAAAGTCAACAGCTGAAAGTACTATGCTCAAATCTGCACCCCCCCTGATCTTAGTTGTGTTCACAAGCCTTGCTAATAACCATCCTAAGGCTAACTCATTTGCATGTAGGCTAATCTAGAATCTTCAGTGTTTCCCTGCTGCATTCCATGTGATCAGATGGGGAAAAAACAGCCACCTGCAGTCAAATAAATGGCATAGGGACAATACATCGATTCTCGATTCACGATACAAAGAATCTGGAGCGATTATGATATTTTCCGATGAATCTCGATTCTCTTTTGAATCAGTTCTGAGCTTAGTTTTTAACAGCAGATGGCACTATGTGCTTTAGAAACACCCGTACTCTGCTTGCTTCCAGTTCCTTTACACACTTAAACCTAAATTAATCATTCATAAAGTTCGAAAAGGTTGAAGTGAGTTACAAGGGTGTTCGCAGTGGGCTGTGTTTACATTAATCTCGCATCATAAAAGCATTCTGAGGCAAGGTGCAAGTATATTTAACCACTTACATGACTCAGCCGAATGCACGAGCACTCTCCAGCATTCTTCTTCATGAGCATTTGAGTGTGCGGTTAAAAACTGGCTAGAGCACCATCTGCTGTTAAAACTAAGCTCAGAATCGAATTGAGAGAGAAAATACTAGAAATCATGAAAAATGGAAATAATTGGGAATCGTGTAGCAAACATTTACACATTTCATTTATCTATTAGAACTTCTATGTCATTTTGGCTGTTTCCTTTTTTTAATTATATGTCATTATGATGCTGTCTTGCCGCCAGCCAATCACTGCATTGCTGATCATGGTTTCGAGTATTGATATATCTGCCCTTTCCAATGAACACAAGAACACGCAGTAATATCAGACAACTTAATACCGATACAAATTCGTTTGAAGAACCAAATTAGCCAGAGATCAGTTATCATCTGTCAAGTCATCTCAGATGTATTAAGCAAGGTATGAAGAACGGACCCCATGTCTTCAGGATTGCTTGAAAATCACAGGCAGGTTGGAAATAAACTTTGCAGGACAATGGGTCTCCAGGAGCAGGAATGAAGACCTCTGCTGTACACTATACACATTCACACAAAGTTTCAAAGATGCTAATAAATTTTTTTTTTTTTAATTTTTTGGAAGGCACTGGTGACAATCTTTTCGCAATTTTCTTTCTCAGTTGAGATTTTCCACTCATGATCCTTCAGCCAGTATTGTACTGAATCAGCATCTCTCTCAGTCAGGGACCTTTCGAATATTTAGAGCACTTTTGTTTTGCGTCTTATCTTTAGAGACCTGTCTCCCTCATGCAAAGAACATCTGCAATACTCTCATAGATTCCCTGCCGCAGATAGACAGTGCGGCTGTCTCTCTATCTGGACTAATGATTATAACACCCACAACAATTCACCATCTGAGGGACCCAAACAGCCATGCTGCATTCCCCTGGCAGAAATACGTTTGAAAACTCATTTTCTTTCAGCTTTTCAATTTCGCTGCACATTCTCCCCCTACTCTCTTTCTCTTTTTCTTCTTCTGTTCTTTTTGTTTATCTAGACAGGTGCTCTGAATAGAGAGCAATGCTGAGTAACGGGGTATGCTGTCTTCCTGTAAGCACCAATGGTTGAAACAGAACTAGAGATGACCTCAAGAGGCAACACTCAATCTAGAAGCCAGAGAACCTGTCGAAATGTGAAGCCATTAACAGTGAATTAACATCTTTGAAAAAGTGATAACGAGCAAGATTTTTATCACTGACAGATGGTGGGACTTCGTCGGGATTTGATCTGAAGGTCCTATAGCATTGTGGGAGTAGGGGATATGATGAAAAAGTCCAATCACACCTCACCTTTGCAAGAAACAACAGCCTGGTTGATCTAATTTTGGCTGCCTAAAAACGATTTTATCATCCACACCTTAAAATGAACTTTGTTCACCCACATAGAGGTGCAAATTAACATAATTTCACATTTACCATCCACAAACTGTCTGATGCATATGTAACTGGTTCAAGTGGGATTCGAATCAGCGTCAGTCAGCATGGGAGGTGGGCACCCTAACAAGGGCACTAAAAAACCACAGGCTTTAACGTCAGTCGCTAGTGCACCTCTTGAGGGCAGGGGAGTGAGGTTTACCTGCACATTTCTTAATAGATGCCCACAGTTACACTCACCCGACCTAAACCTCACTTAGTCGGATGATGGCACCAAATGGAACTTGTCTAACTCATACTGCTCCAAGCAGGATTTGAATCAGTGTCAATCATCATGGGAGGTGGGCACGGTAACGTGGACGTTAAAGGGTTAGTTCACCCAAAAATGAAACTTCTGTCATTAATTACTCACCCTCATGTCGCTCCACACCCATAAGACCTTCAGAACACAAATTAAGATATTTTTGATGAAATCCGAGGGTATCTGATCCACACATAGGCAACAACATCATTGCAACTTTTGACATCCAGAAAGGAAGTTGAAAACATGGTTAAAATAGTCAACGTGACAACAAAAATAACGACTTCATTCAACAATTTAAACTGTTGTCATACGTAGTGAACTCAGTGCAGGCTTCCTTGTTTACGTCCGAACGCCAACTCAGTATTGGCCGAAACTGAACATGTGAGCAGCACAACGCATGCATGTGATGCTGACACAGGATCCGGCCAATAATGAGCCGGCATTCAGACGTAGACAAGGAAGCCTGCGCTGAGTTCACTACGTATGACAACAGTTCATATTGTTGAATGAAGTCGGTATTTTTGTTTTGTTTTTGTGCACAAAAAGTCAAGTCAAGTCACCTTTATTTATATAGCGCTTTTTACAATGCAGATTGTGTCAAAGCAGCTTTACATTGATAACTGGTATATAATTTTGGCTGCACAGCAGCTCTTAAAGAATAGTGTCAATGCTGGCAGATCAAAGCACTGTTGAATATCAAATGTCAAGTGTCCCCAACTAAGCAAGCCAAAGGCGACAGCGGCAAGGAAAGTATTCTCGTCACTTCATAACATTATAAAGTTGAACCACTGCAGTCACGTTGACTATTTTAACCATGTTTTTAACTACCTTTCTGGACGTCAAAAGGTGCAATGATGTTGCTGCCTATGTGTGGATCAGATACCCTCAGATTTCATCAAAAATATCTTAATTTGTTTTCCGAAAATGAACGACATGTGTGGAACGACATGAGGGTGAGTACTTAATGACAGAAATTTCATTTTTGGGTGAACTAACTCTTTAAAGACCACAGCCAATTGCTAGTGCACCTGAGGGCGGGGGTAGTGAGGTTTACTGTACCTGCACTGTTCGTACTAGCTGGCCTGTTAGACAATGCAACAACAAGCAATTTGTCAACCCATTTGTCTATCCACACCAAATGCAACACAATATGTGACAGCCAAGCAGGGATGAGTTTCACAAAAGCATCATTAGCTAACTATGATCGCAAGTTCCATTGAACTCTATTGGTAACGACAGAACTTGCGACCATAGTTGGCTTTGGGGAAAAAAACGCACCCCCAGAATAATTCTCGCTACACACTCACAGCACACTGTATCCAAAGACCATAAAACTAAAACAGCTTGTATTTTCTTATATGCTGTAATGTTTTATGAGTCAAATCAATGATTTTCCTTGTGGAATTTGAGAGATTTGCTATATGATAACTAAACTTCCGCAGTCAGTCCCTCCTCAACCATGTTTGATGGTTAAATATACACAAGGAGCAGTACTTTGATCCAGTGAGTTTTTGAAGTGGACGGGGTTACCCAGTTTGTTGGTAGAAAAATACTAGCATAAATTTCAAAGAAATAGCAAGAGTAGCACGCTATTCAGAATTTAGCCAAAGAAACCAATTTACTGACAAAATGTAGTGCTGGTTAGAACAAATACTCAAATTATGGTAGAGATGCCTTGTAATGTTAGTCACATCTGAAAAGGACATGGCAAGACTCTTAAGTAACATAGTCAGTTACATCATGGTAAGCCAGTGAAAACATGGTTTATGCAGCTCTGAAAAAGTACTGCAGATCTGCATATAAAAGTCCAACAGGAAACATCTGTGACAAGTTTCCAGCCTCCTACAATAAGCACTTCTAAGGAAAAACTAATCTCTGGATTTGTGGCATCAAATCTTTGAAAGCTTTTTGGGAGCTTTTTTGAGACACCTGAGGGATATTCTTGAGCACCTTTATAGGCCAGTATAAGCTGCAATGTGCACCAGTAAAGTCTGACTAGAGTATAGTACACTATAATGCAATCTCTGAAACTCAACTCAAACAACACTGGATGTCTGTAACCAGCAACCCAGAGACTTGTTCAAACACAGATTCCACTTTAGGAAGGGAATAAATGCTTCACAACAACATTTAAAATGAACGTGTTTGTCACTGGTGTAATTCATATGGAAATTTCCCTCTGATGGCATTTAAGTCAGACACACACGCAGAGGAAGTGGTTGAGGGTGTATTGTTGTAATTTACAGTTCAATTTAAGAGTCATCTGTTTAAATTAGAGCACAGAGACAGAGTGTGTGTGCACACAGGGAGACACCAATGTAAGTATTCATCAATGTCAAGCTGTGTGTGTGCAGATGTGAGAGAGAGAAGAGGTGGGTGTGTGTTCATCTGTTTGTCCCTTGTCTGATAGAGATGCCACGTCTTTAAGATAAAACACCAAGTTCAGAACATCTAATCCACCAGATGACATTGAAGATACTGTCACACACACACATAGCCTGAAGTAAAAAGTAGTTAGTTGATTTTTTAGCCTGGCCAAATTAGTTTGATGGTTTTTAGAGGGATTTTTGGCACTGGAGACCATATGGCTAACCAGTTAAACAAGTTCAACACCAACTTAACTAGGGTAGTAGACCAGCTTAAAGGTACAGTAAGCAATTTCTGAGAATCATTGTTGAACGCTGTTGTTATTTGAAATCAACCCAAACAAACACACCCCTCCCTTCATTGCTCCGCCCCCAAAATGCATGAACACTCAGTGCAAGAGTGGATGTCTCTTTATCATAGCAGAAGCAAAGCAAAATAAAGCCAAGATGATGAATGAATGACAACGAAGAACAAAAACTGAACACACAGTAAACAAAAAGATAAAAGCAAGAGTTTGTTGTTAGTTGCCAGCAGCACACACTCAAAACCAATGTTACTCATGAATGGAGCAGAAACAGTGCAACCTGTTTTTAGGCCTTCCCGCTTAGGTCTTTCCAGCGCTGGAAAGCTTTTCTAATATTAACGCAAGTCCTAAAGCTCTTGCCTGATCATAACCCTTTTTTCCAGAGATAGTTCTTCAAATCTCCTTTTTGCTCACTTTCTCTCCTCCCCCATCATGAGTGTATACGCTCCCTACTGCTAATTGGAATCTTTTCTGGGAGTGACCTAGGTTCTCCAATGCTGATGGCCGGCACCCCAGCAGAATAAGAGCAGATTTTTTGTTGGACAACATCTCCAAGATGCTACGCACCACATGACTAAACCTCAAATCACAGCCTCTGTTGTTTTTCCCTCTTAATTTATATTTTAAGTGTGTGTGTAGTCCATCCTATAGAGATTGTGTCTGTTTCCCAAATAGTGAGGTCAAATAATAAATCTAGAAAAAATCTGATCATGATTAAACCAGAAAATCACAAAATAACTGAACAAAAGCTACACTGTAAAAAAATGACCTTGATTTTAATGGTAAAAGATTGTAAAAATGCTACAGTGAAAAACAGTTAATTGGTTTACAGAAAGTTTCCGTACTATGTACTGTGAACAACTGTAATAGATCTAACGTTACATGTAATTTTACGGTAAAATACTGTTAAATTTAAAGCTTTTGGAATTGAAAAATAACAAGTCATTGTATAATTTACAGTGAAAACCCGAAAACTGACATTCCCACAATTCCCTGCATGACACTTCACATTTGATGTATTTTCATTGAAATAACTGTTTCTTTTTAGTTTTTTCTAATCAGTTATGGGTTTTATGTTACATCTAATGTTGTTAAATTAATGTTTATTAATTTTTTTTTTTTTAATTTCATATGTGTTATCATGATGGTGTTTAGTGTTTGTGTGAATGACCCTGTGTGCACCTTCTATATATTAGTGTTGTTCTTCTCAGCTTGTGATGAGCACTTGTTCATCATACGAAACAGATATTAGTACTTCAATAGGTTGGTAAATTAAAAGGATAGTTCACCCAAAAATGAAAATTTGATGTTTATCTGCTTACCCCTAGTGCATCCAAGATGTAGGTGAATTTGTTTCTTCAGCAGAACACAAATGATGATTTTTAACTCCAACCGTTGCAGTCTGTCAGTCGTATAATGCATGTCAATGGGAACACAATCTATAAGAGTCAAAAAAACATGCACAGACAAATCCAAATTAAACCCTGCGGCTCGTGACGACACAATGTCCTAAGACATGAAACGATCGGTTTGTGCGAGAAACCGAACAGTTTTTATATTATTTTTTTTACCTCTAATACACCACTATGTACAACTGCCTTGCGAACGGCATCCGGTGCGTGAGGTGTGTACGCGTAGTTTAAAGGATTAGTCCACTTTCAAATAAAATTTTCCTGATAATTTACTCACCCCTATCTCATCCAAGATGTTCATGTCAAAATTACAGTTTCAGTGCAGCTTCAAAGGGATTTAAATGATACCAGACGAGGAATAAGGGTCTTATCTAGTGAAACGATCGGTCATATACAAATGTATATGCTTTATAAACACAAATGATCGCCTTGCATGTGCTTCCGCTTTCCATCTTCTTCAAAAAGCTTACGCTGTATGTCCTACCCTTTCCTATTCTACTTACGGAAAAAAAGGAACTGGCGCTGCGTTTGTTCCATGGTGCCTGGTGGAGTCAATTCATTAAGGCCGATATAGTCATTTGGTTTAAGCCAGATTTCAGTAAGAAAGAGTACATCAAAACTATTATCTGTGATCATTTCATTTACAATAACCGCCTTAAGTGTGAGCAATGCAATGTTTAAGAGCCCTAGCTTTAGAAATACACTGTGAAAAAAAATCCCTGTAAAATTTACGGTAAAAAACCGACAGCTGTGGTTGCCAGAACTTTACCGTAAAAAATACGGTAGCAACGTTTTAGGTTTTACGGCACAGCACTTAGTTTACTGTCTATTTTACAGTTCAAAACCGTATAATTTAAAGGTTTATATTGTAATAATTACGGTTCATTTCTGTTTATTTTACACACTGTAAAAAAAAAATCCGTAAAATTTACGGTAAAATTTTTTTTTTTATTTCATTAACTGATATAATGTTAAAGGGATAGTTCACCCAAAAATGAAAATTTGATGTTTATCTGCTTACCCCCAGGGCATCCAAGATGTAGGTGACTTTGTTTCTTGAGTAGAACACAAATGATGATTTTTAACTCCAACCGTTGCAGTCTGTCAGTCGTATAATGCATGTCAATGGGAACACAATGTATAAGAGTCAAAAAAACATGTATAAGAGTCAAAAAAACATGCACAGACAAATCCAAATGAAACCCTGTGACTCGTGACGACACATTGATGTCCTAAGACACAAAACAAAAGGTTTCTTTCTTCGGTCGAAAAGAAATTAAGGTTTGTGATGAAAACATTCCAGGATTATTCTCCTTATAGTGGACTTCAGTGGTCTCTCCAAACGGTTGAAGGTGAAAATTACAGTTTCAGTGCAGCTTCAAAGGGCTTTAAACAATACCAGACGAGGAATAAGGGTCTTATCTAGCGAAACGATTGGTCATATACAAATGTACATGCTTCATAAACACAAATGATCGCCTTGCACGTGCTTCCGCTTTCCGTATTCTTCAAAAAGCTTACCCTGTATGTGCGACCCTTCCCTATTCTACTTACGGAAAAAAAAGGAACTGGCGCTGCGTTTGTTCCGTAAGTTGAATAGGGAAGGCATAGGTCGCACATACAGGGTAAGCTTTTTGAAGAATACGGAAAGCGGAAGCACGTGCAAGGCGATCATTTGTGTTTATGAAGCATGTACATTTGTATATGACCAATCGTTTCGCTAGATAAGACCCTTATTCCTCGTCTGGTATTGTTTAAAGCCCTTTGAAGCTGCACTGAAACTGTAATTTTCACCTTCAACCGTTTGGAGAGACCACTGAAGTCCACTATAAGGAGAATAATCCTGGAATGTTTTCATCACAAACCTTAATTTCTTTTCGACCGAAGAAAGAAAGACATCAACATCTTAGATGACATGGGGGTGAGTAAATTATCAGGAAAATTTTATTTGAAAGTGGACTAATCATTTAAACCTCACCAGAGCGCGTACACACCTCACGAACCGGATGCCGTGTGCAAGGCAGTTGGACATAGTGGTGTATTAGATGTAAAAAATGATATAAATACTGTTCGGTTTCTCGCACAAACCTTTTGTTTTGTGTCTTAGGACATCAATGTGTCGTCACGAGTCACAGGGTTTAATTTGGATTTGTCTGTGCATGTTTTTTTGACTCTTATAGATTGTGTTCCCATTGACATGCATTATACGACTGACAGACTGCAACGGTTGGAGTTAAAAATCATCATTTGTGTTCTACTCAAGAAACAAAGTCACCTACATCTTGGATGCCCTGGGGGTAAGCAGATAAACATCAAATTTTCATTTTTGGGTGAACTATCCCTTTAACATTATATCAGTTAATGAAATAAAAAAAAATTTTACCGTAAATTTTACGGATTTTTTTTTTTTACAGTGAGTAAAATAAACAGAAATGAACCGTAATTATTACAATATAAACCTTTAAATTATACGGTTTTGAACTGTAAAATAGACAGTAAACTAAGTGCTGTCCCGTAAAACCTAAAACGTTGCTACCGTATTTTTTACGGTAAAGTTCTGGCAACCACAGCTGTCGGTTTTTTACCGTAAATTTTACAGGGATTTTTTTTCACAGTGTATTTCTAAAGCTAGGGCTCTTAAACATTGCATTGCTCACACTTAAGGCGGTTATTGTAAATGAAATGATCACAGATAATAGTTTTGATGTACTCTTTCTTACTGAAATCTGGCTTAAACCAAATGACTATATCGGTCTTAATGAATTGACTCCACCAGGCACCATGGTGGGGGTGTTGCAACAATCTATAGAGATATTCTTAATATTATACAGAAAACAGGACACAGGTTTAATTAATTTGAAGTGCTTGTACTAAATGTTACACTTTCAGATATAAGAAAAAAATCACTGCTATCTCTTGCTCTGGCTATCATATAGACCCCCAGGGCGCTATATGTTGATTTTCTAAAACAGTTTGCATATTTTCTCTTAGACCTGCCAATGTTGATAAGGCTCTGATTGTCATTGATTTTAACATTCACATAGACAATACAAATGATGCATTAGGAGTTGCATTTTCAGACTTACTAAACTCCTTTGGGGTCAAAGTGATGATGTCACCGATCACTACCTTGTAACATGCGTACTACATACTGCTGACATTTGCCATATTGCTCCACGTTATCAACCAGGTAGAACAATTATCCCAACCATTAAAGAAAGATTCACAAATAATGCCTGATCTGTCTAATGTTAAGTTTACACTACAGGATTTTAAGCCCGATTTAAGCCTGATTTGCCAGTTAAAGGCGCAATATGTAATATTTTTGCAGTAAAATATCCAAAAACCACTAGGCCAGTGTTATATATTTTGTTCACTTGAGTACTTACAATAACCCAAATGTTTCCAACTGTTTGTAAATCGTGAGAAAATTGCAATTTTAACCAAGGCTCTGGGACGTGTGAGGAGTCGCCTGTCAATTGCGTCATACCTGCGTTAACCCTCGGTCTGCCTCGGTTTCCAGTTTTATTTTGTAGAAACCATGGAAACACCAAAGACGCTTTAATATATTACACATTTTAACAACCAAGGGAACAACTGTTTTGATTTATTGATAGACAGAAAACTAATTGTTGTTATATAGCTCAACACCTTCTTGATTTTTTGCGAGTACCATGCTTTACCATGCCTCAGAGAAAAACACTATTTTGTGAAGTAGCTAACATAGCATAAACAGATGCAGCTTTATTTTTAGTAACAGTAATACAGAATTTTCTCCATCATACAATATGTTTTAAAATGAATTGCATGTCATTTATCAACACAAGCCATCCAGCATTAAATATGATATTCTAAAATCGATCTAGTTTACTGCAGTGTGTCTCAAACAAGTGTCTCACAGCAGCCGTCGAGCAAACGCACAGAGTAACGTTATAACATCATTTTCAACACACTCAAATGTATCTAATATAATAAACAGAGCTGCATTACCTCATTCTCATGACCTGAATAGCGGAAGCGGCGCCGGCGACTATGTCATAATAAAAGTTCCGCTGCTCGTGTGTTGCACAATCACTCCAGCGGCCTCGTTCAGCTCCCACAACACTAGGTCCTGCTCTGCTTCATAGTACAGTAACGTTAATAATCGCATCCATGAACATGATTTCTTCCCGAGTCCTATCCCTATTCTTTTGCACCGTCCATTGAGGTGGAGAATTGTTTTGAATAGGCTTCTAGTGACCTCTAGCGGACAGAATTATTACATATTGTACCTTTAATGAGCTCGCCGACAGGTCGGGCTGTGATCGGGGAAAAATCAGTGAGTGATCAGCGCTCGCCTATCTTTATGTGTGAACTACTCAACGACGCATCAAAGAGGTTCGCTGACGCGTCGCCGACACCTCTCAGACGCCAGACAAATATCTAGCATGCTAAATATCTGGAGCTGTCAGCGACTCGATATCCTGTGGTGTCACGTGTCACGACGCAACAGCCAATGAAATACACACTGATGTCTATGGAAGCAGCAAAAACAATCCATTTAAATATAATTTGCCGACGTTTATTCATATCAGATACACATTGTGTAAGAAACTATAAAGCTCACTCACTCTATTGTTCTCCAACTTCACCGGCCACATGTATTTCAGGACAAATGGATGAATTCACGTTATATATTAAGATCAAGGTCATTATCTAGGTTTTTAAATGACAAAACACTCACTTGCACATATTTAAGATGAGAATCGGAATATCAGATAGTCGATGACATGGTGAGAAAAGCAATACATCTGTCATACAGTGTGGCCACAGTATGTCACGTGACAAGGCGTCGTCATAGAAACAACACAGGGAAACGTTCTAAAATAACAGTCGCCTTAACTCTGGGAGGTCAGCCAGAATATTTTAAACTTCTGTGTGAAAGGGTTCATTTAATTTTAATTAAATTTAATTACAATTTTAATCTAATTTCTTCCCAACATCCATTTTCAAATAAAGTCGTTGGGTGACAGAGTTGTTGTCAGCCCTTGTAGTTTGTAACCCCCTGTTGCAGATCATTTAGGTAGTGTCACTCCACAACGACTTCAAGACTCAACAGCAAGTCACGTAGTCTGAACAGCACAGCGTTTAAAGTCCTGTAGTGTAAACTTGGCTTAAGCTGCTGAGCGTAACCCAAACACACAAATGAACTTGATAAAATGATTAGCATTATGGGCACTATCTCCTCTAGTACTTTAGAAATGGTTGCACCCATCAGATTAAAAAAGGTTACAGAGAAAAGTAACTTAGAATCTCGTAACCTAGAGCATAAATGAAAACAAACTCATTTAGAGGTATTTAGAAAACGCGTGGAAAAGCAGTATGTCCCACTAAAAAAAATGACTCTAAAAGCCACCAGGGCTGAGCCTCTCTGCAATCTCATAAAATGATCAAAAAAGAAAATAACAGAAATACAATTGTAAATGTACAATCGTTGACAGTGTTTTATAATTCAGCCTCAATTACCACCCCTCAAGAACAGTTGCAGTGTAAAGCAACTGTAGGACAGGAGGAGCTAAATAAGCTTATCATTTCAAATCTTCCATTTATGTCTAAAATGCTAGAAAAAAAGTTGTCTGCTCAATTGTGCTCCTTGCAAAAAAAATAAATTTATGAAACATTTCAATCAAGATTCAGGCCCCATCATAGCACAGAAACTATGCTAGTTAAAATTACAAATGACTTTCTTCTAGCTTCTAACCAAGGCTGCATCTCAAGTTTTACAGGGGGTGCTTCTCAATACTCAAATTGATGCTTCCTTGTTTCCTTGCTTCTCTGACCCAGAAACCAATCGAACTCAGCCATCTTGAAGGGCTTCTCAATTCTCTAATTGCACTGCAAGGAGGTGAGGAATGAGGAGGCTTCCTGAGGAGTCATGAGCGAGGATACACAGGTGTATCCTTCTCTCACATCCTAAGGGGGTGGAGCTAAGACGTAAGGAAAGGAAACAAGGATGCACAAATAAGAAATGAGAAGCACCCTTGATCTCAGTGCTGTGTTTGACACTATAGGACATACTCTCGGTTACAAAATTACACTGGTATTCAGTGATAGGCATTAAGGTGGTTTAAATCGTACAAATCTAACTGTTACCATTTTGTTTATTTAAATGGGAAACTATCCAAGTTTTATGGAGTGCCACAAGAGTCTGTTTTAGGCCCTCTGCTATTTTCATTATGCCGATGATACATGTCCAGATGAAATTTCTAAATTATCCAAGTTGATAGAGTGTTTATAGATATAAAATATTGGATAACCAGTCATTTTATTACTATTTTATAACCAGTCATTTTCTATTACATTTGGATAAGACTGAAGATTCACTTTAATTGTACACAGAATTTCTTCATAAAATAAAATTTGCATCTATATCAATGTACTGTTTCATCCCCTACAGTTAAAGACCTGGGTGTTGTATTAGACAGCAACTTGCCTTTCGAAAATCATATTTCATATGTTACAAAAGCAGCCTTCTTCCACCTCAGAAACACAGCTAAGCTACAGAACATAAATATAAATAGAAAATCTGATGTTTTAAGATGCGTATCTTCAAAATATCAGTTTTATTTTAAATTAGCTAAGAATGATCAAAGAGCCAATGCCATTGAAGAAATGCAAAATTTTGTCAGCCATGGATAATATTCTGTAAGCAAAATTGCCCAATAGCAGGGAGGTTACAAAGATAAAAAGTATTTGTCATGTGATCTCAAGATGTCTGAACCCAATGAGGTAACTTTCTTGAGTTAAACATGAGGAAAATAGTTTTTTTTATAAAAATCTAGACACCAACTTATTTTAAACGCACGTTACCCACATGCACTCACAAAAATGTTCATGCGCACAAGGTTCAGTCTCCTGTTTTCTCCATTACAGACACCCCTGACCTGTCGCCTGTCGTTCTGTCTGTGCTGTGAGATTGATCAGAGGTCTGTAAACAGGAAATGAGTTGGCATTTCTCTGTAATGAAAAATACAGTTTCCAGCCGCATTCGCTGAGATTGACATTTTCCATTATGGCCTAAAAATGTACATATGTTTCTCCATCAGAGCGCCGTGTGGCTGTTCTGGCATCAGTTTTTTGGTCAGGTCATCAATCTTAGCCCCTCTCTCTCTCTATGCTGTGCTGCACCACTCACCAGTGTGATTTATTGAAACAGAGGTGGCGGAACCCAATGGTGCTAGGGGCCGGTAAATCCTGATAAAAACTTGGATAAAAGCAATTTAATGCTATCAGTCATGTAATACTGGCCTCTGTCATGAAGTGTATGCACTGGAGAGGGTGTGTGTACTTGTGTATATGTTCTCACATCACATCACATCAAAAAAAAAAAAAAAAAAAAAAAAATGTCATCCATTTGATGACATTGTCTTTCAACATCTACATAAGTGCCACTCAGAGGACTCTTAAAAACTAAGAATAAATTTGTCCCCATAGGAATTACAAGCAAAACAATTATGAGAGTAAATTATTTTAAACATATATACACATTAAAAGCTGGAATTTACAGCAGGGATATAGACTCTTTTGCACTTCTGGGTTTGGAAAATGGAAATAACTATAGCCGGCTAAGCATCTGTAGAAGTAAATGGGAGACCATAGCAAAAACAATTTTTGTGTTTCGATTTGTTCCAACAGGAAAAGAAAAATCCATTAACGCATTTCTATGACTTCCAAAAAGAGAAAAAAATAGAGAGAGATTGATTACGCCGGTCAGAAGAGAGAAAGATGGCCAATTTACTGTCATTCCCTCAGTAGAAACACACTTACAGCTTTTTTTATGCCAGGGCAAAATAACTCAAAGTATAGTGTAATAAATATGCACTACATTTTTGCCTGTAAATTGTATAAAATAAGCTACAAGAAGACTGTTGTTATGTTAATACAAGTAATTCAGCAGAAAGACACATCATTCACACATCTAGGCAAATATTTCTACAGCAGACTTTATTTAGTAGATTTCATTACAGGTTTAGTAAGGAAACTTAGGGTACATTTACTTGACAACAATGTACTAAGGACCGAAAAGTTTTTCCTTTGCAGTTTTCATGTACAGACGACAATGCTGTCAAAATGATCCACGTTCACACTGATCCGGGCAAACGACTAAAAACGCTGTATTATTTATGTCAGGCCAGTAGTTGGCGATGTCACTTTGTAAAGAAACACTACATGCCTACTGAACACATAATACATGAGAAACATGAAACTAGCATTTTTTTCAATCATGACAACACTCTAAATAGTTTTAGCATGTTAAATGAATATGACAATGTTATTTTAGACTAGATCTGCAGGGCAAGTATGGACTTGCTAGTGCCAAAAAAAGAAGACATAGACATGCTGCTGTGTGCATGAATAGGTGTACACAAATCCAATAGCAGACCTAGGCAGGTGGAGCTGGGGGAGGTGGAGGATTTCAGAGGAGCGAAACAAGCAATCTTATTGGTTGCGAAAACAGCAGAGGCCAATATGCTTGTGCCATGTGGTCCGATCAGCTTGCGCCATCTAGAGTTTCATGACTGAAATATACATACTATAATATTACACATTTAGAAAAGGTCAGAAGATTCACAGGCATGCTGAGGGTAAAAATTCCTGTGTTGTTGTGAGTGTGTGTATAGTATGTGCAAAAGGTCTTGGCAGGCCTTAAGGGACCATTTAATTCAGATATTAAATCAGAATGTGCATAGAAGATGTATGATCATCAGAAATCTAGCTGTGGTATCATGTTGATCTTCTGCTCTATAGTAACAGGATGCACAAAGAAACATAAACTTGCGGCTTACACACACACACACACACACAGACAGACACACACAACAAACAAGCACTTGTTCTTTTCAGACTGCATTATTAGTCATACAGCCTGAGCCCTTTAGCAACATTTCCACAACCTAATTTCAGCATTCCAATAACATTATCTCCACTTCTAGGCATAGTCCCTGATTGCGACTAATCCTAATAAATGTCTTCTGATGTCAATGATGAAACCTGTTTATTTCAGCTGTGCAGTCCAGTTCCATCTTCCTCCAATGTGTACACATATTAAAATGCACTTAATTAGATTCTCAATCCACAGAGTTATATATTCATTTTAAAATGCATGAATGTTAAAGAGAATATCGTGACTTATCCAATACATACCGTTTTTACTTACAAATGATCTAAATGAACAGAAAACACAACCGCAGCATTTTTCTTGTCACTTTGTTAGAAGTGGCATGCCATCTGGCCACCTGTTATCAGTGTGATTGCACAAAATCACACCAGTGACACCAGAGGTAACACCAAGATAATTAGCATTAAAAACAACACTGCTGTTTCCAAGAAGGTGAAGTGTTCAGTTGCCACATCAGCCTCACTGTTTCCTCAAAACTTGGCTGTGATGCTAAAAAAGAAAGAGTGGGGGATTTTGATTTTGTATGGCATTGGTTGTTGTCCACTTTAAAATGAAAATTATCCCATGATTTACTCACCCTAAAGCTATCCTAGGTGTATATTACTTTCTTCTTTCAGACGAATACAATCGGAGTTATATTAATAATCTTATATGAATAAAAATGGTTTCATAAGTTTAATACAGAAGGCGTAGGATGTAGCGTAAGCGTTTTAGACTGCAAGAGGCGTTACACTTTCTTCGTAAGTTGAATACGGAAGGCGGTCTGGCGGAAACTAGTTATTTTACTTTATAACGTGTTCTTACACAAACGCATCACTTCGCTTCAGAAGGCCTTTATTAACCCCCCGGGAGCCCTGTGGAGTACGTTTATGATGGATGGATGGACTTTTTTGAGCTTCAAACACGTGGTTTCCGTGCACTGCCATTATAAAGCTTAGGAGCATCAGGATGATTATTAATATAACTCTGATTGTATTCATCTGGAAAAAGAAAGTCAAATACACCTAGGATGGCTTGAGGGTGAGTAAATCATGGGGTAATTTTCATTCTAAAGTAAACTAATCCTTTAAGGGTCCATTAATGGGGCCTTCAAGAACAGTGCCAGAAATTAACTTGACTATTAAAAGGATATTGTTTATAAAAAAAAAAAATGTAATTCTTTCATACTCATGCAGGATGATTAATTTGTCTTGCTATTCATAATACATTTGGCAGACTTTCTGCTTGATTTGAAGTAATTCACAATACAAATATTCTGTTAACAAGTATGATTTTTAAAGAGAGAAGTGATTTTTCACACATCAAATGTCTCATTTCATACTTCACTTACACTGTTGCATTCTCAGTAAACAAGTACATTAACTTTCATCACATTTTTAAACTTAGTAATTCATATTTTAATGAAGGATTTTCACATTTTAAGTAAGTATGTACACTATTGGTCACAAACAATTAAGATTTTTTTATGTTTTTTAATGATCACCAAGGCTGCATTTATTTAAATAAAGGCAAAAACATAGCGAAAACAGTATTATTGTTACATTATTGTAAATATTATTAGAATCTAAAATAACTGCTCTCTATTTTAATATATTTTAAAATGTAATCTATTCCAGGCAAAGCTGAATTTTCAGTATCATTACTGCAGTCTTCAGTGTCACATGATCCTTCAGAAATCACTGTAATATGTAGGTCTAAAATGTCAGTAATTGAAGTAAAACTTAATATAACAAAAATACAAATTTGAAAAAATGACAAATTTTAATAATAATCAACTCCCAACATAAACCAAACCCCAATCCTGAAGTTGAAGAATCATGAACAATAACAGTAGCGCCAAATGAAGTACCACTTGCATTGGCCACAAAACTTTAAGAAATACACTACTCAAAAAAATTAAAAGGAACACTTTGAAAACATCAGATCTCAATGGGGAAAAATATCATGCTGGATATCTATACTGACATAGACTGGGTAATGTGTTAGGAATGACAGGATGCCACATCGTTTAATGGAAATGAAAAGTATCAACCTACAGAGGACTGAATTAAAAGACACCCCAAAAATCAAAGTGAAAAAATGATGTAGCAGGCTAGTCCATTTTGCTGAAATTTCATTGCAGCAACTCAAATGGTACTCAGTAGTTTGTATGGCCCCCACTTGCATGTATGCATGCCTGATAACGTCGGGGCATTCTCTTAATGAGACGACGGATGGTGTCCTGGGGTATTTCCTCCCAGATCTGGACCAGGGCATCACTGAGTTCCTGGACAGTCTGAGGTGCAACCTGTCGGCGTCAGAGGGACCGAAACATAACGTCCCAGAGGTGTTCTATTGGATTTAGTTCAGGCAAGCATGGGGGCCATTCAATGGTATCAATTCCTTGATCCTCCAGGAACTGCCTGCATACTCTCGCCACATGAGGCCGGGAATTGTTGTGCACCAGGAGGAACCCAGGACCCACTGCACCAGCGTAGGGTCTGACAGTGGGTCCAAGGATTTCATCCCGATACCTAATGGCAGTTAGGGTGCCATTGTTTATCCTGTAGAGGTCTGTGCGTCCCTCCATGGATATGCCTCCCCAGACCATCACTGACCCACCACCACACCGGTCATGCTGAACGATGTTACAGGCAGCATAACGTTCTCCGCGGCTTCTGCAGACCCTTTCATATTTGTCACATGTGCTCAGGGTGAACTTGCTCTCATCTGTGAAAAGCACAGGGTGCCAGTGGCGGACCTGCCAATTCTGGTGTTCAATGGCAAATGCCAATTGGGCTCCATGGTGCCGGGAAGTGAGCACAGGGCCCTCAGGACACCCTCAGTTTCTGATTGTTTGGTCAGAGACATTCAGTGGCCTGGTGGAGGTCATTTTGTAGGGCTCTGGCAGGGCTCATCCTGTTCCTCCTTGCACAAAGGAGCAGATACCGGTCCTGCTGATGGGTTAAGGACCTTCTACGGCCCTGTCCAGCTCTCCGAGAGTAACTGCCTGTCTCCTGGAATCTCCTCCATGCTCTTGAGACTGTGCTGGGAGACACAGCAAACCTTCTGGCAATGGCACGTACTGATGTGCCATCCTGGAGGAGTTAGACTGCCTGTGCAAACTCTGTAGGGTCCAGGTATCACCTCATGCTACCAGTAGTGACACTGACCCTATAGTCAAATGCAAAACTAGTGTACAACAGTCGATGAGTAGGGAAAAAAATGTCAGTGGCCTCCACCTGTAAAACCATTCCTGTTTTGGGGGTCGTCTCATTGTTGCCCATCTAGTGCATGTATTGTTAATTTCATTAACACCAAAGTAGCTGAAACTGATTAAAAACCCCCTCTGCTACTTAACATGAAAAGCTTATCTGAAAATGCTACTTATTTATAAGAATATTGGTTTGAGCCAAAAGCACTTGAATGAAACCTTAAAGCTTGCAGGCAAGTTGATTGATTGATTGATACTACAAACAAATGTGCTAATGTTGGATGAAAAATAACCTTGAATCTAAACCTTGAAAAATATTGTGTTGCACAAACAATTATGCATATCACATGCATGAACAAACACATTTTGATTATTTGAGCGTAAACTCTGTCCTCAAGAGCAAACACACATGCACATGCAGATGGGTGCTTCTCGTCAAAGCCACAGGTATTGACAGATCCCTCCGACACCTGTCACAGACATCACTCCACACTCCCTGTGGACAAGAATCTACCAATGTCAAAGCCCTTCTGCTGATACACACACACCTTCAAGAAAAACGGTTTGTTTACAAGTGTCCCTAGTACTCTCTACGAAAGCTAAAAATGGTAACCCTTCATTAAACGTGCAAGTAAACAAGTTTGGTGACAAACAAGTAAACAAGATATAACAATATTCAAAATGGAACATTTTAACAAGTTCTTCTACATACCTGCATATTAGTACCACACCAGTGTTGATTGGTTGACACACAAGTGTTCATTAATTTTCAATATTTGCATTAACTATGAAGGAACTTCATTGGTGGCATATGGAGTGATTCACCTGATGCCCCTGAGGAAAAGAGCAGCCAAAATTCACTTTTTGTGTTACATAAAAGAAAGTTAGGTAAATGAGTTAAGTAAATGATGACAGAAATTTCATATTTGGGTGTGCTTTTGCTTTATATTAATAATAATAATAATGTTATATAAAAATAAATAAAATAAAAATGATATTTTGGAATTTTTTGCATACACCCTAAAGTTTTCCAGTTAAGAACAAAGTGGAGAATGTAATATAAGGTTCTTGTGAAGGTTGTAATGAAAAATATGGAGGGAGAAAAGGGAATGAGGGGAGAGTTATGTTGGAGCTGACCACCTCTGCAGTAACACCAGCCAAATTCTTATAAGCTGACCTCTCAGCTCTCCTCTGAGGCCAGAGATGCTCATAGATTCCATCTGTCTTCTCTTCCTCTTCGCATTTCTTTCGCCTGACATGCTGTACATCTCATTTTCGTCTGCTGTTCTTCCCCAGGGCTGTGGCAGGACTTGCCCTCTGCACTCAGTAGGCGTCGAGTGACCAGATCCAAACCGATAACCTCCAGCCCCGCTCTCATTTTATATCTCTTCTGCTCCTCTCTCTCGCTAGTTCGCTCTGCTATAACTGTAAATATATTTCTATTCCAGAGAGACTGCAGCAGACATAAACAAGGACATATGCAGTAACACACACACAAGGGGTAATGTGCTGTATAATATTTTGTGAGAATTATCGGCTTATTGTATAGGACTCCACTTATTACATGGCTAATTAAATAAACTGAATTAAATATGGATTTAACTTTTTGTTTTATTAAAGCCTGCATGAAATCAAAATGGACCTCTTTGTTAGCACACTACTCTTGTGGTAAACAATCCATGCAAGTTCATTTTTAATCAAAATTTGTAAATCTGCTTCCCCTCTGGAATGGCATTCCTTCTCTGAGTTTGATGACTTGGGCAGAACATCCTTAACCACTGCCCTAACCATCACTTACCTGCAGGTTAGAGATGGTGAGGAGGTGTGCTACAATCAAAATTTTATTTTATTTTTCTCATTCAATATTCCATTTCTATGGAAACTTGTTTCGACCACTGAAAAAAAAATAAAAAGGTGTGACTTTTTATATCGCAATTCTGACTTTTTTTCTCAGAATTGTGTGATATTATGGAAGCCCATTTCCCGCCACTAAATAAAAAAATAAAAACAGTAATTGCGACTTTTTATCTCACAATTCTGACTTTTTATCTCGCAATTGCGAGTTTATATCTCACAATTCTGACTTTTTTCTCACAATTGCGAGATATAAAGTCACAATTCTGAGATATAAACTCACAATTGTGAGAAAAAAGTTTCACACAATTGTGAGTTTATATCTCAATTGTGAGAAAAAAAAGTCAGAATTGTGACTTTATCATGTAATTGCGAGTTTATATCTCAGAATACTGACTTTATAACTCGCAATTGTGAGAAAAAAGTCAGAATTGCGAGAAAAAAAGTCTGAATTGTGACTTTATATCAAGCAGTTGCAAGTTTATATATCAGAATTCTGACTTTATAACTCACAATTGTGAGGAAAAAAAGTCAGAATTCAGAGATAAAAAGTCGCGATTACTGTTTTTATTTTTTTATTTAGTGGCGGAAACGGGCTTCCATATGATATAAACTTGCGAGTTATAAAAATTCAGAATTGCATGATATAAAGTCACAATTACGTGTTGTGAAATCAGAATTGCGAGATATAAACTCGAAATTCTGAGAAAAAATTATTGTTTTCCTCTGAATTGGACATTACAACTCACAATTATGAGTTTACATATCACAATATCAGAAGTCAGAAGAGTGAGATATAAACTCGCAATTCTTCAAGCTTCCGTACATTTCACTTAGAAACGTAACGATACTAAAGTAAAATCGGTTGCAACTTCTGGTTCATGCAGACATTAATGTAGGAATGAAACAGAAGTTTTAATAGTCTTTTCTTCCCTATTGTGATGTATTTCTGAGTGAAACAGCTTCTCGAAAAAGAAAAAAAAATGTAGGGCGAGACTTGGCTTTAGCAATTATACAAAAATAATTGAGTGCAGAATGTCACAACTGAATCAGATTAAAGGAACCCAGAGAGCCTTCTAATATATTATTGGATAAAATAATTATCCACCTCAATTTTTTATGCGCATTTTTTCAAATTTGTGCACATCTTGGTGTTTCCATTCATTACTTTATGTGATAAAATTCACAAAAATAGGTGGATGGAAACGTAGCTAGTGTCCCAGTGTGTAGTGAGCCAGGGGTCCTTGATCATGTACACCAGGGGCTGGTTGCACCAGCTCTGCGTAAGTTACAGCGTAGCCTAGTTTTGACGTAAATAGGCACAAAGTTACAACTTACGCACTACTAAATATTTTATTATATTATTTTAAATAAATTTTGTGTTGCACCATTAAACTTAGTTGAAAGCATAACTCTACGTATACACTAAATATTTACGGAAGCCTCCTATCAGGAATAGCGGTTGGAATAAAATAACAGACTGACTGAACTGCATCAAAAAGCTCGTTTTACCGGACAGATTTCATTCTTTACACATATATGATGCTGCTGACATTTACACTCTCTTACATTTTAAGAAAGATAACATTAAGTGAAAAGATTACTTTGTTAGCCACTCTTCAACACGAACCCGTCCTAAACAGCGCGCCACTGTGTGCATCGGTCCCATCACTCCGTGTTGTGCATGTCAAATAAAATCAGTCATAATCAATAAATGTCATTTCTTATGTTTTTTTTGTATCAGTATTTATTTATTGATCCTTATTAATTTCAAATACAGTTTCTGAATGTTATTTACATATAAAAACATTCATGATTAAGTAGTAAGCTATTATATTTAATGGAAACTTATTTTTACTGTTAGCTACATAAGGCAAAATAAGTCAGAATGAAGGATAAACTGAAATTCATGGAATTTCAACAACTTCTGCTCATGTATTTGAAGGATCACTGAGGGTAAATGTCATATTATGCGACTATGCATTACTTTACGGAGACCGTACGAGCTACTAGCTACGTTCCGCCTTAAGAACAAATGGTGCAACCGAATAAAGTACAGAGTTAGTTACAAACTAGCTAGTAGTTACTAAGCCACTAGTGTGGACTTTACGTTCCAATTTAAGAAAGAACTTACGAACGGCTGGTGCAACCCTACCCAGGGGTGTCCAAAGTCGGTCCTGGAGGGCCACTGTCCTGCAGAGTTTAGATCCAACTTGCCTCAACACACGTGCCTGGAAGTTTCTAATATGCCTAGTGAGACCTTAATAAGCTGGTTCAGGTGTGTTTATGTGCGTTAAACTTTGCAGGGCAATGGACTGATTCAGTGTAGACTGATTCTCTACCTAGGGAGCTGAGTGAGACAAAACCAACTTGTGAAACAGAAGTGCCTATGACTCCTATGTAGGGAGTTCACAAGGTTTTAGAACAGAGCAATGAACTGAAATTACTCAAACCTGCTTATCTGTTTTTTGTTTTTTTAATGGACAAATCTATAATAATAATAACATAACAATACAGTATTCAAACCAAACATCACAGACAATCATAGATTTGGAATTAAATGCATAGTCCGGAGTGAGAAATATACAATTCTCTGACCAAAAGTCCATGCAGCAGGAGCAGTAGAGTAAAAGTACAGCAACCACATAGTCCCTCATGGAGCGGCACACCAAGCAACCCGCGTCAAACTGCCCACTTGAACACCACAGAGTCCAAAAGAGTGCAAACTCCAGGACTGCAAGAGTGCAAACAATCGATGACTCGACGTCAACCACAGAGCCCAAAAGGCAGGTGGGACAACTTGACAACGACATCCACCACATCACAAAATACTTCCGTCAGGCCACAGACACTCCGTCCGCAGCATCGACACCACAAACACCGCCAGGTAGACAGGCCAGCGGGTTCAGTTAGGCCGGATGAAACTTTACAACAAGCCACACTACCTCTGCGCACCAGTGGGAATTGCAAAAATTAATTATCCAAGTGCAGTTGATGTACATTTATAAGTGTGTAAGATGTAAAAACAGAGATTTTAAATGAAACAAAACAGCTAAACGTGCACAGCGTACTCACACCGGAAACAAATACGTCTATGTAGAGTGCTTGTTGAAAAATTAGAAAACAGCACTTTAAATGCTCCTGTTGGAAAGAGTAATGCTTGCACTGTGCTTGTGCATGTATGCTACTTAAGAACCAGGAAATAACCTAGATTAATAGAAACCGTCTGCTCATTTTGTGTAATTGCTTTAAAATGACCTCTCTTATTCTCTTATCAGAATGCCTTAGTCACTTCTGGCCTTCGGTGAAGAGAGATAGGAAGATATTGTAATTATGAAAGCCATCCTGGCAGCATGCCCTGCTGATGCTCAGGTATGTGTTTATCAATACTTTTTAAATTATACATGGCTCACCATTCACATAATGAAAAGTTGAGACCGAGTGTACGTCATTTAGTGATGCTAATTGCCTCGCAGTGCTTTCAGTGAGGTCAATGCTGAACAGTAAAACACAGGAAACGAGTTGCTGCTGGGAGTCTCATTTAAATACTGCAGCTCTAATTTCCTAATTTAATTTCCTGGGCGGTACAGCCACATTACCCACGGGGCCGGGAGGTGATGTTTCATGACTAAACCCTGATGAAATGCACCCCTTCATACAAATCATATAGGGGGAAAAATCAATATAGTCTTGGGTTTTCAGACCTTCGTTGCATAATGATCCAGTCCTGTTATCCAATCTGACTGAGATATCACACAACTTCATTATGAATCAATGGGCTCTGCTTTTATTCAATACATTCTTTTCTCGTAAGATGACAAAATCTCTAGCTCTCCTCCCTCGGGGGAATTAGGAAATGAGTATGAAATGATTTCTTGTAAATGTTCTCAATTAACAATTAATACAGGCATATATATATAGTGGAAAATGGAGGGCGAGGAAAAATGTAAGATATTTCAGTACATTGCATTGATTAGGGTTGTTCTGTTGCTGTGAAATGACATTCACATGCCCATCCTGACCTCATAGACCTTTGGGATACTACAAACAAACAAAAAATTATGATTTTTACAGGCTTGGTGACCAGATTAAACCAGCTGTGACCTTCAAACCAACTTAAGGTCATTCACACTGGATCATAACAATAATGATAATGATAAAGTTTTAATAATCCATCTAATTCTATGAGAATAGTATAGCTATAACATTAAAGCTGCAGTCTGTAACTTTTTTTGGTTAAAAATGATCCAAAATCAATTTTTGAGCAAGTACATAACCAGCCAGTATTAAAAATGACTTACCTTAGCCCAGTTCACAACAGTAAGCTTGTAACAATGTTTTATAATTCGGGTGGTACTGGTGGATTTCCACAGGAAATTCGAGCACGCAGCCATTCATCTTTGCGTCATTACGTCACGTCTGTTTCCATAAAGAACGAGTCCCAGCTAGTAGGCTAAATCACATGTGAGGATGGCGGATCATTTATAGCCTTTTCTCACAGCAGCTGCAATAATGGACTACTTGCACTGAGCCTCGTGACGCACATTCGGTTTGATACATTATGGCTCAGTTGTTTCCGGTTATACAGTATCTCACAGAAGTGAGAACACCCCTCACATTTTTGTAAATATTTTATTATATCTTTTCATGTGACAACACTGAAGAAATGACACTTTGCTACAATGTAAAGTAGTGAGTGTACAGCTTGTATAACAATGTAAATTTGCTGTCCCCTCAAAATAATTCAACACACAGCCATTAATGTCTAAAAGTGAGTACACCCCTAAGTGAAAATGTCCAAATTGGGCCCAAAGTGTCAATATTTTGTGTGGCCACCATTATTATAACTGGTATATAATTTTAGCTGCACAGCAGCTCTTAAAGAATAGTGTCAATGTCGGCAGATCAAAGCACTGTTGAATATCAAATGTCAAGTGTCCCCAACTAAGCAAGCCAAAGGCGACAGCGGCAAGGAACCCAAACTCCAACAGGTGACATCAGATGGCAAACAGGTGGCAAATAGACTTCTGTGTTAAAATGGAGAAAAAAACCTTGGGAGAAACCAGGCTTAGTCGGGGGGCCAGTTCTCCTCTGGCGAACAAGTGCTTTGTTACGATTCAGGTTGCTATCTTATGTCTGATAGGATCGCAACATTCAAAGTATTTATTCCAGTTCAGTCCAGTTGAGGATTGTATTCATCACACCGGTATGGACGGTTTGTTGAGGAGCTGTGCCACTGGCTGTTGTGTCGATGAGGCCTTCACAATGGATGATCTAGTTGACTCAATCTCTGCTGATACTTCAGGGCTACGTTGTGGTCGCGTCAAGGCGCCGGTCCTCGGTCTCACCTGGATACGGCCCGGATCTGGTTGACTACGGTAAACCTCGGGATAAACAGAAAGACTAATATTAGCGTAGATGCCATTCTTCTTCTGATGTAACGAGTACATCTGGTGTTATAGGAAGTGTTCCCGGTTCCGGCTGACCTAATTTATGCAGCCTAATAATCCTTTAACGGATTTGAAAATATAAATTGATAATGTGTTATGTGTATGCCAGGTTAAAGAGATGCGTTTTTAGTCTAGATTTAAACTGACAGAGTGTGTCTGCCTCCCGAACAATGCTTGGAAGATTGTTCCAGAGTTTAGGTGCCAGATAGGAGAACGATCTACCACCTGCGGTTGATTTTGATATTCTAGGTATTATCAGCTGGCCTGAATCCTGAGATCGCAATAGACGTGAAGGACTATAATGCTTTAAGAGCTCGCTCAGGTACTGGGGAGCTAAACCATTTAGTGCTTTGTAAGTAATTAGCAAGATTTTAAAATCTATACGATGTTTAACAGGAAGCCAATGCAGTGTTGACAGAACTGGGCTAATATGGTCATACTTCCTAGTTCTAGTAAGAACTCTAGCTGCTGCATTTTGTACGAGCTGTAGTTTATTTATCAGGCGAGCGGAACAACCACCCAGTAGAGCGTTACAGTAATCTAGCCTTGAGGTCATGAACGCATGAACTAACTGTTCTGCATTTTTCATTGAGAGCATATGTCGTAGTTTAGATATATTTTTAAGATGGAAGAATGCGGTTTTACAGATGCTAGTAACATGGCCTTCAAATGAAAGATTGGTATCAAAGAGCACACCCAGGTTCCTAACGGACGACGAAGACTTAACAGAGCAGCCATCAAGTGTTAGACAGTATTCTAGGTTATTACGTGAAGAGGTTTTTGGTCCAAAAATTAGAATCTCTGTTTTTTCTGAATTTAGAAGTAGGAAATTACTGGTCATCCAATTTTTTATATCAGCTATGCATTCTGTTAATTTTGTGAGTTGGTAAGTTTCGTCAGGGCGCGAAGAAATATAGAGCTGAGTATCATCAGCGTAACAGTGAAAACTAACGCCATGCTTCCTAATGATATCTCCCAAGGGTAGCATGTACAGAGTGAAAAGCAACGGTCCTAGTACTGAGCCTTGCGGTACTCCATATTGAACCTGTGATCGATATGACCTCTCTTCGTTTACTACTACAAACTGATAACGGTCAGATAAGTATGATTTGAACCATGACAATGCAGTTCCACTAATGCCAACATAATTTTCGAGTCTATTTAAAAGAATGTTGTGATCGATAGTGTCAAATGCAGCACTAAGATCCAGTAACACTAATAGAGAGATACAACCACGATCTGATGATAAGAGCAAATCATTAGTAACTCTAACGAGAGCAGTCTCAGTACTATGGTACGGTCTAAATCCTGACTGGAAATCCTCACAGATACTATTTCTGTCTAAAAAGGAACATAGTTGTGATGATACTGCCTTTTCTAGTATTTTTGACAGAAAAGTGAGATTTGAGATCGGCCTGTAATTGACTAATTCTCTAGGATCAAGTTGTGGTTTTTTAATAAGAGGTTTAATAATAGCCAGCTTAAAACTTTTTGGTACGTATCCTAGTGATAAAGATGAATTGATGATATTAAGAAGAGGATCTATGATCTCTGGAAGCATCTCTTTCAATAGTTTAGTCGGTATAGGGTCTAACATACATGTTGTTGATTTTGATGATTTAATAAGTTTAGACAATTCTTCCTTTCCTAAAGCAGTAAATGAATTTAATTTTTCCTCAGGGACACTACAATGCACTGTCTGACGCAATACTGTAGTAGACGGTTGCATGGTTATAATTTTTTCTCTAATATTATCAATTTTACAAGTAAAGAAGTTCATAAAGTCATTACTGCTGTGCTCTTTGGAAACATCAGAAGTTGAAGCTTTATTTCTTGTTAATTTAGCCACTGTATCAAATAAATACCTAGGGTTGTGCTTATTTTCTTCTAAAAGTTTTGAAAAATAGGCAGATCTAGCAGTTTTTAAGGCCTTTCTGTACTCAATCATTCTCTCTCTCCACGAGATGCGAAAAACTTCTAGTTTTGTTTTCTTCCAGCTGCGCTCCATTTTTCTGGCTGCTACCTTTAGGGCCCGGGTGTGCTCATCGTACCACGGCGTTGGATTAATTTCCTTAATCTTTTTTAAACGCAAAGGAGCAACCGAGTCTAATGTGCTGGAAAAGACAGAGGCAATAGTTTCTGTTTCAACATCGAGGTCTTCTAAGCTATCTGGTATGCTAAGGCGATGAAACTGATCAGGAAGATTATTTAGAAAGCGATCTTTAGTGGTAGAAGTGATGGTTCTACCATATTTATGGCAGGGAGGCAGTTTAGCTGCCTTGACTAAATGTAGTATACACGAGACTAAATAATGATCTGAGATGTCGTCACTCTGCTGCAGAATTTCAACGGCATCAATATCGATTCCATGTGACAATATTAGATCTAAAGTATGATTACGACAATGAGTGGGTCCTGACACGTGTTGTCTAACACCAATAGAGTTTAGAATGTCTGTAAATGCCAATCCCAATGAGTCTTTTTTATTATCTACATGGATATTAAAATCACCAACAACAAGGGCTTTATCTGCAGTTAGTACTAACTCTGAAAGAAAAGCAGCAAATTCTTTGATAAAATCAGTATGGTGCCCTGGTGGCCTGTATACAGTGGCCTGTATGAGTGGAACCTGTCCTGTTAAACCGCTGTATGGTCTTGGCCACCGTGCTGCAGCTCAGTTTCAGGGTCTTGGCAATCATCTTATAGCCTACGCCATCTTTATGTAGAGCAACAGTTCTTTTTTTCAGATCCTCAGAGAGTTCTTTGCCATGAGGTGCCATGTTGAACTTCCAGTGACCAGTATGAGAGAGTGAGAGCGATAACACCAAATTTAACACACCTGCTCCCCATTCACACCTGTAACACTAACAAGTAACATGATACCAGGGAGAGAAAATGGCTAATTGTGCTTAATTTGGACATTTTCACTTAGGGGTGTACTCACTTTTGTGGCCAGCGGTTTAGACATTAATGGCTGTGTGTTGAGTTATTTTGAGGGGACAGCAAATTTACTCTGTTATACAAGCTGTACACAAACTACTTTATATTGTAGCAAAGTGTCATTTCTTCAGTGTTGTCACATGAAAAGATATAATAAAATATTTACAAAAATGTGAGGGGTGTACTCACAGCTGTGAGATACTGTAAATATTTTCAATGTGCTGTTATCACATAGCTAACTAAACCCCTCTTAAAATGAGAGTCCTCAGGATGATTTTAAATTCCAGACATATTAAGAGACAGGAGAAGAGATATTCTGATGATTACCGTGTACAGACCTTTCCAAACTCAACAGAACTTTAAGTTTTAATTCAACATAAACCGTGATTCTTTCACCACAGGGTATCAGCACTCTACTAGCAATCGCGGCGCTGCAGTGTGAGACGTGATGAATAAGATCAGAATAAACATAATATTTTAGTCACTATTCTGTGCCATTTTTTTACTGACAATCATTTGTATGTAATTCACACATTTATGCCAAATATCCTAATATTCAAAGTAGTTGCGCTGTCATTGCGTTATTCTTTAAAGCCGGGAACACACTAACAATTGTAAGGCCGATTATGAATGTAATTTGATACTTAAGACTGAAGCCCAAACTCGCCGAGTCAGAGCCAGTTGCGTTCAGTCTGTGTTTATAGTCAGCATTTAAAATCATATAGTGTCTTGAGTTCAGTCTTAGAATGTTTCAGCTAGTCGTTAAGTGTGTCCCCAGCTTAAGATTAATTAAATATTTAACATCGTTAAGGCAGTTATATCACATTTATTCAACTATTTCAAACACTGGAATAAAAGAGCACCAACGCAAGCACTACTGCTCGTACAAAAATTAACCATATTTACTACACTCTTACTATAGTAAAACCATGGTTCGCCTTCATAAATATTTGATTAATTATAACTATTATATGAAAGGTAAGTTATAGCCTACTGCTGTTTAATCGTCAGCTTGGTTTGTTTGTGCATGTCTTGTATGCTCTTCTGCTCCTTTACAGTCAGAAAGCAGCTAGCGCATGATGCTAACTGACTTTTACAGTCATTGTCATTCTGTTAACAGATTGTCAGGGGGAATCAGCGATGCTTGACAGTTTTAACTTGTTTTTGTTTGCAGTGCAACTGTAACGTAAAATAGTCTACTCTAGCCATTGGGATAATGCGTTGTCACTCACCCATAGTCACTACACTTACCATAGTAAAACCATGCACTTTCTTAAGGGTGTTTATCAGTCAAATTCATTTAAATGTAAATTTAACAGGTATGAAATATGATGACTAAGAGAAAAACACTGCTAAGACTGCTGAGAAGAGAAGCACTTAACGGCAGTAGGTTTGTGGGGAATTATATGTATTTATTATTCAGAATGCGCATTTGGAAGGGAAATATATTAGGGTGGTTCTGCAGTTACGGGCACATTTAAGTCCTAGTAGTGAAATTTAAGGTTTATGTTAAAATTTGTCATTTAAAGCTTCATAAATATAAACACAGTGTCATTACACCTTGACTTAAAAAATAATGAATGAATAATATGATTTAATTAAAAATTATGAAGCATTTATAGGTCCAAACACCATTTTTGCTCATGTCCCATACCTGTTGTTTCAATGTTGAGATGCATAAAATTAGCTAATTATTTTACAATATGACATATGATTTTTTTTTTGTTTGTTTACTAATCATTTATATGATTTTTTTCATCTAAATACACCTGTCCCACACTTTTGAGTCATTACCGCAACACTGAGAAAAGACTCTTAATATGACATTTCTTCAAAGCCAAACAAATCTAGTTTCTATGGAAACAGAAATTAGCATATGAGCCCATGGCTTACAGACTGGGCCACCGCCATTAGGTCACTCACAAGATCCAGAAAACTAAGATAAAGATCATATTTTCTTATTCAGTATTTATTATGTGTCCTTACCATTCGGCTTAGTAATTGTGTATTTTGAACTACATTTTAAAAATGAATTTAAATCACTGCTGAATACATGTATATGTGGTGCTAAAAGTCAAAACTGATGTAACAGACCTTGCTAGTTACCAGCAATATTAGCAAAAATGTTATTTCCGCAACACTTCTTTACCGCAGCATTTTTTAGGTGTTGCGGTAAAGACCTTGAATTGTGGTAGAGACAAATTCAAGTTTTATACTGTAATCTAAATATAAACATGCCATTTTTGCAACCATAGATGATACCAAATTCATCTAATAAGATGACATAAATGCAGACGTAATGAGAAAATCAGTTTAACCCAGTCTTTCCTGCAATACTTCTTTGACAAAATACCTTCTGTTGTCTGTTACTGTTTTTCTCTACAGTAACCTATTGTTAAGGATACATTATTAACATGCGTCATTAATATTGTGTCCTTACCAACACAAGCTGTCATTACCGCATCAATGATTTATTTTAATTATTAATCAGACTGTTGTTTGCAAAAATTACTTTAACCCTTCACTAGAGATGATTTACACATTAAAATGACAATATTTGTCATAAAAAGCGAAATATTTTATCTTTGGCGTGTATTAAAACAATTGGAATCTAAGGTTAGCATCAAAATTTTCCATTGCATAAAGAATATCATAAAATCATAATATCAATAAATTTTTTTAATATTTGTATTTACAAAAATGGCCAAAACTTGAATGTAACTATGTAAATGTATTAAATTTTTATAGAAATTAAGAAAGAAAAGTGTATAAAATTACCGTTATTGTAATGTTGCAGTAAGGACATTTTGTAAGAAGAAGAGAAGAAAAACATAAAAAATAAACATGTTCCAGATTTAACTGTGACGATTAAAATTGAAATTCATAGAGGCTGACTTTTTTAAAATTGGGAGTGTCAAAAGTGCCCGTAGTTGCAGAAACACCCATTAATAAACATTTCAGCAGGTTGAAGATAATTAATGTTCATGCAGAGAATATGATTAATTGTTTAAAAAACATTTGGCAGCCCTAAAACGTAGTAATAATCTGCGTTTTCATAAGAAGCTCTCTGTATATAAGCCGTAATAAGTAGAACGCGGAAGTAGTTGTGCAAGTAGTCCATTAAACTTATCATTTTGATGGCAGATTGTAATCCAGAAAGGTCCAAATGACAATCATCAGTGACAACTGGAAAATCACCCATAGTTAAAAGCGAAAGACTTCGTACTGCGAAGTGGCTACAGAAATAGAAATCTACATGTAACGCTAATACACACAGAATACACAGTCACACAATGCTGATGTTGTTAATATTAACAATTTGAGAACAAAGTATAACAATAATAATAGTTTGCACGGCTTGACGTGATCCAAGCTAAGCGATCGTTAGATTTAATCACCATTGGCAGCACAATTTATTGTAATGCTTTTTTTCTCTGTTGGTCAGAACAAAAGTTGCATGTTACTTACTTGTTCAGATGACATTTTCCGGTGAAAATTCTTATTTTGGTCATACTTCCAAGATGTAGAATCTGTGTTTCCGAAGTACAGTATCCACACCGATGTGGTGACTGACAGCAAACATTAGATTAATCCGCGCTGAAGAGCCGTGCCAATGTTCAACCCACGTAAAGATGATAATTCCACAAGTAACTGCAATTGCAGGATTCAAACAGAGATGGCGACAAAGAAGCAAAACTTACGGACTGCAGCTTTAAAGGGTTAGTTCACCCAAAAATGAAATTAATGTCATTTATTACTCACCCTCATGTCGTTCTACACCTGTAAGACCTTCATTCATCTTCGGAACACAAATTAAGATATTTTTGATTAAATTCGATGGCTCAGTGAGGCCTGCATTCACAGCAATGACACTTCCTCTCTCAAGATCCATAAAGGTACTAAAAACATATTTAAAACAGTTCATGCGAGTTCAGTAGTTCTACCTTAATATTATAAAGCGACGAGAATACTTTTCGTGCGCCAAAAAACCAAAATAACGACTTTTCAACAATATAGTGATGGGCCAATTTCAAAACACTGCTTCGGAGCTTTACGAATCGAATCAGTGAGTTAAGTACCTTTATAGATCTTGAGAGAGGAAGTGTCATTGCTGTGAATGCAGACCTCACTGAGCCATCGGATTTAATCAAAATATCTTAATTTGTGTTCCGAAGATGAATGAAGGCCTTACGGGTGTGGAACGTCATGAGGGTGAGTAATAAATGACATTATTTTAATTTTTGGGTGAACTAACCCTTTAACACAACAGAGGAACAATATAGTTAGAATTTTAGAACGATTTTTTTTCCAGCTGATCAATGATAAAAACATTGATAGCCAATCAGAATCCAAAGCAGCAGGCGACATAACTGTTGTTAATTGTCAATTGGCAAACTGTTCATCGATTTAGATTAAAAATAAATAAATACTCTGAATTAATTTCAATTTTCGAATCCAACAAAAGCGTCTAAATACTGTTAAATATTGTTTTTCCATTCATAACCAAACCTAAACAAAACCTGCTATGCATTGGCATTACGACATTTTAAAGGCTGGAATAAACTATACAACTTGTGCCCATATTTTTTGCTCAAATTTGCAGTCTGGAGTAGTCAACGCTAGTTGTTGAAAGTCTGCAGATTTTGTCGATTTCACAGAAAATCGTGAAGTGTATAATGGGCACAGACTGCTGTTTTTTTTTTTAGCTTCAGACTACTATTCCATCCAGTGGAGGATATCACACATGCTTGATATTTTGAGCATCTCCTAGAATTGAGGCACGTGTTTTAATTTGTAGGAGTTTGTGTGAGTTTTTTATGTAAAGTCTGATAGTATGACCTTCATTCGTTTAGCATAGGGGTGTCCAAACTTGGTCCTGGGGGGCCACTGTCCTGAAGAGTTTAGCTCCAACTTACCATAACACACCTGCCTGGAAGTTTCCTGTATGTCTAAAAATCTTGATTAGCTGGTTCAGGTGTGTTTAATTGGGATTGGAGCTGAACAGTGGCCCTCCAGGAGCAGGATTGGACACCCCTGGTTTAGCATGATGCCCAGTTTTTCCCCTGTATCCATTTCAAACTTGGCAAGTGTTTGATGCCTATTGTTTTAAAATCTGTTCAGTGTATTCCAGCCTGTTCCAGTGTATTGAAGTGTCTCAATACTTCTTGTATTCACCATGGTTTTTGTTATGTGCATAGCACTCCAAGGATGGATTTCAGACATTACTAGTTTGGTAATGTCTGAAATCCATGGAACTCCCATACATGTCCAAAAACATGTTGGGAATATTGTGGTCAAGATAATTTGTTCATAAAGAGTTTATCCAAAAGAGTTCATACATTATGCTGCGGCAGGTGTACAGTGTGTGAACCCAGTTTAAGTTCAGTAACCACCAGCTGTGTGGTTTATCCATGTGTCTCTCCCACAACGATAATGTGCACTTCAAGGGTTGTGACAAATGCAGAAAGGGATCGCTCTCAAGAGGCTTTCGCTCACAACTTCAATTAGATTGTATTGAACTTTATTAAATCATCTGCAGGCTGTCACTTTGTTGCGGTTTCCATGTGAGAATCATTATTTATTTCGCTGTCAGTATCGCACCGACGGAGATTCCCACGGCGCTGACACTCCTGAACACTCATCTGACGGAGCCGCTTCCCGATGGAAGAGGAAACAGCGCATCCAACGACAGGGGGCCGGTGGAGGGTTGAATTATCCCCTGAAGATTCAGTGACTGGTGGTGCCGAACGCAGGAGGCTGCTTTAACAAATCCTCTCATTTCCTCAGTATTCAAATGCAAAGCAAAAACCAATTATTTTTTTTTCCTGTTTCAATTTTAAACTGTGAATATGAAACCGAGCGACGTAAAGGCCAAGAAATTGATATAGCAAGTTCCTATGGACCTATTCTCACCTATTCAAACTATGGAGAGTAGTGCACATGGTCTAATGTAGAGAATGGACTTTAGTCTTCTAAATGACATATTTGATTTGACTTGAATGAAAATGTTGTGATGGATAGTAAATTGCCCTCAATGTCTATACTCATTTGCCATTCAGTCACAAGCTGCGTGTTTTTTTTTTTTTTTTGGAGTATGTAGGCTACTCATGAAGAGCCTTTTATTGAAGAACCATTCTATAGTAAGCATGTGTGTAGTATGAATACAGTCTGTTGTTATGCAAGATTCCAGTCTGGTTGTTGAGTCTGACGTCACGCTTCAGAATTTTCAGGTCCAAACTCTCCATCGGATCCCAAAAGCAAACAACAAACAGTGCTAATATCAGAGATATTGTTATGTGATATTATCAGAGATATCAGGACTTATTATGGGGAGATACCAGCATCGGCAACTCTATGGAGAAAGGCGTAACCGTCAACTTGGTTCAAATGTGCCTTGATGATCAATCACATTACAGTCTTGACATCACTGAATTGCTGTCAGAGCTGTGCGACAATCAATCACTTTTGTACCATAGAAATGAATGAGAAGTGCCGTAAACTGAATCCTACCCATCACAAAATTGTCTGTGACTTCTCTTCTAAAACATATAAAACATTTTCTAAAGTGTATGTGTAAACTCTAAAAATAGATAAATTCAAAACAAATGTTTAATGGCAAACATTTTGAAGACACTTTCGATAAGCTTTTTCAAAGTCAACATGAAACCAATAGACTTTTCTTACTCACTGTGATGTACATAGAGTGAAACAGCTTCTCGAACAAGAAAAAATGAAAGGTGGGACTTGATTTTGTCCATGGGGAATTGATTGAATGGTTGTGGTTTGCTGTTGGTCGATCTCATGTGAGTGACAGGTTGTCCCGCCCTTACGGCAGTAAACATGTCAGCAGAGAAGAGATATTGTTGTAAGTGGGAAAGGAAGTTATTTTGATTGTAGTTTATGAGGGCAAATTAATTGGAAAAAAATTACAGATAATTTACTTCAGATAATCTTCCTATTTATTTATTTGTTTATTTTTGCTAACCTTGGAAGCTTAAAGCAGCTTTGCTGATATACACTCACAGTGTGCTGTAGTAATACTGAAAAATCATTATTATCTCTATACCACACAATCTCAATTGGCCAGACACTGATTCATATTTTCTGAATCATTAAAATATTGGTGCCCAGGACACTGGCTACTTTACATGCACCCAAATAATCCATTTGTAATCGGATTGACAGCTCAATCGGATTGAAAAACGTTCATGTAAACACCTTAATAAATCCGACTGAGCTCGATCCGAATGAAATTTCGATCGAATTGGAAGGGGTGGTTTATTCCTTTTCTAATCCGAACCAACAGCAAAAAATTACCATGTAAACGCTGGAATCCGACTACTTTCTCAATCGTATTTAAAAGTCTCTGGGGCACATGCGCAGTGCAATGTTGACACGCATTACACAGTGCGCAAGTTCACGTTCACGTCTTTAGTTGTAAAGATGTATGCCAACAGGCAGTGGCGTAGCTGTATTCCTTCGTCATAATATTGGAAATCTTTCCGTTTTAAAACAAGAAAGGGAGCCAATGGATATCACACAAGAGGCAACGTGCAAACTTTGCGCAAGAGTTATTTATGCCGGTGAAAAAGTCTCAACCTCGGTCAGTATTCACTACAGAAATTGAAAGTAAAAAGTGACGGAGCTGCCTGACGCTGCATTAACGGAGCATATTCTCTCAGACTAATTTCAACATAAAATGCTGATAACGGTATATAACTGTCTAAATTCATTCCATTATTTCTCTTGTGGCCGTACAAATGAGAATAATAGTATTTCGTGTAAACAGGTTGTTTTTTTAAAGTCGGTGCTTAATTTTCATTGATGACAATAGGCTATTATAGCCTACACTCTTAATAATCTTAATTATAGGCCTATAATTCATTGTATAAGACCTAAAAAAAAAATCTAATCTTATATTATCCTCAGAGCACGTCAGTTATGCAGTGATGCGCTATGAAATTATTGCGGGGCAAATTTATTATAATATTAATTTAATAATGAAAGTAAGAAGCCTAACCTAATAGTAATGTAACAGGCCTACATTAATTGGAAATGCCAAATCCTCTTGATATTGCCAAGATTTGATGTATTTGACAATATCTCTGGCTATGATCATCTTCTGTTGACGCAACCCGGGTTACCGCAAGTGTGAATGATATGACGTCACACACGCAGAGCGCGTGCGCAAAAGTTTTAAACGGAATGTATCTAAAACACATATAAACTGATATTTTAATCAGATTACAATGTTTAGAGTACATGTAAACAGATCTGCAGTCGGATTCAATTCATTCGGATTGACGAAAATTGGTGCATGTAAACGTGAGCCTGAAGACTGTAGTGTATATCATGAGTTTTTAAAAAATTAGCTTGATGTTCTATAAATGAATAGTGCTCTTAATTGCCTTTTGAGATAGTATTCTCACTTACAATGGAGGTTTGGACCTGGAAACAGTATTTTGTTATGTCACGACTTAAAAAGTGGTTAATTCTTTTCCACTTCTTTAATGCCTGATCAATAACGGAGTGTGCTAAAGTGAGATTTTGTTCTTGCTAATCAAAGAGCTCTTCTTAAGCAGTTAGCTCTATGCTAAGCTAGTATGCTGTTAGCTAACTGAAGGCTAACTGAAAACACTAAACTCTGACTATTCTACCATAGTCTGTGTATTTTAGATGACTAGTTTGTGATCCAGCATCAGAATCTGTCAAGTATATAGTATATTGCTTTACGTCAGTATACTGTATGTATGCAGATAAAGTTGGGTAAACCATATATCTACCTTCATATATAGAGCTGTGGGATAAATATAGTTTACATTTTGCAACAATATAAGCAAAGGTATGAAGGTAAAGTAGGATGTACTATATATCCAATTTTTAAAATATTGCTTTTAATATATTAATAATCAGGCACCGAATAGAGTAGGTATTGGTAAAAGTTGTCTTTTGTATTCTGACATACTACTCATTTAACATACTGTGTTACATAATATGGCAGGTATTTTGTATTTGTAATTGTATTAAGTATTTTGGACATATATTTTTGGACATATATTTGTACATGGAATGGTTAGAGGTATGTTGCATAAAGGTACCTCCTAAGTAAACTGGTTTCTTACAGACTTTCAATGCACCATCAGTTCATATTTAATGATCTAGAAAGCTTTAGCTTTAGAAATAACCATCCAAATATTTAATGACTACAATGGTTATTTCACAGTAAAAATAAAGTTTTCTTTTTTTTTTTAAGATGCCATTTTTATTCTTTCAACCAACCACAAATGTGCACAGGATTGAGAGCAAATACTTCATACAGACCTGATTTGCACATCAATATATCACATATTTACAATGTATTAGCACACTAAATCATCATGTTCACTATTTGTTTGTAACCTTTAAGATATTCATGAGTTTAGCCAATGCCATTTCACATCACACCCAGCATGTCTGCAGTCTGCACTGCTTTTTTAACACGTGTTGCTTTCGGACACAGCCAATGTGTTCGATATCATCAGACAATGAAACATTGAAAATATGTCTTTCTGAAAAATCGTCAGTCTGGGTTGTGGCATCTGGATGTGACCCTCAGGCAATATGACACTGAACAGACCTCACAGTCTTCATAAGAGATTTTCTTGAAGAGCTGGAGATGGCAAACGCTGAGTGTGCATCATTGGAAAAAGTTTAACTTTGCCAAATTGGATGAGCCTTGAAAATCAGTCATATACAGGCCACAACGTCATCTCAACATTTTGCAAAAGTCACCAATGCCTATTAAATGACCATAGAAATGAATGTGTCGTGCTGTAAACAAATCTCTCCTGCAAAAATGTAATTTCTCTTATAAAACATATGTTTTTGTAGCAATTTCCAAATATAGCTCATTCGCAATATAGCATGCTAAACATGTTGAAGATTAGCTGTAAGGTGCAAAACTTATTACCAAAGAAAATCAGTTTATTCAGCATACTGGAGCATTTGAATTTCATTTAAAGTTATGAGTCATGCCAGCAGTTTGGTGAATTTTATATCTACATGAAACAGTACTGCATGTTTTACATAAAATGTAAATAAACTTTTTTATGCCGCATAGTTTTCCATGCACAGATGTACCGTGTTAACAAAACATCATATTGATTAGTAGAATAAAAAAAGAATAAAAAATAAAGAATTAAAAAAACACTGAAGCACTTGACAAATTCCCACGTCACATTTTCTCAACATTACTTTAAAAAAGCTTACACATACACTATATTGCCAAAAGTATTGGGACACCCCTCCAAATTATTGAATTCAGGTGTTCCAATCACTTCCATGGCCACAGGTGTATAAAATCAAACACCAAGGCATGCAGACTGCTTCTACAGACATTTGTGAAAGAATGGGTCGCTATCAGGAGATCAGTGAATTCAAGCGTGGTACCGTGATAGGTTGCCACCTGTATAATAAGTCCATTTGTGAAAGACAATAAGTTCATTTGTGAAATTTCCTCACTACTAAATATTCCACAGTCAACTGTTAGTGGTATCATAACAAAGTGGAAGTAATTGGGAACAACAGCAACTCAGCCATGAAGTGGTAGGCCACGTAAAATCACAGAGTGGGGGCAGCGCATGCTAAGGCCAGTGTTGGGTAAGTTACTTCAAAAAAGTAATTACTAATTACTAATTACATCATCAATGTTGTATTTAAAATACTTTTCTAATTACTCTGTCTGAAAAATAATTTAAGTAATTCAACTCATTACTAATTAATTCTTAAAATCCCTATAAACCTTGACCGGATAGACAATAGACTCGGATAGACTCGATTCCCAAGTCGATACCACACTAAAACTATTTAAAGATACAAATAAAACAATGCTATATATATTTCAGGTAGTCTAATAGTAGTAATTAAAAATACCACAGAAATTGATTAATTTGCGTACGGTCCCACATATGGGATTTAGAACGTTCAGCGACGTCACATAACTGCCAGATTCAAACTGTGCTTTCGCGCTTTGGCTGTGAGACGGACGCGCGCAGCTTTTGTCATGTATCACAGCGATGCAGTGTTTTCAGCCACATAATGTTTTTTTTTTTTTTTTTCTTCAGACATTTAAATACGCATAAGCACCAGTAAAACAATACATTTAGAGTTTATAAAATACACACTGATGTCAGACATAAGTGGAAGCAGCAATAACAATCCATTCAAATATAATTTGCCAACTTTTATTCCCCTGGTAAATTCCACATTCCAGGGGCTAAATATCACGTTATTTGGGGTCGATTCAACCCACGGACATGTAAAACAACCCGCGGCAACAGTTTAAAAGTAGCCCAATTCCGTGGGAAAACCGCGGACTTGGCAACACTGCATACACTGTTATTGTGGCTGCGTTCAGTGCACGTGACACGCATGACGCGTCGCCGTTCTAAAATAACGGTTGCCTTAAAAAAAACTCACTCTGGGGGGTCAGTTAGAATATTTTAAACTCACGCTTGAAAGGGTTAAAGACTGCTGTCACTAAGACCTAATGGACGGAGACAGTATGCTGTTACACATGCTGTTCACATTCACATAACAACCGCGAATATGGGCATTTTGACATAACTGTGTGTATTTGAGCGTTTATGTGTAATAAACTGTGAAAATCTGATACTCCCGAGAGGCGGCTATGTGTGTGCGCTTTGGTTTAGAGCGCACTGACTGAAGACTGTCTCTGAGAGAGCGTGTGAGTAGGTTTATAGCTAGCTATACCTAGGAGGACATAGCTTACATTTTACCATAATGTTCTTGCATACCTGTGTCAAAAAAGTGAAGTGATTGGAATATTTCCAGTCTGCAAAACAGCCACTTGCTTCTGCCGACATCTTCAGACAGCGACTACGCAGCCAACTCGCTCGCAACTGAACAGCTAACGATTTTAAAGAGGCAGCGTTAACTTTTACCTCTAGATGACAAATTTAGATTTTAAATTCAATATTGATTTATACAGAACTGTTGAACTAATTTACAGTATGTAACGCAAGTACATACTGTGTAACTGTAATTAAATTACCTAAAAATGAAGAGTAATCCCTTACTTTACTTTTTCAGTGGAAAAGTAATTTAATTACAGTTACTTAGTAACGCGTTACACCCAACACTGGCTGAGGCGCACAGTGCGCAGAAGTCGCCAACTTTCTGCAGAGTCAATAGCTACAGACCTTCAAACTTTGTGTGGCCTTCAGATTAGCTCAAGAACAGTGCGTAGAGAGCTTCATGGAATGGGTTTCCATGGCCGAGCAGCTGCATCCAAGCCTTACATCACCATGTGCAATGCCGCCACCGGACTCTAGAGCAGTGGAGACGTGTTCTCTGGAGTGACGAATCCCACTTCTCTGTCTGCCAATCCGATGGATGAGTCTGGGTTTGGCGGTTGCCAGGAGAAAGGTAGACATTTTGGACAATTTCATGCTTCCAACTTTGTGGGAACAGTTCGGGGATGGCCCCTTCCTGTTCCAACATGACTGCGCACCAGTGCACAAAGCAAGTTCCATAAAGACATGGATGAGCAAGTTTGGTGCGGAGGAACTTGACTGGCCTGCACAGAGTCCTGACCTCAACACGAGAAAACACCTTTGGGATGAATTAGAGCGGAGACTGCGAGCCAGGCCTTCTCGCCAACATCACTGTCTGACCTCACAAATGCGCTTCCAGAAGAATGGTAAAAAATTCCCAGAAACACACTCCCAAACCTTGTGGAAAGCCTTCCTAGAAGAGTTGAAGCTGTTATAGCTGCAAAGGGTGGGCCAACTCCATATTAAACCCTACGGATTAAGAATGGGATGTCATTAAAGTTCATGAGCACATAAAGGCAGGCGTCCCATCTTGAGTAGGCTTATTAGTATAAACATTTACATCTACTTATTCATTTGGATAGAAATACAATTTATTGTGTTACATATTTTTAGTGTAAAACAGTTTGTCTCTCAAACTCCAGTCCACCCTGTTACACTGGTGCTACTTGGCCTTTAAAAACATACTCTAAATCACACGACTTGGCTAGAAGTGACATCATTTCCTTCGAGGGAAGCAACTCCAAGAATAAAATATCTTTCTCTTTTCCTCATTTTTAAAAGACTTATCGAATAGTATAAAACATAACATGTCCATCCTGTTGTGTCAATTTATACTGGACATGAAAGTGATTTTTATATAGATTTTATATATCATTAAAATTCTTCCTAAATGCTAATCTTCTGCTAGCATGTCCTATAGCTAGTAATGGGCTTTATAGCTTAAAACTTAGACAAATTTCCTAGAACATGTGAAATATTTGGTCAGGAGGATTATTAGGTTATACTAGCCTGACCAATTTGTTTTCTTATTAGACTAAAAATATATTTTTTTTTTTCTTCAACAAACCTGCTCAATCCACCAAACTGTAGGAATGACCCTAATACATTTATAGTGGATTTTGCCAAAAAATTTCCCTGAGCAAGGGCTCTAATTGTGTTTGCATCAAATTAAACTGCAGTGTACTCAGATTAAGGTACACTGCTTGCATTTGGCATGTCATTTTATCGCCAATCCTATACTCCCAGTTCCACACGGCAGAATAAACAGTAGGACTTCTATGTTTAATGCTCATTTTTGGAATGTGTTCTGCTAAACAAGACTTATCAATTAAATAAAACTAGGATAAATTAATAAGAAAATAAAAAAATACAGGATCACAGTTATTCAAACATACAATTAATATATACTGAACTGTAGCTAGAGCATTAACACTGGAAATGTCACCAGAACGAGCAGTAGACGTGTCCTGTATTCTGTGTGCTCAGTGGAAGAGATTGCTGGCATATTGATTGATATCCTGTTGACAAGACGAATGAAATGGGAAGGAAATATGAGTAAAAGGTTTTGCTTGGCTGCACAAATTTGGTGAAAGGATCAACTGCCCGAAATACACAGACTGCTTATTGCTTAATGGGACCTGGTAAATCCACATCCAAGTCTGCCATCTAGAGGCAGTGATAAACCCTGCAACGTCAAAGCTTTCTGTAAGTGATAAGGATGGAATAAAAGTTGTCTAAATGTAAGATTCTGCATTGTTTTTATTGGACTTCTAGCAGAGTTGGTTTGGAAGATAAAAATTGTTTGTGTATTTTAAAAGAAAATAATCATTGGTGACATTGGTGGAATGTCAAAAGTGGCAGGGCTGTAATTTTTAGACAAAAGGTAGTTAATTACCTGAAAGAAACTATAATATAATAGCTATAGTCTTGACATAATTTCCATTTGTGTTATTTTATCATTTTGATGACTTCAGTAACTTTACTTCATTACTAAAATGGTAACACTTTACAATAAAGTCTCATTTGTAAAATAAACTTAAAATGAACAAAACATTTGTTACAGTACTTATTAATCTTTGTTAAAATACTGTCATTCATTGTTGGTTCATGTTAGTTCACAGTGCATTAACTAATGTTAACAAACACAACTTTTAATAATGTATTACTAAATGTTGAAATTATTATCAATTTAGATTAATAAATGATGTTTATTGCTCATTCTTAAATTGTTAACTAAAGTAGTTAACTAATATATGAAGCCTTATTGTAAAGTATTACCACTATGATTCTAAAATGTTTAAAATAGTAATAGTAAAGAATGATTAACGTGTTAGAAGCTCCGGTTCCCACAGAGACCTGAGACTCGATTTAACGATTTCAAATATGTTATTTAATTGTAAGATCGCCAAACATTCTTTGAGATTCCAGGATTCCCCCATTCAAATATTTAGCTCGGATTTGGTGTTGGATGCCCGAAATACACTATATTGCCAAAAGTATTGGGACACCCCTCCAAATGATTGAATTCAGGTGTTCCAATCACTTCCATGGCCACAGGTGTATAAAATAAAGCACCTAGGCATGCAGACTGCTTCTACAAACATTTGTGAAAGAATGGGTCACTCTCAGGAGCTCAGTGAATTCAAGCGTGGTACTGTGATAGGTTGCCACCTGTGCAATAAGTCCATTCGTAAAATTTCCTCACTACTAAATATTCCACGGTCAACTGTTAGTGGTATCATAACAAAGTGGAAGAAATTGGGAACAACATCAACTCAGCCACAAAGTGGTAGGCCACGTAAAATCACAGAGCGGGGTCAGCGCATGCTGAGGCACACAGTACGCAGAAGTGGCCAACTTTCTGCAGAGTCAATAGCTACAGACCTCCAAACTTTGTGTGGCCTTCAGATTAGCTCAAGAACAGTACGTAGAGAGCTTCATGGAATGGGTTTCCATGGCCGAGCAGCTGCATCCAAGCCTTACATCACCAAGCGTTGGATGCAGTGGTGTAAAGCACACTGCCACTGGACTCTAGAGCAGTGGAGACGTGTTCTCTGGAGTGACGAATCACGCTTCTCTGTCTGGCAATCCAATGGACGAGTCTGGGTTTGGAGGTTGCCACGAGAATGGTACTTCCCTGACTGCACTGTGGCAAGTGTAAAGTTTGGTGGAGCGGGGATTATGGTGTGGGGTTGTTTTCCAGGGGTTGAGATTGGCCCCTTAGTTCCAGTGAAAGGAACTCTTAATGCTTCAGCATACCAAGACATTTTGGACAATTTCATGCTCCCAACTTTGTGGGAACAGTTTGGGGATGGCCCCTTCCTGTTCCAACATGACTGCGCACCAGTGCACAAAGCAAGGTCCATAAAGACATGGATGAGCAAGTTTGGTGTGGAGGAACTTGACTGGCCTGCACAGAGTCCTGACCTCGACAGAACACCTTTGGGATGAATCAGAGTGGAGACTGCAGAGACAGGAGACAGACTTTCCTTGAAAGGGACTTTGACTGGAGTAATGGGTGCTGATATACTGTATGTAACAGTTAGTTCTGTTTCTCGAATATGATTGGCTGAGAGCCTTTTCCAGCCATGCGATATTCTACTAATTTCACACGGAAACCCATTAAACAATTTGTATCACTCCGCTTGTTTCTGCCGGATCTATACTGACAGTGAGACAGTGAGCATTACAGTGAGCGTCAATGGCGGAAGAGCAAACCCAATGTAATTTTACAAATACTACTGTTATTGTGTCACGGAATTTTTTTTTTTTTTTTTAGGTGAGAATGTAGTTTAGACCTCAAATAAACGAGATATATATAAAACATAGCACCTATTTGAAAATTTGTTTAGATGTTTTCTGAGATATTGCTTTGTCATCACAGGTATGTATCACAGGTACAAATGGCATATTAAAATATATTACAATAGAAACAGTTCTTTTAAAATTGTAACAATGTCATAATCTTTCTGTTTTTACTGTATTTTTTTTTATATTTATTTTTTATTATTTTTTCAAATAAATGCTGTATTGATGAGCATAAGAGGCTTCTTTCAAAAACATTTTAAAAATCTTTTTGAACCCAAATTTCTGAACAGTTCTTGAACATGCTGGGTGAAATATCCTTAAAAAATGATTAATCATACACATAAAAACACATAACAGGGTCAGCATTTGGGTTTCACTTAGCTTTAATGCATATTTAGTCTTTAGTTTTAGTGCCATTTCTTCCAAATTTATCAGACATAATCACTGTTCAATAACAATATTAACATTATTAGAAAGACACACAATCTATATAGATAGAAAAAACAAAATGTCCAAAAGTCAAAGGAGTGATTTCTACAGATTCTGCCAATACCATTTCAATCCACAAACAAGTTCATCTAATTATGTAAAAAGCTGCTTGTCAATGTAAACATAAATATGGTTTCAGCTTTTTTACTTAATTTGATGAACTGTGCAAGAATCGCAAGAATTGGATGGACGCTATGGCTTTACTTTTTATAGTTGCATCATCCACGCAGTGACCACGGACAAATAATGTCTGATGATCAGTCCAAAATATGGGATAGAAAATCTACCTGAATTCCCATTCAAATCCACACAATGGGCAAATATGTTTGTTTGTTCTAGAAAGAGTGTGCAGCACATGAATGTATCTAAACTTTGTATATACAGTAGTTCAGTTTTAGGCTGCAGTGTGAAAATTCAAAAACAAGAAACCCGAAACTGACATGCATCAACTTCAAATATTAAAAGCTTATCTTTGTAATCTAGGTCAGTACGACTTGAATCTTAATTTATTAATTCTGAAAAATAGATGTAATACTTCGAAATAAAACATTACAGGGGTGTTCAGAATGGAGCAAGCAGAGATTCAGCAGTTTGACGGCAATTCTGATGTCAAGTGCCACATGCCTCTGTATCGTCTGTACATTTTTGATAAAAAAAAAGTTATCATGATAATAATTACTGAAAGACCATGTGAAATATGCAAACAATGCAGTGATATGTCTAAAAATACATAGCTTCATTATGTATTATTATTTCGTATTAGCAGAAAAGCTGTTTAGTTTATGAGAGGCACATAAACACTGTTATGGCAATGAGGAGTCTCCATATTTGGCTCATTAGAACAGTCTTTCCGTTAACTAAAAGTTTCCCTTATGAGAGCAAACACTTACTTTTAAATTTTTCTTTAGCACACTTTTGAGTGACCTATTTTTGTAACATGATCCATAAAAACCTTGATCCATAGCAAAAGCAAAAGATGGCCATATCTACAGAGCAAAAGAAAATAATTCAAATCAAACAAGTCACGAAAAAAATAATCCAGTGAGAACAAACAGTAACAGTGTTTCAAATCAAAGCAAAGGCTCTTTAGTGCGGACATGGATTAAAATCGAATGCAAACGGCAGTAACAGGATGTTCAAACAAAAAAAAAAAAACATCAAAAGTGTCTTCATATGCTTGGCAACATCAGAGCAGTTTAAAACTCGTCTGATAAAGACACGGTGAAGATCGAAGGCCGATCACAGACACGGCAACCTGCTGTCAAGTTTGTCGAAAAGGGAGAGAGATAAAAAGAGTGCTTCTAGCGTAGCAGGGGCGTCCCAGATGGCAAACCCATGACGTCCCTTTAAAGCTCGATGACAGGTAACCTTTGTAGTCAGCGAAGCCATGCCACCTTGCAAAATTTGGCATTATGTTAATGAAGGCAGTTTAGTTTGCTTTGGCCCTCCAGAGACTCTCCATGTACGTGTACGACTACAGTCGAGCGAGGACGGGCTTCTGGTTGGGAATTTTACCTCCTGTGTGACAGAAGAAAAGAAAAGTAAACAAGTTAAGATGAAAAATCAAACGGAGAAGCAGAAGGTCATGGCAGTACGGCACAGCAAGAACTGGGTCACATTGTAAAATGAGGCACACAAACTGTGACCGAAAATTTAAAACATTACTTCTTAAATTTTCCACACCACTGACAGAATTTTCCAGCAATCAATCGCTGCGTCCGAAATCGCATACTGTCTGAGTAGGTACATTTGAATTTGAACTTACTTTGCGACTGATAAAAAAAAGTATGTTCTATATATGGTAGTATGAATGAAATCACGTGCTTGTAATTAAAATGCAAACAACATGGAAAAGAGCGTAGGTGTCGAGACGTGTTTTCAGATGTTGAACTTAGAACTTGACAGCGTTTTAAAACGCAGCACGAAAAACTGTAAAACAGACTAGATGTAACAGTCAAAGATGCCTGTTTAACGCATTAATCTCTGTTTAGATCGAAAACGACATTTTCTCTTTTTTTCATCACCACTAGGCTAGCTAGGGCGAACAAAGTGCAAGAATTTATTTTAAAATCTATATTATTTGACGTTTATAACGTGAGCAAATATTCAAAAAGATCAGGGTAGCTACTCACCAATAGCAGATTACAAGAGGACAATATCTCTGTTTCTTCGGAACTATTCCGAGATGTGTCTAAAGTCCGCGGTCTTTTGCTTCATATTTCATTGCTCTCCAATATGATGGCTGTTGACGAGCCACTTGATCGCTGTTCCTAACGCGCATTGTACCTGAGCGTGTAATGACTCCTCCCCCATTAAAACCATTGTTTATAGGCACGCACATTTAAAACATTTATTAAAAGAGTATAGAATCTCTGGGTCAAAACTCAGGCAAAGAAGGAGCAGAAACAAGAGATAAAAGCATTGCTTACGCACATGTACACTAACGCTATTATCAACCATTATACAGCATATAAATCAAAACTGCCTTACGCTACTGAATGAAATGTCGAACACAGGAAGAGGTATAAGACTGTGTAAGCTTTGGGGGTGCTGATGGAAGTGATCTACTCCATTTATGTTTTGATTATCATTCTGAATCCGATCTGGTTGTAGTCTTTGACAAAAACAGCTTTTTGTAAGACTAATTAATAAACTAAACTTTTAATACACATGACATCTCTATGAAATCTACTTGTGATAAAAAAAAAAAAAGTTTTCCTGGGTCCATCTTATAAAAAAGTACTTCAAAGTGTAACTGTTATACACTGCTCAAAAAAAATTTAAGGAACACTTTAATCAGAGAATAGCATCAAGTCAGTTAAACTTCTGGGATATTGATCTGGGGTGAGTTTCCCAAAGCAAACTATGGTCGTAAGTTCCGTCGTTACCAATAGAGTTACGACCATGGTTCACCAACTATGCTTTCGGGAAATGCACCCCTGGTCAGTTAAGTAGCAGAGGGGGTTGTTAATCAGTTTCAGCTGCTTTGGTGTTAATGAAATTAACAACAGGTACACTAGATGGGCAACAATGAGACAAACAGGAATGGTTTTACAGGTGGAGGCCACTGACATTTTTTTCCCTAGTCATCTTTTCTGACTGTTTTTCACTAGTTTTGCATTTGGCTAGAGTCAGTGTCACTACTGGTAGCATGAGGCGATACCTGGACCTTACAGAGTTTGCACAGGCAGTCCAACTCCTCCAGGATGGCACATCAATACGTGCCATTGCCATAAGGTTTGCTGTGTCTCCCAGCACAGTCTCAAGAGCATGGAGGAGATTCCAGGAGACAGGCAGTTACTCTAGGAGAGCTGGACAGGGCCGTAGAAGGTCCTTAACCCATCAGCAGAACCGGTATCTGCTCCTTTGTGCGAGGAGGAACAGGATGAGCCCTGCCAGAGCCCTACAAAACGACCTCCAGCAGGCCACTGGTGTGAATGTCTCTGACCAAACAATCAGAAACAGACTTCAAGAGGGTGGCCTGAGGGCCTGATGTCCTCTAGTGGGCCCTGTGCTCACTGCCCGTCACCGTGGAGCTCAATTGGCATTTGCCATTAAACACCAGATTTGGCAGGTCCGCCACTGGTGCCCTGTGCTTTTCACAGATGAGAGCAGGTTCACCCTGAGCACATGTGACAGACGTGAAAGGGTCTGGAGAAGCCGTGGAGAACATTATCCTACCTGTCACATCATTCAGCATGACCGGTTTGCTGGTGGGTCAGTGAAAGGAAGGCATTACCACGGAGAGACGCACAGACCTCTATAGGCTAGACAATGGCACCCTGACTGCCATTAGGTATCGGGATGAAATCCTTGGACCCGTTGTCAGACCCTACGCTGGTGCAGTGGGTCCTGGGTTCCTCCTGGTGCACGACAATGCCCGGCCTCATGTGGCGAGAATATGCAGGCATTGAGATCTGATATGTTTTCAAAGTGTTCCTTTAATTTTTTTGAGCAGTGTGTATTTATTTTATTTCAAATATTTTAAATGAATCTTACAATGTTTTTGGTTTCTGGCTGACTGTTTTATTTCTAAACACATATAAGTGGTAATCTAATCTACTCAGCAACACAAACACATACTATTGATGAGACCGAACCAAGACTGAACGTGAGGGTAGAACTTAAGTAGTGCACATGATGATGATACTGACAAGACACACCTGACACATATAATGATGATGGTAACCGGGGAGACAGACGAGTGGAGGGAAACAGAACAAAGGAACATGTGACAGATACAACCAAACTGAAAGTCCAATCAAACTGAACATAATGGTGACAGTTTCATTTTAATTTGAAATTTATAGTAATTTTGTTACATGCTTCTTCTTTTTTTTGCCATTTTTATTAGTTTTTCTGTTTAGCTTTAATTTATTACTTCAGCTTGTAACTGATTTTATTACTTATTTGATTTCAGTTAGGCAACAGTTTTAAAGATTTTTATCTTAATTACATTTTATTTGTTTGTAGCTCATATTTCAATTAACAAAAAGAGATTTCAAAAGTCACTACTGAATTTACTTCCCATTCATTCATCACACTAGATGTCAACCATATTGCATTCTGGGAAACAGTATTCTACACAGTGTAGTTTGCTGTATAATTGTTATTGCCAAACGTAGTACTGTACATGATCCAGGTATCCCATGCAGCTTTCTATGCACAGTACACTGTACATACTATATACTGCAGAAATATTCACATTGTTATGTTACAATGCGACTCCAAACACTGCCATACTTGAACGCATGCTATTTTGATGACATCACTCTTACCCAGTGTATCCTCCAGTGAGTTCACTGCAATCTTGTTCACCTTCAACACCACCTGATCTCCACTGTGAGAGAAGTTCACAGTTAAAAAAACCATAACATTTCAAAAGCCTATAACATATCTAATGAAATAAATGATAACACTTGACAATAAGGTTCATTTGTTAACATTAGTTAATGTATTAACTAACATGAACTATCCAAGAAAAATACATTTGTTACAGTATTTGTTAATCTTTGTTAACATTAGTTAATAAAAATTCAGCAGTTCATTGTTTGTTCATGTTAGTTCACAGTGCATTAATTAATGTTAACAAATACAACTTTTGATTTTAATAATGTATTAGTAAATGTTGAAATTAACATTAACAAAGATTAATAAATGCTGTAGAAGTTTAGTTCATTATTAGTTCATGTTAATTGATGTAGTTAACTTAAGTGTTACCAAATAAAGACTATTAGGGCTGGGCATTAACACAAATTTCACAATTTGATTCGATTTATGTTTAAAAAATTTAAATGGTGGCTGTCATAAAAAGATGTTTTATTCTAACATATTAAATATTGAAAGACATGTTATGAAAAAATATAATGAATATGTAATATAGTGCATATATTTACCGAATGACTTTTGTAATGAGTGTACATTTACATGACAACGATGTACTAAAAATAAAAAAGTTTTTTGCTTTTATCGCAATGCATACAGATGACAACGTTGTCAAAACAATACCTGTTCACACAGATCTACGAAAACAACTATAAACGCTGTATTATTCATGCCAGTCCAGTAGTTGGCGATGTCACTTTGTAAAGAAACACTACGCACTTATTGAATGAACACCTAATATTCATGCGCATGCTCAATCATCACCATTTTTGTGTTTTTGTAGTTTACACAGAGAAGATAAAGGTATTGTTTTCAAAAACTTGCACTTTAAAACCTGTTTTCAAAAGTTGGAGTTTTCAGGCCCCCAAAACACCGCAGTCGTGTAAATGAACGGCCAAATCACATAAAAAGTTTTCCGTTTTTAGTTAAAAATGGTGTCGTGTAAACGGCCCCTGAGACAGATCAGACACACAATTATTTGTTACATTCAACAAATAATCCACAATACACCTCTCCCAACAAGCAAACCCCAATCTGCAGCTAATCACAGATGTAGCACCAGGCTTTGGTTACCATAGAAACAAAGGCACATCAGCAAGAAAAGACTGTTTTAGAACCCAAATGACTTTAGGGAGAGTTCACTCTCACCTCATACCCTATTGAAAAATATATGCCCATAAAAAAAGACTTCTCTTCATTAACTCATAGATAAAACTTTCTATGAATGAACATGCATATTGTGTGTATTAGTACTGTTTTGCATATTGTCTGTTGTATTGTATACTGTTTTATGCATGCCTTATGATATAATTATTAGATAATGTAACCTTAACAGTAGATAATATAAACTTTACCTTGTCATGTTTCATTTCAAAATGATCCTCATTTAATTTCCAACACGTTGGAGTACATCTTCTCCTCATAATATGCATTTTATAATTGTTATATTAATCAGAGTATAAGAGGACACAAAACTGACAGCCCAATCTGATCATGCAAATGAGTCTGCTTCCAAACAAAGAAACGTTTCCCCACATGAAATCACACCCTTTTCATTGGTCAAGCCAATCTCAAGAGGTGTGACCTCTGCAGAAGTTAAAAGGCCACTATCTCAGTGACCCTGCCTCTTCTTTGGGTTGTACATGTGGGAAAAGAGCAGAAACATCCAGTTCTACCGTGACACCGCGGGACCTCCCCGCCGACAAAGTTACGCAAGCCATGTTGTAACTTTCCACCCGGGAGCAAGGACTCTCCTAACAACCGAGTTATCATCGAACTATTGAACTATCAAGGCTTTTGTCCAAGACTACACACGGCCACCCGTTAACAGCTATGGCATTGCAATTATATTTTACATTTGATTAAAGGTGGACTCAGTAGAATTTCAAAAACACTTTTTAGAAGTTAGTCAGGCCGACACCAACAAAAAAGTCTAACCAATCAGTATTAGGGAGCGTATGTCGAGGAGAGAGAACGAGCAAGAGGGAGATTTGAAAATAAGAAGGAAAAAAAAAAAACCTGCAGAACGAGACATGGGACACAATACAAAAAAGCTCAAAAGAATATCACTGGAATGAAGGTTTATGACTGGGCAAGCACTTTAGGACCCGCATTTATATTAGACAAGCTTTTCAGCGCTGGAGATAGCCAAGTGGGAAGGCCTGAAAACAGACGCGGAGGCACTGGGTTTGATTGTCTGGAGCTGCTGTGCTGTTGGTGACTAACAACAAACACTTTGTATTTACTCTTGTGTATTGTACGTTCATTTTTTGTGCTTCCTTGTCATTCGTTCTTCAACTGCGCTTTATTTTTCGTGAAGCATTTTGTTGCGCGTCAGCTTTGATAAACAGACATCCACTCACATTGCGTGTGTAACAGTGGCCAGATATTGAGAGGTGAGCAGGTAAACACTGCACACTGACAACAGCTAAAAAATGCGGTGTTTAGCGTCATTGTTAGTGCACTCGCCTCGCATGCCAGTGGCGGACAGGCCGGGTTTCGAGACCGACTCAGAGTAGGGTGGTTAGGATTGGAGTGTGAGTTTAGGAGGTGGAGCAATGAAGAGAGGGGTGGGATTGTTTGGGTTGATTTCAAATATCATGTCCAATAGCGTTCTTCAAAATCTACTGATCGCACCTTTAACTAAACAGAGGTTTAGTATAAGCTGTAGTCCCTTTGTTACCAAGGTGCTTTAAATCTTATGTGTTCCTGATTTAGTCAAATAAAACTTTTATGCACATTCACGTGAGTGTTGATTCTGTGGTCACTGCTTGCAAAACAACGATGCGATCACAGCTACATGCTCTGAGTAGTACTGTACACAGTAAGAAAGAGTTATTTTTCTGTGGCCACGAAAATAACCTTTCTGAGAGTTGATAGACGATTAATACTGAGTGTTTTCTGGATGAACAGATTATTTGATTGTGATATTAATTCTGCTACATCAAGTTGATTTGTACAACTGATCCAAATATTTATAATTAATTATAATGAGTTATAATGAATTATTCATATTTCCCTTCATATTTGCTATACTTTTCTGAGGTAAATGTGCTGTTCTGTGACATTTTGCTTTTAAGCTGTTTTATTGCTGTCTCTCTGAGGATGAAACACTGATTAAGCGATTATATGAGACATGATTCATTTTGGTAAGCTGTACTTTATCTTTCAATGTACCTTCTAATGTTCATTCATGTTTATTTCATGCTATAACTAGTAGTAGAGAACTAGTAGTAGTCGATATTGGTTCATCAAAATAAAAATGTATTAAAATCGAGAAATCAATATTTTTAACCCAGCCCTAAAGATTATATGTAGATAGACTTACACTTTGACCTTCCTCACTGCTTTGAGCCTCAAAAGAGCTGCTAGAGTGTTCTTCTGCAGGTCTGAGGATAAAGCTTCATAACACTTCAGACGGCCTGATGCCAGGATGACAAACACAGAGACAAAAAAAGAAGATGTAACTCAGGCAAAATCAGCTTTTTGAATCTGAGACAATTACACCTCTACAAAATCTAATCACAAGCATACACAACACGTGTATGAGATGCATAATCAGATAACCTGCGATGGATGTCAATACTAAGTGTAAACAGGACCTGATATGTAAAAAGCCAAAACACTGTCATCCTGTGTTACCTGCTAATATGAGTTTCAGTGCAAAGTTCCTCACAGCGGGAATAAAATCCTTCTCTGTCAGGTTCTCATTAGTCTCCTCAAACAGATAGCGGCACACCACCTGCACAAAGACACACACAAACTTAATATGACCTGCAATAGCAGTTTCTGAACCTATGAATGTGTCCTATGTGAAAACACCTTAAAGGGATAGTTCACCCAAAAATGAAAATTACTGCATAATTTACTCACCCTCAAGCCATCATAAGTGTATATGTCTTTATCCTTTCAGCCAAACACAATCGGAGTTATATAAAGCTCTTCCAAGCTTTATAATAGGAGTTAATGGTACCATTTTTTTTTTAAGCCCAAAAAAGCGCATACATCCATCATAAAAGTAATCCATACGGCTTCATGGGGTTAATAAAGGCCCTCTGAAGCAAAGCTATGCGTTTTTATAAGAAAAATATCAATATTTATAAACTATAATAACTGGCTTCCAGTAACGACCGTATGCAAGTCTAGTTCCGGTCGAAAAGTGAACTCTAACCAGACACAAGGCGTATCGATGAATGCGGAAGTGCAGAAGATAGAGCAAAACAAAACACCGGTCACTAATTAAAAGCCTAAAATGAGAATTTTTAAAGACAAATTTCAGAGGAGCTTGAGTTTGTTGCCCAGCCCTATTTGTTTGAACCGCGAGAGGCGTCTACTTACGCTTACGCTACACCTACCATCCTATGTCATACGCCGAAACTCTTGAATGCGCGGACGGCTGTTGCTGGAAGCTAATGATTACAGTTTATAAAGTTATGATTATGGATATTTTTCATCGCTTCACTTTAGAAGGCCTTTATTAACCCCCTGGAGCTATATGGATTACTTGTATGATGGATTGATGCACTTTTTTTGGGCTTCAAAAAAATGTCACGATTCACTCCTATTATAAAGCTTGGAAGAGCTGGGATATTTTTTTAATATAATTCCGATTGTGTTTGTCTGAAAGAAGATAGTCATATACACCTAGGATTGCTTGAGGGTGAGTAAATTATGGGATAATTTTCATTTTTGGGTAATATATCCCTTTAAGAAATAAGCATAATTATACAGGACCAACTAGTTAACTATTCCTACAGACAACTCACTAGCCGTTTCCATCCACCTATCTTTTTGCAAATTTTGGGATATCACATAAAAAAGGCTGCATGGAAATGGCAAGATGTGGATAAATTTAAAACTGCACACACACAAACAAAAACTTACGCTCTTAATTGAGGTGGATAATTTTTTTATCCGATAAGAATATCATGCGCATAAACTACGATAGAAACACATCTACTGAATAAATCTCTCAAAGCGCAACAAAAAACTGTGGATGTGATTGGATAACTGGACTAACCAATTTCAATGCACAGCATCTCAAATGTTGGTTTGGTCATTCTGAAATGCCTGAGTCAAAGTCTGTCATCAATATGATTTGGTAGGACCTCCCAGAACCGTCTAACACGATTGCGTTATCAAACAATATTCCATATATTTGCGCACAAGTTAATTTTGCAACTTTGAATGGAAACAAACTACTGACTAAAATTTGTATAGTACTGTGCAAAAGTTTGAAGTCAGTAAGATCTTTAATGTTTTTGAAAGAAGTCTCTTATGCTCAGACCAAGGCTTACATTTATTTGATCAAAAATACAATAAAAACAGTAATTTGTGAAATATATGAAAATAATATTTTACAATAATATTTTCTATTTTAATATACTTACATATGTAACTTACATTTGATCAATTTAATTCAACCTTGCTGAAAAAAAGAATGAATTTCTTTTTTTTTTTTTTTTTTTTTTTTTTTTTTTTTAAATGTATTGACACCAAACATTTAAATGGTAGTGTACATTTGGACACTGTGTGTAAGGTGTCACCTGGTATCCTTGCAGGAAGGGGTCCAGAACTGCACACAGGAAAGCGAGGGTGCTGTGACCGCTCGGTGACATCACAATTTCATGCTCCAATACCTGCAACACTCCACGCTTCATGAGCAAATAACATGCTTCTTCAAAGTCCTACAAAAACACACACACATATACATACAATAATATATCATAGAAAGATTTTTCAGTACAGACTAGAAGTGAGAATCTTGATGGGATTTGTTATGGTTTTACATCAGAGAGCCACAATTTAGTTTTCAAATGATTCTCAATGTTCAAACTCAAAGTTTCAGTAACAAATCAAAAAACATTTTGTGAATGTGCTCAAACCTGAACCGAGTCCCCAGGGCAAAGAATAAATTCATTGGAGAACATGTTCCTCAGGAAGCTGAAACAGTTGTAGATGTCATCTAGAACACAAATTACTCTGTGATTGGTAACATATACTAATTCAAGGTAAAAGCATTAAAAGCATTTATGAAATATATTTCTCTCACACCTTTACTATTAGAGTTGGTGCTTTGCATGGCCACTGCTAACAGAGCAGGTCTCAGAAACACGTGCAGGATCTGGTTCCTGTAGGAGGCACAAGAGAGCACAACGACAGCTCGGTGAAACACCGCTTCCTCTGGTGTGGTCTCGACCTGCAGCGTCTCCGTGACGTTCAGCTGAACGTGCCCCGCGGACACAGTCAACAGGTGTCTGTGCAGCGCTAAACTACAGCTGATGACTTCACTGCAGGCCGTGTGATCTAGAGAGAGACAGAGAGATCATATTATTGGGGATAGTTCAAACTAAGGTCAAGTAAGCTCGATTAAGCTATTGGATTTCTCTGCAATGAATTATTCATCAAATGTATTTCCTTTATCTAAGCAGATTCTGCATATCCTGGAGATATGCATGATCATTTTTGCCATACTGAGAAAATTTGAAGAGCATGATATATGATAATCGGATACAGTTTCATATGATTCTAGCTGCTTAACTTTCAAATTTAGAGATCTTTATTCAATGATACAAACTGTATGTATGTAATAAAATATTTGATATGATTTCATATAGGACTTTTGATAATCAGAGAGAATATTTTTTCAGTGCAATTTTCATATACTGTTGTTGATTGTTAATCATGTTTGTTTATAATGCAATAACTAATGTTCATTTATACAACTTCTAATGTTAAATATGTATTAGTATATGTAGAAATTAACATTAACCAAGATTAATTCTGGTAGATTTTCTGGTAACACTTTACTTAAAGCCTTATGCATTATAAAAGTATTTTTAATGCATTAATTATGCCTTGGAATGCACCTTATAATGCACTGTATGTTCACTGTAGGTTAGCGTGTATCAAACTTCCAAAGTCACGCCCCCGCCCCCCCCAAACCCTCCAAATCAGATTTGTGTGTAGTGTGAACATAGTCTAAAGGGTAACGTGTGACGTTATTTCGAACATGACGTCATTTTGAAAATTAAGTTTGTTTCTGGAGTTTCAGGAAAAGTTTGCTCCGGTTTCTACCATTGGTTCGTGGCAATTACGTAATAGGTAGGTGTGGCTCTGAGGCTCCGCCTTCTTTGACATGTAAATCTTCTCCGGTTCATTTCTTCTGTTAAGTCCGTCGAGGTCAGACACAAGTAAAAACATGAACACACTGGAGAGCCGCTTTATAGTAGAAATTAAAGTTGTAATTCTAATTGCTAGTGACAATGACAGTAATTGTTTTTTTTATGTGGTGCTGTTCAGTCATTTTTGACTGAATTTTTTTTTTTTTTACAATATCACATTTCAGTCTGGGAAAAGCCCAACTAGTAAAACCTGTACATATTAATGTAAAAAAAAAGTCAAACAATAGATCAACTTACTAAACGATGCCCTCTGCTGGATCAAGCCTAGCGTCGTGTTCTTCTGACGCAAGGCTTGATTTGTCTTCCGAACTTGAGGAAAACTTGAAGAGACTGATGAAGTTGCTTTGTTTACATTGAGAACAGGGACGTTTACAGGATTGCGTGGATGATTAAGGTACGAAGAGCAGTGGGTGTGGCACATTAAAAATAATTCGTTCAGACGGGAAAAAATTTACCTCTTGCTGGTTTCGTACGGATTACATAAAGAGAGAACATTTGTTTTGACTTGACTTATATAATTTAAAAGCAATTGAATTATTATGTAAAGTATTCTGTACTTTCAATTGATGTATTGTTTTTATCTGTATGACAAAAAATGGAGTATTTCAAGTCGTTTTTGCTGCTATGTAAAGAAAATCCAGCAAAATGCGCCGGCGCGTTTGCCGACCCCAGAGTGTTAAAGTTTATTTTGATCGTTTGCCGTTTCCCGTCTCCTTCTTCCCTGAGCTTGAACTTTGTTACAGCAATACTGTATTAGTATTATACAATACACTTATTATTAGCACTTATACAATACACATATTGTATGAGTGCTTTATAAATAAATGTGACATAACTTGACTGGAGCACTGAATTGCAGAGCTGGTGCAAACATATTCACATCGCCTTTATCAGATGCTTTCTTATCGGCCGTCATTTTTGTTTTGTGTTTATTTTGTTATTGAGAGGAAAGCATGCAGCACATATTTACATATTCACTAAATGTCACTCTCAGCAGTGTAGGTGACGTCGGGATGCCCCTAAGCGAAGATGAAAAAGAACTTCGCCTTGAGTATATCAGGGCCTTAAGTGTCTCAGACTCAAAACACTGGATCACTTTCAAGCATGCCATGAACCTCTCACACTAGCTTTGGCAAATCCAGTGATTAGTTCTCCCTTAGAAAGTGGTCAGCCCTGAGGTTTTGACTAGGTGCTTCTCTTACCAGGCCAGTCCAAGAACGCTCCAAATGCCAGTGCCAGATGTCTAAGCCAGTCTGTCTGCTCCGTGAGAGAGGAGAGGTCCAGGCCATCAGGGTTCTGTAGCAGCAGTGTGGCGATGAGAACCCAGGGCTTTAGAACCATGTTCTCCTCCTGTATGCGGACCAGACGGAACGCAGCATCATTCAGAAACTCATGAGTGTCTGTGCTGGGTTTCTGAGGAATGTACCTGATTAAAAAAAAAACAAACAAAAAAAAAAAACAATAAATTCAGTCATGAGGTTCAACCTGATATTTCACTTTGTAGAGAACAGGGTGCTTCAATTAAACTCATATTGTGCCTGAAATCTGACTGTAGAAAATAAAAGTAATAAATTGGCAATAAATTAGATAAATATGAATCTACTACACATAAAGATAATACTGAACGTAAATGGATAAATATAAATATACACTACCATCTAAAAGTTTGGGGTCGGTTAGATTTTTAAAAAAAATTATTTTGCTCACCAAGGCGGCTGCATTTATTTGAATAAAAATACAGAAAAAAATATTGTGTAATTTTATTTCAATTTAAAACAACTGTTTTCTATTTTAAGATATTTTAAAATTTTTATATATTTTTAAAATAATGAAAAAAAACAAACGAACATCATTGATTATTAATTTTCCAACACTCCCAAGAAGCACTTCTCACACTGCAAGTTGATTTAGATAGAAATGTCTAACAAAATGCAAAAATTTAAATAATTTGATCATCTTTCTGACTGTTCTACACTACAGAAAACTTTATTTTTTTATTAATTAACAATTTACTGTGACATTATTAAACAAGGATCAGAAAACTTTGCATGCCATGGTGGTCAAATCCCACTATGTGGCTGCTAGCATGCTTCGTGTGAATAATATTGACCTTTAGTGTAAAACTGCAGGTGTCATACCTTGGCAGCAGGTTGTACTGAGAGCGGTTTATTTTTCCCTCTGCCAGACTGCGCACAGATACAGGATGACCAAAGTACACATGCATACTGCCATAGTCCTCACTCAAGACCCGCCGGGCCTTCAACAGACCCTGAGAGAAACAGAGTTGAGAAATGGATGTCAACAAAAACAGAACAATTAACTCTCTGGGATCCGTTCTTCTTACGTGATAACTAATCTCTGGATAATTTGATTCCTCAAACAAATTTGAGGATTTTATTAAAATATCTGGATTAAGTTGTCTGATTCTTGTGTTAATTGGAAAGGGCAGATATATCGATACTCGAAACCATGATCAGCAATGCAGCGATTGGCAAAATAATGACATCACAAATTTCTGGACCTTTATAAGGAAAAAGCCAAGTGAACAATTTCTAGTATTTGTAGAGGCTTTACATTTTTATTTCAATGCTGTACTTAACAATTCATTAAATTTTACCTGTGAAGCAGATTTGTTGTATGACAGCATTAATTAAAGTTTCTTAAAGGTCAAGACTTTAAATATCACCTCTGCTTAAAAAGATGCAATCTAATCCTGTTTACATGAAATAAGCCAGAGAATGTTTGAGCTTATGGACCTGTCACTATGACAGTAACTCCGGGATGAGCTTTGAAGAACCTAACAATCCTGGATCATGTCAAATCATCAACAGTAAAATCCAGATAACTGAGTAATCCACATAGCACTGAGGTTTGATGCCTGAAACACTGAAAGAATATTTGCCAATGGGGTGAGAAAAATACTAATATTTAAGATATATTTATATTATATGGACTCATAATATGAAAAATATTAAAATTATTTATTCTTTCTAGGTACATACTTTCATATTTACACACCATTCAAAAGTTTGGAATCAGCAAGGTTTTTTTCTTTTTCTTTTTTGAAAGAAAATGATATTCAATGCTTTTATTCAACCAGTATGCATTAAATTGAGCAAAATAATTTTTTTTTTTTTTTTTTTACAAAAAAATTTTGAACTTCCCATTCATTGAAGAATCTGAAAAAATGCGTCACGTTTTCCACAAAAATATGAAGCAGCACAACCTTTTCAACATTAATAAATCAGCATTAGCAAACATTTCAACATTAGCAAATCTGCTTATTAGAATGATTTCTGAAGGATCATGTGACAGTGAAGACTGGAGTAATGCTGAAAATTCAGCTTTGCATCACAGGAATAAATTAGATTTTAAATTGAAATATATTAAAATAAAAAAGAAAGTTATTTTAAACTGTAATAATATTTCACAATATTACAATTTTTACTGTTTTTTTTTTTATCAAATAATGCTGCGTATATTTTGTTGTTATACAGTATGTCTGCTAAAAATGATGATTGAATAATAATGTGCAGAGGAAGGCCACACGTACTGAGGTCGACTCTTTGGGCTTCGGGACACCAAGCAGCTCACGGGCGTACAGAGTTTCTTCCAGAATTCTCTCGTAGCTGATGCTGACAGGAACCAGGTTCACGTCAAATAGCTCTCCTTTAAAAAAAGGCTCCATCACAATATTCAACAACCCTTAGGGAGAAGAAGAAAGAAAGAGTGTGGGAGATGAAGCTGACACAAAACGGTGTTCAAAGAGGTGGACCATTTTGTTTCTCTCATTCATCTAAATTTGCTTTTGTTCTATTTGATTGATGAGCTGCCACCGTCAGGCTTTCCAGGTTTCAAGCTGTCGTTTTGAACCTCTGTGCCATAAATTAGACAGGGGCGCTATTTCATTCTGGGACTATGATTCAATTGTGAAAATCCTGTGAAATTTCATTTAGCTGGCATCTCACTTCCTGTGAACAAGCAATGCAGACCAAAAAAAATGTTTCCTGTCACCTTGAATTATTTGTGCAGCAATAAAAAAGGCTGAAAAGTGAGGAAAAGCCTTGACGCTGCACAATACATGCAAAAGTCAGCAAAGAGCTTTTATCAAAATGAACCAACCAAAAAAAAAAAAAAATGTCACAGCAGCACAGACAGCCTGTTTTTGAAATTGTATAAAAAAAAAAATTTACAAATCGATAGTCGATGTATAATTACCCGTCTTTGGTGTAAGAGATTTGCACGTCCTGCTTCTAGTTCCTTCCAAGAAGAACTCAATTGGGGCATAACCATTCTGAATAAACAACATATAACAGGTTAATGATTTTTAAACAATGTATATTTTCAACTGTCAAGAATGCAGGTATATACATTAAGTAATCATTTAGCAGATCCTTATATCCAAACCTTCTTACAGTAGACTTATTACAGGAAAAATCCCACTGGATCAACCTGTGTGAACTGCATCTTGAACAAAGGTAAAAAGCCCTTCTAATTACATGTTTATAAGAGGGTTAAGAGCAGTGCGAAAATAAGGGAAAAGAATTGTGTTTCAATTTAGATTTTGGCTTCCGACAATTATGAAAACACAATAATCGAGATAGAAATGAAATGGGGCACAATAATCATTTTTTCCTTTACAGCGGTGCACATTTGCTCCTCTTTAAAAGCCACAACTTAACGTGCAAATCAGTAAAATCATGTAATGTGAATTTCGTAAAATGAGCTTATTAAAAGCGCTATTAAACTTAAGCTATTAAACTTAAGCTATTAAACTTAAGCTATTAAACTTAAGCTATTAAACTTAAGCTATTAAACTTAAGCTATTAAACTTAAGCTATTAAACTTGCGCTGTTCCTCACGCGCTCAGAGACGGAGAGGGATGTGGACAAGCAACATAAACACTGAAATTTGGGTGCACGCCTAAACAGTCAAATACATCCAAAAACGTGTCAAAATGCCTGGTTTGGCGAGTACTCGCTTAAACCCAGTTGGTTATGTCTTAAGTGAACGTAAACAGTTGGGAGAAAATAGAATGTGTATCAGTAAATTGGATCTGTGCATTTTGTCTTAAAGTGACAGCAGCCTAATAAACCTGCTGCAGTCTAATGTTAATCAAACAACAAAAGACAAAAAGAAAATCACTCACTGCTCTTGACTGAATGACTTTGACTGACTGTCTGTTTGCTTATTTTCGATAATTTTTTGAGGGCTTTTTATCTTACGTTAGCAATCTGCTGTAGTATTGAAAATGTTATCAAGAATTGTGAAAATTCACTGGAATCTAAAATTGAGATGTTATAGCAACCTTATTTTGAGCAGATATATACTATATTGCTTTCATTAAATAAATTACTCATATAAGATTTTGGTCATTTGGCCCACTCAAAATCGTGTTAAATAATCGTGTTTACAATATTGACCAAAATAATCATGATTATGAAGCAGCCCTAGTGAAAAGCCTTAAATCCACTGCAATATGAAGCTGTATTTCATCCTATATTAAGGACAGTCTAATTGCCTGATTTGCTCATTTGATCAGTTGTTTGGATGAAGGGTCTTACCCTGAGCATCGTCTTCACATACTCAGAAAACACAGCCCAGTAAAGTTTATCTCCTCCAAACGACCGACGGATGAAAAACGCTCCAGACATACGCAGCATCTCACCAACAAACTTCATGCTCATAAAATCTGCAGGAAATATCATGACATTACTAAACACTACATGTAATAAATGTGGTATCATGGTTCAATTTGATTTATATTTTTAAGCCCCGTTCACATGTCCAGCGACAATGTTGAGATATGTTCAACTTTATGCAAATGAAGAGCAACTTTCAGGAGCGACAACCAATAGTTTGTAGTGGCAAGAAAACTGATTCGTTGTCTACAACATGGAGTAACATCCGTGAATGTCATTCACAAACGTTACTAGGCAACCAGTACTGGGAACGCCCACTAGCGACCCTACCGCCAGCCTCTGGCGACATGCAGTGTGAACACAGCTTAACAGCGTTTAAAGTACTTCAGAGTACTACAAAAATACCATGATTTTACCAAAGTATATATTTAAAAAAAAAAAAAAAAAAAAAAAACTGTCACTACCATGTTTTAAATCTAAACTGCTACAGTTAAGTGCTTGTATTCAGATTATGAATCTGAGGGACAGCTGTAAAAATGACCATAGATGACTGTAGAGATCAAGTAAAGCAAATAGAAAGATAATGCAGAAAGATTATCAAATGTTTATGTTCCAACTGGCACTTTTTGTTTAGTTCTAAAGAAACTACATCAAATCAACCAGATACTGTTTGGACAAGGTCGCCCCTCAAAACTCCCTGAAAAAACAAGAAAACTTGTGAGAGCCAACCAAAAAAAAAAAAAAAATCTGTTAAATCCAAACACTTCTCTCAAGCATATCAAATGGACTATGGACTATATGGGAAACTGGCATAAAAAGTTATAAGACCAAAAATTTGTGGTCAAATAAGCATAAGAACTTTTTGACCAAATCAAAATGTAATATGTGTGTGCACAAATGTTATTTGAAGTAGAAATGTTTTCTAACATAATGTCTTCATTGTTGTCAAGTTTGATCAATTTATTCATGCTTGCTGAATTTAAGTGTTCATAAAAAAAATTTAAAAGAAAAATAAAATAAAACTTTTGAACAAAATATCTTTGGTGAGACATGCCTCTTGAATACTTCATTATTAGAGTTTATTTATTTTTGTTAAAAGTAAACTATGCAACTTTTGGCCCTCTAGCGGTTAAAAAACAAAACTGCATGCATTTTGCGGAAGAACATTGTTTTAGTTGTGCTTTGGCTCTGCGTGACTGTGCGGTTCACAAGAGAGATTATCCTACTGCTCATAAAACATTCACTATATTGGCTTAGGAGATGTAACCAGTTTAGATGAAAAGGATGTCAAGCTGACTAGCTGAAGATGTTACTGTAGCTATACACATTAATAGGCACGGTACTTCCTTGAAAATAAATTCCAGCACAGCGCTACAACAAACATAATGAAATGACCCTTCACAATAGAAAATGCTTTACAGTGAACTCTGTTAGAGAGCAACATATGACAATTTAGCTTTTCAATAAAAGACCTTACTCACCCGTTGAGTAATAAAAATGCCATCTCTGCATCGCTTTTACAATATTTTAAATCCCTCAGTTCCAGCCATCTCTGACAAGCCAAGGCAATGTTGATTCTTGTTTTATTACAAGCTCTGTCACGTTCTCTTTTTTGCCATTGGACTCTCCTCTGTTCAGTGTTTTTTTTAAACAGGTGATTCCCCGTATGTTCACGATTTAGCTGCTCCATTTCAACATTTCTCGCTTGTTGTGACAACTAACCAAGTCCCCTTCCACACCATACACACGTCAAAGTAGCCGGAGCAACTTTTTTTCTATTTACGAATATGATGAGACATGCACGGACAAGTGATGCAAGTTCGCAATTTCATGCGAAAAGCATCCCGCTCAGTCTAAAATATAAACACATATAACAGGCTTACCATAGTGAATTAGGGTAGTACAAATCACGTTTTGAAAAAAGAATGATGGTGTATTGACTAATGATTTAAAGGGTTATTTCACCCAAAAATGAAAATTATCCCATGATTTACTCTGAAGCCATCCGACCTCCTTTCAGACAAACACAATCGGAGATATATTTAAAAATATCCTGGCTCTTCCAAGCTTTATATAATGGCAGTGAATGGGGGGCCTGATTTTGAAGCAAAAAAAAAGTGCATCCATCTATCGTAAAAGTACTCCACGCAGCTCCATGGTGTTAATAAAGGCCTTCTTAAGCGAAGCGGAAAAAAAACATATTTAAAAACATATTTAAAACTTTATTAACTATAATAACTAGCTTCCGGCAGATGGCCGTACACATCGATTTGCGGCGAAAGAGTAACTCCTGACCCGACGCGTAAACACAGTGGAAATGACAGAGGACTTCGATATAAGAGGAGCTTGAGTTTGTTGAACAGCCCTATTTGTTTGAATCATGAGACGTCTAAGCTTATGCTACTCCTACATCATACATCACATCACGGGTTACTCTTGTGGCACAAGCCAATTTGCATAGTATGCGTACGGTCGCCTGCCGAAAGCTAGTCATTTTAGATTATACAGTTTTAAATATGGATATTTTTCTTACAAAAACCCATCGCTTCGCTTCAGAAGGCCTTTATTAACCCCCTGAGCCGTGTAGAGTACTTTTACGATGGATGGATGGATGCACTTTTTTTGGCTTCAAAATCAGGCCCCCCATTCACTGCCATTATGTAGCTTGGGGGAGCCAGGATATTTTTAAATACATCTCCAATAAAGTCATATATACCTTGGATGGCTTGAGGGTAAGTAAATCATAGGATAATTTTCATTTTTGGGTGAACTAACCCTTTAAATTTTGTTAATTTTGGAAATAAATAAATAAAATCACCTTTAAGAACATTTTCTGACAAAAAATTAAAACAACATTTTTAGAAGAAAATTTGGCTGGTGCAAAATTCACTAAAAAGCTAGAATCATCTAAGAGAGGGGGTTGTTATGCGGTTGCTAAGGTGTTCTGAGGGGTTGCTTACTGGCTCAAAAGTGTTTGTCTAGACTAGATATTTTGGTCCTTTCTTTAATGTAAGTTTTTTTTTTTCTGTTGTATCATCTGGCAGGCAAAATAGCAGGTAAGTCTGATTACTCCGAAAAGTAATACCACATCTAAACAAACTGAGCAATTTGAGGTATCCTTCTTCATGCCTGTAGCACAAACAGTGTGGGATGAGTTACATGCCAAAGTTTAATGCTTATAAATGCATACTATTATTGTTGCTCATAGCAAGTTTGAATTTCAGCACTTAAATATTATAGAGCACAAAATGTGTGTGATTTGTAGTTAAAGTCCCCCTGAATTCAAAATTTAAGTTTTTAAGCTTTTATTATGAATATGTTAGCCTTAATGTTATGAATAAGCTGGTGTGTTCCAAAACAATGACAAAATTCACATTTAGGAGATACAAGCATTCAAAACTTACAGTCTCACACTTCCGTTAAAATGGATCACGGATTTTCATGACATCACATCACACTTCAGTTTCTCGTCAAATCTTCTATCCAATCAAATGCTCTCTAGAATCTGAAGTCCCGCCTCCTCCTACACTCTTACAGACGCTAAAGCTGCGGCTGAAATCAGGCATTTGCTCACACATTTACTAGTTTCTACATGGTGAATGGCATGTAGTGCACTGTATAGAGAATAGGGAACGATTCAGACAGTGAGATTCAATTCAAATTTTAGAAAGTGTGTGTCTACTCATATAACAGCTACACTAAATATAGTTTTCAGACACTAAGTATAGTTTTCAGGAACAATGCAGCAGTTTGACCTCAAACAACTGAAGATTCTGTTATGTTCAACATGTATTTGGAGGGTACAAACAATTGCATCATTGATTATGATCCTGTTCACACTCACCCATTCCAGCTGCAATCACTGGCAGTGGAAGGTCGTACGTGTAGAGTAAGTATGACATCATCAGGAAGTCCATGTAACTACGGTGACTGGGCAGAAGAACCACCGGGTGTTCCTGTACAGCCTGCTGCAGCTGGAGAGAGAAAACGTCATCAAAACTCTAGAGTTTGATGTTAGATGAAGAGTTAATGTTTTTAATGACGACTCTTATGCTCACCAAGGCTACATTTATTTGATCAAAAATACAGTCAAAACTGTAATATTGTGAAATATTATTATCATTTAAATGAACTGTTTTCCATTTCAATATATTATAAAATGTAATTATAAAATTCCTGTGATGGTAAAGCTGAATTTTCAGCATCATTACATAAGAGACGTCTTAAAAAACATTAATAAATCTTATTTATTCCAAACTTCTGACCATTAATATATATATAAAATACCCTACATAGGGGGCCATCAGCTGGACTGAACTATAAAGATAATCTTATTAATATGATAATAAGCACATTTAAACAGACAAATAAGAGATCATGATGACTAATGAGAGTGTCACAAGGAACTGAAGCCCTCAGTCCCTGTAACCTTATTCTACTTCAAGCATTAAGGCTGATATAAAATTACGACACATTTCACACATGTATTTTGGGGACAGTAAAGAGTCACTCACTCTCTGGATGCCCTCCTCATTGACACACACGCTGCGGAAGAGTCTCTTGAAGGCTTTGCTGAGAGTAAAGGCGAAGAAACGTATGGTGCTGAGCTGCAGGCGGTGAGCCATCTCATCCAGAATCAGAGACGCTTCCTCCGTTACACACTCACTACTGTCTCCTGATTCTAATGAAACCTACACACACACACACACAATTCAGTAGCCATTAAAAACACCAGGGTTTGATCTGTATTTTTATGTTTTTTTATATTTTCAACTTTCTTTAGTGTGTAATGTTGCAGTGTGAGCATGAAAAAGGTCTGCAAAGTTACAAAGCACTCCAAAGGGAGTTATTCTCTATATCAGTAAGCACTGTTTCTGAACTCCATGAAATGCCTCGATTGTAGTATTGAGTTTTCTTCCAGGTATGTAAAAGTCACATTATTCCTCATTTAAATAATTCCTGCCCAAGGCATACAGAAAAAAAGAGACAACGCCCGGTTGAGGTGCATTAGTAGTGTGTTGAAACTCGGTTATGGTAAGCAGTGTGACATTTCTGAAACACACTCTAAGCTGTTGAGCAATCATACCACACTGGTCCACTCAACCACACTGTGTTTTTTGGAAGGAGGGGCTTCATAGAGACAGGAACTAAACAGGGGTGCATTTCCCATACAATGATCTAACTCACTGATTAAAAGTGCTGTATGTAATTTTTTTGACTGTACTAAAGCACAAAAATACCATAATACATTTGCAAAGATTTAGGAAACATGCTAAGTTCACATACTTGTTTCTGAAAAACAATGCTACAGCCAGTTAACCACTTTACCAATTTACCCAATAGTATTTTGACACCCCATGTTGCCAAATGGTGGAAAACACAGCGTATTGCAGCCATGGAAGCCAGCAAATGAACTGGGTAAGAGATTGCAGATTCTACTCGACCTAAAAAAGCCTCAGCATCCATCTAAAAAGCTCTATGACCAGAGGAATATTAAATCACGGATAAATCAACTCATCAATTTACAATGTAAAGTTTGTCGCCTTCCATTTTCAATTGTGCATGTCCTCAATCTGGCAACCCGCATAAGCGTCGAGTCTGAGGCTGTACAACTCTCTCCAATAGTTTGAATTTGCATTACCCATTTCAACTACTAGCTATCAGTATTACATACTGCACCTTTAAAAGGATTAATTCACTTTCAAATGAAAATTACCCCAAGCTTTACTCAATATCTAGCTTCCGCCAGACCGCCTTCTGTATTCAAGTTACGAAGAAAGTGTAAACTGGCTTCGCGCCAGTTACACTTTTTCCGTAAATTGAATAGGGAAGGCGTAGGACGTAGTGTAAACTTTTTGAACTGCAAAAGTTTTACACTTTCTTCATACGGTGAATATGGAAGGCAGTCTAGCGGAAGCTAGATATTTTACTTCATAACTTGTTAAATATGGATATTTCTTTTACACAAATGCATCACTTCGCTTCAGAAGGCCTCGTTTAAAAAAAATCTAGAAAAGGAAATTTTAAGGACAGAAGAGAATTTGGTTTATTCAGTATTAGCAGGAGGAGTTCTTAAGCCTATTCTGTACAATTCTGTTTAAGATGGTGGCAGAGTTGTATTAGAATTGTTATTTCTAAAGTAGTTGAAACAAAGTGGTAAGTTTCTAACGTAACTGAAACTGAGTGTAGAGTTGTTATAATTCTGATAAAATTGAAACTATTTAGAGTAATGAGATTTAAGGCCTGATGGAGTTCATTTGTGTCTGAATTAGACTAATGGTTATCTTAAAGCAACTAGATAACGTATAGTCATTGAAACAAGACATTGTGAATAATTGTTAAATTATCACAGTTCAATAAGGTTTTGAAAATGGAAGAAATTATCATCAAATACATTGCTAAGCGTGGTTCACCTGGAATGTTTGACGGGATAGAGAAGACAGATGACCCTTACAAGTGGGCTATGGCTCAATTAAAAAAAATCCCCCAAAATGCCTAAAAACAAAGAAGGAAAAATTGCTAATGCGCTTCAAGCCGTTTTTGCTTCGTACAAAGTAACTAGAAAAAAAGTTGATGAGTTAAAAGCTGAAAATGAGATTACCTGGCTAGTGAAACGATATGGAAAGAAGAAAAGATCAGAATGCAGAATGAGATTGCATTTCTTAGAACTAACAATGACATGCTGAAATCATCTTTAGAAATAATGGCCAACAATTTGGAGGAAACGAAGGCAGCTTGTGAGTTTATGATCGAGAATGGCATAACTGAGAAAATCACCAGTAAGATATTGTTAGGTGTCACATTGTCTAACCCCACTTCCAGAAAAGCCAGTTTTGCAGCAAAATAGCTCTGAAGATTGGGAAAGAGATTCTCAGTCATTCAGTAGTCAAGACTCTGACTGTACAGTTAGATTTCCCATGGCACCAGTTCATGCTACTACAACTGTGCATGCTACTGAAGGAAGGTAAGAGCAAATGACCACTACCATGGTCAGAGAATTTAATCCAACTGAACTAGAAACTGTGATCAAGAATATTGGGAAATTTGATCCTGCTAAACAAGATCCATTAGATTTTCTGAAAAAAATTGGAGGAATATGCAGATATTTACCAATTTACAGATGGTGATGCATGTGTTTTGTTAAGAATGTGCTTGCCTGACATTTTGTCCGGAGCCTTAACTCAGAAAGTAAAGGACAGAACTGCAAATAAGTCAGAGAGGAAACAGGCACTGCTTGAAGTCTTGGGTTTGTCGTCAATTAATTGGGATAAAATATCTGAGATGCACATGAGGAAAGGGGAGCACCCAGCAGCATTTTCAGAACGATTATTGGAGGTGTTTAAAACTTTCAGAGGCAATTCTGATATTACTAAGAATGATGTCAGTTTCAAGTCTGCCTTGATTAACAAACGTGACCCACTCACTCGTTCTGCTGTGTCAATGTTAATGACACCTCTCTCTGAATATAATGACATTATTGCTAAAATGACAGTTTTACAACAATAATGCTAATGCAAATAATCAAATGAAAGATGCCAAACTTAGACATCCAGGTGCTGCCTTTGGCAGAAGAGAATGTTCTAGATTATCTGATGGTTTGCATCATAGACCAAGGAGATTTGCAAGAGTAAATTCAGAAGGTTTTATTCTTTGTTATGCATGTGGAAAAGCTGGTCACATCGCTAGACATTGTCAAGAGAATGAGAGACCTCTTCAAAGATTTGTCTGTCATGCACGTGGAAGGGATGGTCACATTGCAAGGCATTGTTTGGAGAAAAGAATGGAAGATCAAGAAGTTGTTTGTTTTGCATGTGGAAGGATAGGACACAAGGCAAGGCAGTGTCACTTTTCACATTAAAGAAAGATCGGCTATCATAATTTGCTTAAGAAAATAGTCAATTTAGAAATCCAGTTGGCGCTGTTGAAAGGGAGTAAAGAAGAAGACGTTCACACTTTGACTGCATGAACGACTAACTCACAAGCAGATGTTGATATGAATTAGAGAATTGTTGTATGATAGTAGCACATCTTAGAAAAAAAAATGTTTTCTATCAAAAGGGGGGTGATTCTTTATAATTTATGAAAAATGTTATATTGGCATTGATATGTAAATGTATTTATAAGAAATGTTTTAATAAGCATTAATTTTAAAATGAGTTTAAGACATTACTGATTTTTGATGTTTTGAGATGAAATGTCTGTGACTTTGATGTGTAAATGTGAAAAGATTTTTGTGGGGGAAAGGGGGCCAACCTCTTCTGATTATTGTTTTAGATATAAGCATCAAGAGGTTTGTCTGAAATGTGTAACCTCCTGGAGAAAGATGATCTGGTCGTTTGAAGGATGAGAAGGCCAGTGGAAGCAGTTGATCTTCTCAAGAAAAAAAAAATGTTTTGAATGTAAAAAGATTCTTGTGGGGGAAAGGGGGGCAACCTCTTCATTTTGATTCTTGTTTCATATATATTAATTGAGATGTTTGTCTGGAATGGGTAACCTCCTGGAGAAAGATGATCTGGTCGTTTGAGGAACGAGAAGGCCAGTTGAACCAGTGGAGCCACGGTACATTCTCAAGAAAAAGAACAGTGATCCATGATCCAGAAATCCAGAGATTTCCAGACCAGCAAGATCCAGAACCCCAGACCTAAAAGTTCTAGAAACCTGAGAACCACCATGGGATGAATGGAACTGATGGAGTGACACAGACTCGAACAACAACAGTGACTGCTTCTTCTAGAAGGATTTATGGTGGAAAAGAATGGACAATGAGAAGAGAAACAAGAGGAGATCAAACAGCTTCAGAAACTACGGACAGACGTCCTTCCACCTAGATGGAAAACAAGTGGGCAAAAGAACATACCCACACTAAGAAATACACATGAAGAGATAAATACAGTTGAGCTCAAAAGTTTACATACCCCTTGCAGAATCTAGAAAAATGTGAATCATTTTAACAAAATAAGAAGGATCATGAAAATTGCATGTTATTTTTTATTTAGTACTGTCCTGAATAAACTATTTCACATAACAGATGTTTACATAAAGTCCACAAGACAAAAAAATAGCAAAATTTATAAAAATGACCCCATTCAAAAGTTTACATACCCTTGATTCTTAATACTGTGTGGTTACCTGGATGATCCACGACTGTTTTTTTGTTTTGTGATGGTTGTTCATGAGTCCCTTGTTTGTCCTGAGCAGTTAAACTGAGCTCTGTTCTTCAGAAAAATCCTCCAGGTCCTGCAGATTCTTTGGTTTTACAGCATCTTTTGCATATTTGAACCCTTTTCAGCAGTGACTGTATGATTTTGAGATCCATCTTTTCACACTGAGGACAACTGAGGGACTCAAACTATTAAAAAAGGTTCAAACATTCACTGATGCTCCAGAAGGAAACACGACGCATTAAGAGTCGGGGATGTAAACTTTTTGAATTGGATGAACAGAATAAATTGTACTTTTTTTGTCTTCTGGGAAACATGCATGTATCTTTTGTAGCTTCCAAAGGGCAGAACTAAATGAAGAAAAAAAAAATGTTCTTTAAACAAAATAAAAAAAACTTGCACATCAACTTCTTGTTCAAAAGTTTTCACCTCTGACTCTTAACGCATTGTGTTTCCTTCTGGAGCATCAGTGAATGTTTGCAGCTTTTGTAATAATTGTGTTTGAGTCCCTCAGTTGTCCTCAGTGTGAAAAGATGGATCTCAAAATCATACAGTCACTGCTGGAAAGGGTTCAAATATGCAGAAGATGCTGGAAAACCGAAGAATCTGCAGGACCTGAAGGATTTTTCTGAAGAACAGAGCTCAGTTTAACTGCCCAGAACAAACAAGGGACTCATGAACAACCATCACAAAACATGGATCATCCAGGTAACCACACAGTATTAAGGTGTCGACCCAATGACGGGTAAGATTCTCTGGTGGCCAGCGAAGGACAACCTAAGGCAGGGCTTCACTGCCACTGGGCACCTGCCCAATAGAGAACGGGAGGTGTAATCTCTGAAAATGGAGTGGTTGTGATGCTTCTTTTGGGCCAAGAGCATCAAAGGGGGGACTGTAAGAAATTGTAGTCTGCCTCGACCCAGATTCCACTCCAAAGTATATTTTATAATGAGCTCATCCCCAAAATGGCTTAATTATCATAGAGAAGAAGAAAGTCAACAGGTATACTGTTTATGTACCATTTGGGTTGATCACATCCTGAGCAAATGGTCATCAATTGTAGAATGGTAATGGGTGTGGGACACAGAGAACCATCTCAGACAATGAGGTGTCACAACTTCATTAACATACAGACCACAGCTGTTAAAGCAGGAGCAATTTAATTTACATTAAGAGTGGTAAACTGTAAGAGGATAAAAGGCTTGAGATTTGGATGTTCTGGGTTCATTCTGACTCCGGTGAACCCAAGGTGCTTCATGTACTTTGTCACTGCTATACTGCAATAAACTTCTTCATCAAGATCTTCAACGTCCTCATCATTTTTTCTTACACATACATGAATAATAATGAGTTTTTTGGACATTAAAGAATGAAAACCTATTCTAGTGGACCCAAAACAAAAACATGACTTTGTAAGATGGCATAATATGGCCTCTTCAAAAGCATATGTTATTGCATGAACATATGGCATTGAGGGAATCGTGGTGCTCTGTTTTGTTTTTGTACCTGTTTAATGACATACTGCAGGTGGTCTGACTGCAGAACTATGGTTTTCAGCATGCTGGCTTTGCAGGGCACTAGTCCTTTATAAAGTGAGGGAGTGTAACATTTCAGTGCATATCTTAGATCACTGGAACGCCGCCTCTCCTCCAGGATGTCTTCAAAATCATCCCGCTTCTTCAGCATCCGGTGCCTAGACTGTATGAAGACAGAAAACAGTGATAAGACAATGGTGATCACTTATATGAGGATTAGGGTCTTTTTTGCTTTCTAACTGTAATGCATTACAATTACATTTTTTTTAACTGGAGAATATAATTACAAGGACCGAATACTTAATATGTGTTTGTTCAAATGAACTGTAAACTAAAAATAACTAAATCTAAATTATACATATATGAACTTTCAGGATGCCCAGAGTGTGTAAATCTGTAATCTGTTCAAAACTGTTCATAATTTAGAAGAAAAAAATATATTATTTGAGATTATATTTTGATTATAGATTAAGATTAATCTAGATTATATTTTGATTATGGATTAAGATTATAGATTAATACATTTTGATTTGTGGTCACTACGAAATTCCTGTTCATTCATTTGTGTCATCAATTGTGTTATTTCATTGTTTTGATGACATTCTACTAAATAATTTGTAGGCATGTCCATTTATATGTAAACAATGTAAAAAAAAATAATAATAATAATAATAAAAACGTAAAATTAATAGATTACAATTAATGTAGCTTGAACAATACATACAGTAACTAATAAAATTCCGCCAGATTTAATTTAAAGTTGGGACCTTTTCTGGTGGTATAGGGCTATCACTTTAAAAACCAATGACTCGTGCACTGGACGTGCAGTGTGCTTAATATATCCTTTAAGGAAAATATTACAGGAAACTTAATGAGAAGATTCACACTGCAAGTGTTGCAAGCATGTGATACTTTGTCAAAGCATGCAAAAATGTCCTCCTAAAACACTTACCGAATACAGTGCTCTAGACGCCATTTCCATTCAATACCTATCAAAGCATGAGTCCGGTAGATCAAATGAGTTCTGTGTGAGAAACTTTGGATCAAGGTTGATCGTTTAGCCCAGTACTCATCCCTGTCATTGAAATACAACAAGCGGGTGGAATGACAAATGAGCTTGAAACCGCGGTCACCGGGTGGGCGGGGTTTGGCGGTACGGCTGTCAGATTGGGATTGGTCTAAATAATAATTTTATTTGTTATTATTATTATTATTATTATTGTACTAATGGTACTGGTATGATAAGCTATTTGTTTGTACGTCACAGACTTCACTGAAGTACAATTTTGGTCGGCCTCTACCTGTCAATCATTTTGTGAGTTTGAGTTTGCGATCAGTTTTTGGAGGGCGAGCTTTTTTAGAGAGAGAGATTTGTTGACTAAATATGGCTGTAATTAGTAAAACGGATGAAATATGGTACCACAAGCATAGACATTATAATAAACATTTATTATAATGTCTATGACCACAAATGCTACCATTTACTTTTCTCAGCGCTGTCCGGATCGGCCAATCACTGACGTTTTAGATTACCAGATTGCTGTTTTCATTTAATCTCTTTATTTAAACAATCTGCACGGATTTTTTATTACAGGTAGCACTTTAGGAAAGTAACAGATTTAAAAGATCATACTTTGTATCGTACAACTGTATCCATTAAGAAAAAAACGCCGTGAGATTTTAATGTAGTTCAATGGAGGTCTGGCTCTTTGAACCTCACTGCGCCGCCTAGAGGAAAACAGCGGCTTTTTGACAGATATTAGAATTTTTTTCTTCTCATGGGCGGTGTCAAAATTCAGATTCAGTGTTACTTCCGGGACGAAGAATGGGTTTACGGAAAGAGAGAAAGGACATTTCGCGTGTATGATGCACACACGTGAAACACACGAAAATAAGGTTTAATGTTAAAACTTGTTTTATTTTTCAAGAAATGAGTGTAGCAAGAGATCAACACGGCGGAGAGGAGGACGATGATCGTTTTTTCCTCGATCAAGTTCTGAACAAGTTGTATGATTTCGGTGAGAGTGAATGTTTTAATAACAGGCTAACATACTAAGATATTTACAGCAGATGCTGATTAACAACATTAATACCACCAATAATGTATGATAACTTCACCCTATGTTGTGTAGTAATGTGTAGTAGTGTGTTTACGTAGAAATATTGGTGTACTGCATACAGCGCAGTATGAGTATATAAAATGTACTGAAATAGTGCGTAGTATGCAACGATAAACATTTCAAACAATAGTAATCCTAACAGTATACTGCCTTCAGCACAGTGGCAATTAAAACCATTAATTTTTTAACCCTTATTTTGTGTAGAGTTGTAACCTTGCACACAGATCAAGTAATAAGTCAATAAATAAATGGAAATTAAAGTTGTTATTAATTCCAACTAATTTTGAAATACATTGCATTGTGGGACATGGTATTGCACACTGCTTACTTTAGCAAAGGTTTTTTTTTTTTTTAATTTTTTAGTATCCTATGCATACAGTAAAATTTGCATACTGTGCAATAATATAATACATTCTAATTGCTAACTACAGTCAGTGAAGTTTCTAAATACTGATTATTATATTTCATGTAATTTTTTATGTATAGGTGATGAACACAAAAGATCGAAGAAGTCTCGGAAAAGGATAAACGTTGCTAAAGATTACAAAGCTGATAATGAGAATGATGCTGAGGAAAACACAGATACTATCAAACATGACACAGATTCAGAGCACACCATGACAAACTCAACAGTATGTGAAAACATACTATCTGGAACTGAACAATCCAATGTGGAGGTTGTTACATTTATTAATCCTCTGAAGAAAAACAAATTATCAAAGGCTGTTGAACCAGCAAAGAAGGTAAGAGGAACATGCAGCCTACTGGTTATCTTTATCTTTTTTTTTTTTTTTTTTGCAATTACAAATATATGAACAAAAATGTTCTTATGATCTGAAGAATACACGTTAGTTTGAATGGCCATTTTTTTCATGTTTCTTTCACTGAATAAGAAAAGGTTACTTTTCATCTCACAATTCTGACTTTTTTTTTCTCAGAGTTGCGAGATAAGTCACAATGACTTTTTTAATCATCTTATTCCATGGCAGAAACTAATAAAACAGAATTGCGAGACTTAAACTCAGAATTCTGAGGGTAAAAAAATGAGAATTGCGAGAACTTGCAGTCGTGAATTTATTTGACTCCATTTTGAAGAAAAAAAGTCAGAATTGCAAGTTTATATAAGCTCGCAATTGCGTAAAAAAAAAAAAAAAAAAAAAAATCAGAATTGTGAGATTACAAGTCACAAGTACCTTTTTTTTTTTTTTTTCTGTGGTGGAAACAAGCTTCCATAAGTTACTATATCTAACAGCAGGCTGTCAAACCTCGACCTCCTGGGTAAATCCATGTCTAGTTCAAGTGCTCATGGGAATTCAAAGTCTTTGTGTTGTAAGCATATGTGCATGAAAGAAGGGATGAACCCTACAAAAAATGACAGCTGACTGCAACTGCATTCACATTTCATCTGTTTTCATCCATAATTGTTTATCCTCAGGCTCCTGTTGTCATAGAAAAGAAGAAAAAAGTCTCAGATGAGAAACTAACGATAGAAAAGGTGAGATTATTGCTATTTTTTGAAACCTAGTGAGCTGATCATGTAGTCAGCATTTTAAAATTAGCATGAAATGAAAATTACCCTATATGTTTTCTAAGTGCACGTTATTGATCTCAATGTGAACTATTCATCCATGCATACTTTTTTTTTTTTTATTAAATGTATCTCAATGTCATAACCTGATCTACTAGTAAAATGACATACTTATGCCAGACTTCTCTAATAATTTAGTCTGCTTAAACCCCACCCCTTTCTTACAATCGACTAAGATGGATTGAAACAAGCCACCGCCCTTTATAATGACGTCTTTATTTCACTTGGATGTACGTATGTCACAATTTGGAAGAAAAAATCTGTAGCTATGTCCAATTTATCGCAACTTTAAGGCGTCTTGGGCACAGTTGGCTGTACCAAAAAATAGGCTACTTACTTATCTTGCTTAGTAAGATGCCTCACTTTAGGGAAATTTCCTTCATGAATCCTACACAGACAATGCTGTCCCTTTGGCATTTCACTGAAGTCTTTAGGCCTGTCCCAATACCCACAGCCGAATAATGACCAGTACGATCAAATTTTACCTCGGACTAAATTCTGGCAGTGATATAACTACCGTCAAATCAAAAACCATGAGGAGTGAATAACCTGATAATGCAGTAAGTGAGACAACAACTTGCCACCACTTGCTCCATACACTATGTAAGTTAAATATACATTTATTCTCATTAAAGTTACAAAGTGATTCAGTTAAGACCAGTGATTTTCTTTTTTGTTGTTTGATTAACATTAACAACAGACAGCAACAGGAATATTAGGTTGCTGTCACTTTAAGAGCGAATGCACTGATCCAATATACTGTTATACATGCGTTTTCTTTCTCAACTGTTTACATTCACTTAAGACAAAAATGACTGTGTTTACAAGGATACTTGTAAAGCTCCTGTTCTTTACATTCTTTGACAGTTGAGCTAATAAAATAAAGATGGCCTCTGAAAGTTGCTTTTGCTGGTCAGTTTGTGTATAAATGCATGTTTTTGACCAACGTTTACCACTTCTGATGTCATTTCTAGTAAGAAATGACTACTGTAGTAATTAAATATATGCTCGGTTATCATCAAAGCTCTCTCTGTTTTGCTGTAGATCATTAAACCGTTACGTTGCCTCAGAAGTCTGTCTGAAATCAGTTTTGTGAGGTACCTCCATGTGCAAACACTGCCTACAAAGTCATTGCCTGATAAGGCAGTGAGGCAACAAATCAGCTGCCTAAGTTTTCGGATGCAACCGTTATTCTGGAGTCATATAAAAGCTTTGTGAAATGAATGACTTGTTCATGATAGACCTTTCAATAATTGGGACAGGCCCAGTGCAAAAAATAAATCCAAGATGATGGACAAAATGAGAGAAATGTTGAAATATGCTCAGAATTTATTCAGTACTGGAAAGTATCAACATAAATAGTTTAAAATCATATAAAACAAAAACCCAAATGCGTTTGTTGTGTGTTTTTAGAATATTGCATTGTTAGCTTAGCAACATGCAAATTTCAAACTCTTGAAATAATTTGCAGTGTCTGTTACTTGCCTCATGGATTTTGCTTATATAGTGCGATTCTCTTGGGCTTAGTGTACAGAGTGATATTTGTACTGCTTATGTATACAGTTCCAAGTCAGTAACTTCCATGGCTGAAACTCATTTGCAGTATGATGAGCCAAGTTATTTCTTCAATGTCCCTTGAACTCATGTTGTGTGTCATCCACAGGCCCGGTTTGAGGTTCACAGGTTTGGACTGTCAGGGTACGAGAAGCAGCAGCAGAGGGTCTTTGAGCAGGACAGAGCCATCATGCTGGGAGCCATAGTGAGTTAAACGCAGATCCAATAATCAGATGCAGCACTGGTGGGCCTGAAAAATACTCAAAGCTCTTATATCTGCTTTGTGTTCAGAAATGTCTCAAAATGCAATTCATAACACACGTACACATTCTCAGCTTTGCCACAAGGGGCGCTATAGCAGGTGAACAGAATCTCACACAGAACCTGAGGTCGCATTTAGATTACAGAATACAAGTGACCCAATTCCGTTTTTTTCCTCCCATGTGGCACAGATCGGAAATGAACGTGTAATCAGAAATAAAGCACATGGATTCTGATATTAGACTGGTTTTAGGCCTCATATGTGGAAATAAATCTGAATCAGAAACGTGCATTTGCATCAGCCACGTAAGCGGGCAGATCGGACATTCCCCTGTCAATGCGAGTCGTACGTCATTGAAAAAACGACAGAAGTGAATGACATCAACTCAGGTGGACACCAACTGAGATCACATGACTCTTTCCAATGCCAAGGGCTCTCCTCTTTTTTTTTTCTCCACCTTAAGAGACCAAGTTTTGCTGACCTTTAAAGATGGTGCAGAAAGAAAAAGCTTGTATTATCATTTTGTCTGCGTCTATTGCAAATCACACTGTTTTTACTTCCCATTCGGCCTAAGCTTTTCTGGGTCAGTACATCTGTACACTAGGTGTACAATGTAAATGCAGACATATCGGATATGGGTCACTTTTAAAAGATGATGTAAGCTGGTTGTCAAAAAAATTGGATATGATCAACAAATCAGAATTTGGGCATCAAGACCTGCAGTGTAAATGCGACCTTAGTTAAAGCTAGTTAAACTGTTGACGTGTACATTTATTAAAGGGTTAGTTCACCCATTTACTCACCCTCAAGTTGTTTCAAACCTGTATGAATTTCTTTCTTCTGTTGAACAAGATATTTTGAAGGATGTCAGTAACCAAATAGTTGCTGGACACCTTTGACTTCCATAGTATTTTTTTCCATACTTTGGAGGGGTCAGTGGGGCCCATCAACTGTTTGGTTACCCGTATTCTTCAAAATATCTTCTTTTGTAGCAGAAGAAAGAAATTCATACATGTTTGGAACAACTTCAGGGTGAGTAAATTTTCATTTTTTGGTGAGCTATCCCTTTAACCGTTTTGAGCACATTTAAAAACATTTTTACAACACTCAAGTTTTTCCCCTGTGTTTTTTCCCCCTATAGCCCCCTAAAAGGCAGTATGTTAACTACAAAGAGTATCAAAGAAACATAAAGAAACAGAAAAAGAAAGAGAAAGAGGAAGCAAAATCCGTGAGTTTAACATTTAAATTTCAATGGTTGTTATATGATTACTTTTTAAAACACTTGACATCTTCTGCAGCATGTACAATTGTTCTATCTTTCCTTCTCTAGGTCTTTTGTCAGGAATCACAGAACAAAAAAAGGAAAGAAGGAAAACCAAGGTTTGTGTTTATGTTTTGAGTACAATGACGGTAATAAGAGAGATGTCATTTATATTAAATTGGTTCTAGTTTGTTTATTCTTGATTGAATTGGCCGGGACACACCGAGCCAGTTTTAAAGAGCTAGCGGTGACAAAAGCCGACTTTGTTGTCGCTTCTCGTCGGCTGCGTCTTGGCCAAAAAGTTGCCTTTGAACGCAGATTAGTGAAATTTATCTATGTCAAGATATCAGGTTATGGTATTGGTAGTGTTGCTAATTTTTGTTTTCTTTTTGACTTTCCAGGATTGAGAAAAGTAAATCCTCCTCTAGTGGAGAGCTTGGTGGACAAGTGGGACGCTTCAAAAATGGAATGCTGGTCTTGAGCTCCAAAGACATTCAGAAATTAAAAGTTAAAGCCAAAAAGTAATAGAAAACCTGAGCTCATTTAAAATGTAAGAGCATTTATATTTGTATGGAATATCACACTTTTAACTGAAATTGAAATGTGCCACACTTTACCTCAGTCATTATACGTACAACACTTTTACTTTTCTTCGTGATTAGACTATTTTTGGGACCTGAGACTTATCTATAGACCCAAACCACCTGGAATACCTTAGCAAATACATAGCAATATGTTAAAAAACACCTTAGCAACAACCCTCAATAGCCTAGCATCATAGTAGGTACAAACAATTTCTTCAGGAAATGTAAAAGTGTAGTTTTATTAACAATAAATAATGCTGAAAGACTGATTTTTGAAGTTTAATTAATCTGTGTGGCAAAAACATTGCCACAAAAACAGTTAGTTCACCCAAGAATATATATATATATTTTTAATACAATTTAAGTCATGTGAAAAAGAACACAGATGAGATACTTTGAATAAAGACACATGAATCAGTCATCACAGTTTCATTGTTTATTAAAAGGGAAAGACACTGTTTTTCTTCTACACTAGTAGTAAGAAAAGAATGTCATATACAATGTATTTGATATACAAACCACAAAGACATACAAAATATCACATTAGTAAGAGGAAATGATAGCTCAAGATCACATACAGCGGAACAGTACCAAAGATTCACGCACCCACACATTAGTTTTCATCACAGATGATGAAGATGTCACACAACACCAGGGCCGTGTTCATGTGTGTGTCCTGTGTCTGCGGATCAATGGAAAGATGCGTCTGGGAAACAGCTTGTCTTTGCTTTTCAAACTCTTCACAATGAGATAAGCTGAGGGCCAAACACCTGACTAATGTACATCCACATAGGCAATATGCTGTATATATAAAAATAAATCCTTGGTACGCAGATGTTATTGGGACTACAACACATTTTCTGATGAGGGTCACACTCACAGGCAGTCATATTAAGCATACGCCTATATAACAAACACCTCAAGAACATTTCATTTTGTGCATTATCAAAAGCATCATAAAAAGATGGGATTACTCTGTTCTTGTTTTTGGAAAAATCCAATGGAAATCATCTGTGCTTTCTGTTGCTGGGTGTTTCTTCAACTTTGGCCATTTTTATGTTAACTTTTTTGTTAGGTCACATTAAAACTAATTTCCCATGTCTTCATTTATTTTTGGTACTTTTACAATTCCATTTATACATAGTTTGTTTTATACTTTTGTGCTAGAGTGCCACACCCGGATTTTCAATATTTTTTTTAAATAATAAATTACTGATATTAAAAAAAAGAAAAGAACAAACTATTTAGTTATTTATTGCATAAAAATTATTATAATAACCAACATGACCAAAAACTCTGCCTCTAATAAAGTTGTGCTCCAGTGACGAGTAAAGAAAACAAAGAAAAGTAAATTTTTATTGTGCGTTTGGAGCAATAATGCAAAAATATTGTGTGTATTCAGGGTATATAAAATGGTAGGTATAAAATTAGCTTTAGCAAGACAAATGAGTTGGCTGTTATATTTCAGAAATGTTTAAAATGTAATTTCCAGTTGAGATGTGATGTAAATTACATATGTTGGTTAAATAAATTAAAAAAAAAAAAAAAAAAAAAAATCTTTAACTATATGCAGTGTTGGACCTTGTTAATTGGGACAATGTATGAGAGTTTATTTTCTAAAAGTTCACAAGGCAAAAAATGGCCATAGTTGAAGAAGCACCCTGATATGAAGATGTAGTTTGTTGGTTTCCTCACCACATTCCCAAGCAACTTCACTAATTTTGGCAGATTTGTGTGAATGAGGCACAGCTTGAGGCTAACTTTCTCAGCCTAATGAATATTTACGACTGTGAGAAATTGGGAAAAGTAGGGAAAACTATTCCTGTCTGATCTGGATATTTCAGGTCATTAGTGATATTGTCTGAGGAAGTAAACTTGATCCACAGAGTAATTCCTGCCCAAGTGAATTTTTCAACCATCTTTGTAGTACACATCCCTCCTCCCACAATTCCTTGGGTCATATCCATATTTAGCTTTACATATGAATTCTCCATTACTGTACAGTTGCTTTATAATCATACATATACAGTGCACTCTCAAGTTATCATGTCAACATCATTCCATTCTCACCAAACTTTTATGAGTGCACTTTCTTTCATATTCAGTATGTGACCAGTGATTCTATTATCTATATTGACATAAACTTTTAAATATACTTTAATACAAAGAAAAAAGTCCATTGTGATATTTAAAATTACACTGTAAAAAAAGTTGATTTAGCAAGATAGATTTTCTTGGCAGTTTTGGCAGGTGTCACCCACACAATCAGTATAAACTGGTTTTAAAGGAATGTTCAGGGTTCAGGTTCAGATGTTACTTTACCCCGCTGATGGTCATGGTGGATGAGGCGAAACATCACATGACTGAACAAGATGCATATGGCAATTACCACAGACAATTTAATCTTGTCACTTACTCTACAATAGAGATCTGTGGGTCGAAACATTCTGGAGGGTCTAAATTTATAAGGAATATGCAGCTCATACTTTCCCCAAAGCACTTAAAGTTATCATTCCATACTGAAATGTCTTAATTTAGCTGTGAAGTTGTCTAAATCATAATTTTTTCTATGCTGTTTTCACAACGATTATTTGTGTGTAGTGTGCGAAAACTGGGTTTATGGTTTTATTTAGATGACAATAAGTAGTCTTACTCTTGTCATGGACTCAGGAGCATTTGGACTCGGTCTTGACTCAGACTAGAGCCTCTTCTGGTCTTGGGTTTGACTCGGACTCAACCTACTCAGGTCTCATGTTATAATTGTATAATATTTCAGTGTTGTGACTATAGACAGTGTGTACTTTAAAAAAGTGGTAATAGACCTTATGCTTTAAATGTTGATAAAGCATCATTTGTATTGAACCCACGTACACTTAGTACTGTGAAGATGCAAATGACCCGGGACAACATAACCAGGCGATGACCTTGACTGAACCTGGGACATTCCTTTAAGCGTAGCTCTTTTCCTTTTTCTTTTTTTTAAACAAGCGCTCACAATGCACTTGTTTGGCGCCAAGACCTGCTTCCTTTTATTTTGGTACTCCTGACAGCAAAGTACTCACTCCCCAATAAAAGCATCGGAACAAGCTATTTACATTAATTAAACTTCATAGAAATGCGTTATAAATATCAACAATATCCCATGCTTTACATCGCCAATGGGTCATTATCTGCTCCCATAATCCGGTAAGTTAATGTCTGGACAAGATAATAAACATAAATATAATATCTTCCATTTATCTCTCATTTCTCCCTGAAACCATTGTAATTTAAGCAGAGGTATAAGCTGAACATAGGCTTGTATCTCCTATTGTGAGGTCCATAAGTGGCTCTTCATAGCATTTTATGTGACATGCACTGGATTTATGAGAATAAGAGAGCTGTTACTGTATGTAGGTATGTGGCTTCTTGGAGGTTTACCTCAAAGCTACATTGTCAGAAAATAATTCCACACAACAAACACTAGGGGGCAGACTGCAACTCTCCATACTGTAGGCCCTATTCCTGTTTTATCGGTGTCATCACTGTGTAACACAAATTCAATATAATGAATATGTAACTCATGCGCGCCTCACTGCTTTGACCATATTTACAGCTTATACAACATGCAATTGCAATCATCTCACCTGACTACATTGTATGACTTGCTATTCTGGCATTGTCTAAAAAAAGCACAGAAACCATTAAAGGGCGTGGCATGGAAAAATACTGATAAATTGATCCATGAAGTGCTCATTTACTTGTTATGAGGTGTATGAAGCTTGAATCTGTCATTTATTTAAAGTCGAAGTCAGTAATTTCCACGTCAACTAGTGTCACTAAAAGAATTTACAAAAATAATGACTGTTTTCAAAAGGGTTTCTCAAACACTCTTTCTGTTGTTGGTCGGAAATACAGATAGCCCCGCCCCAAACTCTCACCATTGGTTGAGTCGTTGTTGCTAGGGTTAGATCCAACAAACAGAACGATGTTTTGAAAGCACCACAGAGGCACAGTTTACACTTTTCTCTGAAATCAACTTAAAATGGCAATTGCCTCTGCTTATTAAGCTGGAATATAGGATAAAAATGACACACTTCATCTTCAAAACTCAAGGAATATGTCTGTCACAGTGTACGGAGAGTTGAGATTCTGGCTAAATATTCACAACTGTGGCTCATATACAGCACCAAGACCGAATCTACTTGGTGGTGAGGGAACAATCTAACTATAATGGCAGGTATTCATTTCTGTAAACCAGAACTTTGTGTGTGTGTGTGTTTAGTGCTGTTTGCTAAGACAAGCATCACAACTGTGCATACGATAAGTATTACACTTCAGCACGTAACTCATCCCGCAGTTTGTGCTACGATCATGAATGATACCTCAAATTGTGCAGCTAATTCAGCAGAAGTGTGCTATTAGCAATCAGACTTACTTTTTATCCTTTTTTGTAGTCCACGAGTTGAAAACTGTGAGTAACCTCCTAGCAACCACCCAGAACACATTAGAACCTTTACAACAACCGGCTTAAGCCATTCAGAACACACAGCAACTGCATAGCAACGCCCTAAAAACCATTCAAATCACTCTATCCTTCATACAAGTAGTATCTATTTCATATTATACAAGAAAGTTCTAAATCAAATATTAGGATTGGAATTTGTTGAACTACAGAGATTGTAAACTTCATTCTCTGATGCAGGGCCTTTGGCTTGACTGGGACTTTTTTAATCCCAGCGACCCAGATTTTTGGTCTGAGTGATGAATTTGTTGAGGCCTTTTGAAGTGTGTGCTGTGATCACACAGCAGATTAAAGGTGAGTAAACCTGAGATTCGTGTGGCATGTGAAATAACCTGAAATGATTTTAAATTCACTTTTAGTCTCACAGTTGTTTGATTACTATAGGTTGCTCTATTCCATTGCTAACATATCAAATGCTTGATATGTTGATATTTTAAATCAAATTACATTTTTTGAACTGTGCTAAATTTTCATTGGAGGTATGAAAAAGAGGCTGAACTCTACTTCAAAGTGCTTTGGGTTCGACTCCAGCTTCGGCCCCCGTGGGGACATCCAGTGGTTTGTATTTCTGTAAACATGGGAATGATTTGTAAACACTGAAATGCAAATCACCCAGATGACCATAAGGGAAAAATATTAACTAGATCAAATATTCCAAAACATAATTTTTCCCCCCAAAGTTTTATCAGCTTTATATATCAGTGCAGTATAAGAGCATTGACTTGTTTGATAAGAAAGATCTGACTCATTCTCATTGGTCAAAGATGATCACATGATGCTCTTTGGGACTTCCAGACCTGTGATCAGAGTCACCTGTGAAAAAGACAAAAAATACAGTCATTAATACTGAATGATGTGATGTGCTGATCACTAGGGAGCGGAATCATGATGAAAGATTCTGATTCATATTATGATTCACCTTAAAAGATTCTAGTTCCATCTATTAACAATTCTTAGTACTTTTAGAAAGGGTTTAAAGTACCATTTATTACAACAAGACAAACCAGAAGAATCCAGATGTTTGGTCAGGAAACCTGAACGTCATAAGAATGATTATGAATAAGAATCAGTTCTTGATTTCCAAAGCTACCTATCACTGAGTAAGTTAAAGATCAGTGTGGATCTGCTGTTCACCTGGACGTTGCGGTTGAGGCTGACGGCGGGCATGAACACGCCCTCAAGGTTCTCGAAAGCCACTGGTCCATGCTGCTGTTTATTGATGAAGAAGGTCAGTGTATGTTTTGTTAGGTCTAACAGGATCCCCACAGTCGAACCTTTCGTGATGCCACCCTCAGCCCTGCAAGAATCAGGTAGAAGAGGAAAGAGACAATGGAGGAGAGGAAGGTATTCAAATCTAAACACAGAGAACAACTGTATCATAGAAAAAAAAATCTTAAAATATTTACAACCAAAAATGGCATGATACTAATATGCGCACTCATTATTTTAACAATTTGCTTTTGTTCTATACATAATATGCAATCATAGACTGTAAAAAAAAAACAATGGACAGCATGTCTCCACTTCCTTCCAATGTAGAAAAATGAAGCCAAAATATCCCAGTAATGGTTGTTGCTGAATACTTCATTCGGAGTCTGTGCAGTAGTGATCCTGTGGTGGAGCCACGGTATCAAGGTCCCTCCCACATTCCTGCTCCCGCAGACTCAATCGCAAGCACAGCTGTTAATCATAACTTTACACCCCGTTTCTATAGCATCAAATAACTAACTAAAACCAAACTTACTGGGAAACGAACACTTGAACATACATCTGTGTGATACGAACTACCTAAAATTACAGAAACCATCTTTGCAAAAAAATTATTTGAAGTGTAATTGGATTTTTTAGTTTGGCTCGCGTTCCATTCGATTACATAGAGAGGGTGTGGTTTATGACCTATACTGCAGCCAGCCACCAGGGGGCGATCGAAAAGCTATGGCTTCACTTTTCAGGACTTGTGTGGCACACTTGTATGCAGCTGTAAGCTATGGTCTTCTAATCTGATTGCCCAAGCATTATTCAGTTCTGATATTTAGTAGAACAGCACTGGAATCTTTCACTGTTGGCTTCACTCTGCTTGTCTCTATTTGTGTTGTTCTGAACTAAGAGTATGTGTGCGATACAAAGTGGGGAGCAGAATTGTGTAATTTTGCCTGGAAAAAGGAGCAGGTTTTTTTTTTTTTAAAAGTCACAGCCTTTGAGTTTTCTTTTGATCCAAGATCAATGGAATGAGCAGGATGCAGGCAAAGGAAAATTTGGAGTGGAGCTGGAGCAGAGAAACTCCTTACAACTCCAGTCTGTATGTAACGTCTAAATCACAGCAGTGCTCATATTCTGACAGGAAGACTGCAAGTGTGATATCACCTACTTATATTTATAGAGTGGTGAAACCAGTGAAAAGTTTTAAAAGAAGAAACATGTTGAGGAAGTTCTACATATCAAGTATTTTTAAACATTGGCCATGTTTCTATCTGGTATTAAAGGGATAGTTCACCCAAAATTGAAAATTCTGTCATTTACTCACCGTCATGCTCTTCCAAACCATAAGACATTTGTTCATCTTTAGAACACTAATGAAGATATTCACACATCAAATATGGTGAACAGAAGCTCAACAATGCTTGATGCAAAAAAAAAAAACAATGAGGTTTGTTCTCACGTGACAAGCAGGCATAGTTGAGCTTCTTTCCACCATATTGATGTGTACTGATCAACGTTTATATATGTGAATAAAAAAGTCTAAATTAAATTTGTTTATCATATGAAGTGACCTTTCTTCAGAAGACTTGGAATAAACTGTTCAATTCATATGGATTACTTTTACAATGTCTTTCAAAATTTTGGTTGTGTGAAAATTTTGGATGTACAAAAATGATGAGAGAATATTAAAATACCTTAATTTGTGTTCTGAAGATGAATGGAAAACTCTGGAACATGCTGGAGAGTAAATGATAGCAGAATTTTTCTAACATGAATTTCAAATGCATCTTTTGTGACTTCTTGTGTTCGGATTTCTTTAAGACACTCCCCTCTTTTTTTGTCATAAACTGCATCACTTCCATGTGAGTGGCAAGTGTGGAACACAAATACTACTGAATAAAATAACACTTGTTAAGTGTCTAACAAGTGAGCAGGAAATGAAGCGAATGAAAAGGATAAGGAGGGAAGCAACGATAATGACGGTAATCTGTGTTTTGGTAAAATCACCTGCTTTGATTTGCTACATCACAGCACATCCCATAATAACGTTCGTGTGTTAGGTGAGTTGGCGGCGCTTCAAGGGTTAGTTCACCCAAAAATGAAAATTCTGTCATTAATTACTCACCCTCATGTCGTTCCACACCCGTAAGACCTTTGTTCATCTCCGGAACACAAATTAAGATATTTTTGATAAAATCCGATGGCTCTGTGAGGCCTGCATTGACAGCAAGTTAATTTACACTTTCAATGCCCAGAAAGGTACTAAAAACACATTTAAAACAGTTCATGTGACTACAGTGGTTCAACCTTAATGTAAAGAAGCAATGAGAATACTTTCTGTGCGCTAAAAAAACAAAACAATGATGGGCGGTTTCAAAAAACTGCTTCATGAAGCTTCAAAGCTTTACAAATCTTTTGTTTTGAATCAGTGGTTCGGAGCGGGAAAGTCATGTGATTTCAGTAAATGAGGCTTTGTTACGTCATAAGTGTTTCGAAATTTCAGTGGTTCACGTGACTTTAGCAGTTTGATTCACGCTTCGAACCACTGATTCTAAATAAGATTCGTAAAGCTTCAAAGCTTCATGACGCAGTGTTTTGAAATCGCCCATCACTAGTTATTGTTGAATAAAGTCGTTATTTTGTTTTTTGGCGCACAATAAGTATTTTCGTTGCTTCATAATATTAAGGTTGAACCACTGGAGTCACATGAACTGTTTTAAATATGTCTTTAGTAGCTTTCTGGGCGTTTGAAAGTTTAAATTAACTTGCTGTCAATGCAGGCCTCACTGAGCCATCGGATTTTATCAAAAATGTATTAATTTGTGTTCAGAAGAAAAACTATGGTCTTACAGGTGTGGAACAACATGAGGGTGAGTAATTAATGACAGCATTTTCATTTTTGGGTGAACTAACCCTTTCACTGCAGTCCGGGTCGGTTGAGCGTTTACACTACAAATGCGATGTGGTCGTATGCATTTTTGCACCCTTCATATGTAGTGTCAGTGGACCTGTTTCCACCTGATATTAGGATGCATTTTTTGTGGTCCAATTACAAGTGGTCAACACTAAATAGAGGTGGAAACGGGTTCTAAAACATTTTGTGATCAGATCACTGAAACTATATAAGGAGGTAGTCAAAAATGCATTTTTAGAACAAACACTATCCGTCCTGAATGGTTCCCGAATACCAAACATGTGTTTGCTCTGGGACACATTGTGAGAGAGTGTACTAAAACAACTGATACAAACTCCGCTGTCGTTATGGTCGAGATCTGCCCTCCTTATTCTCCTTATCCTCATTCACTTCCTGCTGCTTGCTTGCGAATCGAAATAAAGGCCCATTCACACCAAGAAGGATAACTATAAAGATAACTATAACGATAACTATATTAGTGTCCACACCAGCGATAATGTTCTGATTATTATAATCAAACACTGCAGTTTTGTCATCTGCTGCTTTAAATGCTCAAACTCTTTAAAGTCAGGTGGATTCTTAATACCCGGTGGAAAAAGGGCCAGTGATCTTATCACAAATCATTTTAGACCCTTCTTTCACCTGTATTTAGTGCTGAACACTTGTGATCGGATCACCAAAACTGCATATTATTATTATAAACAGGACCACTGTGTTTATAGAACATTCTCTCATCTAACAACCATCACAGAGCTGATAAGAGTACTACAACTATTACTAGCAGATTCTACTGGAGTGACTATAAACTACTTTCACCTGAAATGGTTTACCTGCTTAGAGCCCCTGGGTGATGGGTGAAAACCAAAGAATAAAAGAAAATGTGTATAGGGATTTATAAAATATTACAAAAATGTATAAAAATGAAAGGAGATGCATGGATCCAAGACTGACAAAGAAGTAGAACAAGTCTGGCTTCAGGCGACATTAAGTGGGTTACATACAAAAGGCACAGATTTCAGGGATTAAGTTTAACATTAGCAGTACTGTTAGTGTGTCCTCTCAGTCACCTCAGCATCCATAAACGGAGACAGAATTTTAAATCAGTGCATTAGTATTCAAGTGTTATAATCAGCCTGTCCTTGATACTCACCTGAGGGCACTGCATCAGCATAAGTGTGACATAAACTACATGAACTACAGGTTTCAATTAAGCTTTATATTCTGGTTGCTCCACAAGTTGTGATGAATCCCTGAGTTGTGACATTGGAAGAGGCTTGTCAATTTGAAACATGGTAGAAACTCTTATCTATAATAATAATAATAATATCATATATATGTGTGTAACCTATATACAGAGAGATCAGTAAGTAAAAAAGCAAGTCTTCAGTGAACGATGTTAAAGGGGCCATTTTATGCCCTTTTTCATAGTCTTGATTTTGTTTTTGGGGTCTACTAGAATAGGTTTTCATGCTTGATTTAAAAAAAACAAAAAAAAAAAAAACATTTTTGACATTGCAGCACCTCTTCCCAGTCTGTCAGTAACACTCTGTTTAGTTCCTGTCTTTATAAAGCCTTTCCTTCCAAAAAGTACAATGAGCTCTGATTGGTCAGCTGGATCAGTATGTTGCGATTGGTCAGATTCAAGCGTATTTCTGAAATGTGACGCCATTTACCGTAACCGCAAGTTTCAACACACTACTATGGCAACTCAACCAGGCCTCGTCCCTTTCATTGTATATGCCTAATTTAAATGAGGAATATCACGTTCGTTCCCGAAAGTAAACTCAGTGCTTACTGATACAGGGAAAAACTCCCTCTGGAGTGACTTTGTGCTTTGCAGCTCAGCAGACATTTACATTACATTACAGAAAGTTGAAAATGTAAAAAAGCACAATAGGACCTCTAATAAACGTTCACACTTCACATTTACAGCAGTCAACATTTGAAGTGGATCAAAACCTTTCATCAAAGTTGTCCTAAAACCTTCTTCTTAGGACAACTTAGTTCTTAGGACAACTTTGATGAACTTTTTTGATCCACTTCAAATGTTGACTACTGTAGTTGTGATACCATAAATAAATACACCAATCAGGCATAACATTATGACCACTGACAGGTGAAGTGAATAACACTGATTATCTCTTCATCACGGTAGTGGGTGGGATATTAGGCAGCAAGTGAACATTTTGTCCTCAAAGTTGATGTATTAGAAGCAGGAAAAATGGGCAAGTGTAAGGATTTGAACGAGTTTGACAAGGGCCAAATTGTGATGGCTAGACGACTTGGTCAGAGCATCTCCAAAACTGCAGCTCTTGTGGGGTGTTCTCGGTCTGCAGTGGTCAGTATCTATCAAGAAAGTCCAAGGAAGGAACAGTGGTGTACCGGCGACAGGGTCATGGGCGGCCAAGGCTCATTGATGCATGTGGGGAACGAAGGCTGGCCCGTGTGGTCCGATCCAACAGATGAGCTACTGTAGCTCAAATTGCTCAAGAAGTTAATGCTGGTTCTGATAGAAAGGTGTCAGAATACACAGTGCACCGCAGTTTGTTGCGTATGGGGCTGCATAGCCGCAGACCAGTCAGGGTGCCCATGCTGACCCCTGTCCACCGCCAAAAGCTCCAACAGTGGGCATCAGAACTGGACCACGGAGCAATGGAGGAAGGTGGCCTGGTCTCTTTCTTTTACATCACATGGATGGCTGTGTGCGTTGCTTACCTGGGGAACACATGGCACCAGGATGCACTATGAGAAGAAGGCAAGCTGGCAGAGGCAGTGTGATGCTTTGTGCAATGTTCTGCTGGGAAACCTTGGGTCCTGCCATCCATGTGGATGTTACTTTGACATGTACCACCTACCTAAGCATTGTTGCAGACCATGTACACCCTTTCATGGAAACAGTATTCCCTGGTGGGTGATAATAATACCATTATCCTTTCAGCAGGATAATGCACCCTTCCACAAAGCAAAAATGGTTCAGGAATGGTTTGAGGGGCACAACAATGAGTTTGAGGTGTTGAATTGACCTCCAAATTCCCCAGATCTCAATCCAATCGAGCATCTATGGGATGTGCTGAACAAACAAGTTCGATCCATGGAGGGCCCACCTTGCAACTTACAGGACTTAAAAGGATCTTTTGCTAACATCTTGGTGCCAGATACCACAGCACACCTTCAGGGGTCTAGTGGAGTCTATGCCTCGATGGGTCAGGGCTGTTTTGGCAGCAAAAGGGGGACCAACACAATATTAGGAAGGTGGTCATAATGTTAAGCCTGATCGGTGTAAGTGATAGAAATGGATATTTTTCATCATTTTGAATTCAGATGTAGTTATCTGTGTTTATCGTTCACAGCATATTTCTTTTGTGTTGTTTATGCTACTTCCATATTATGTTTCCGAATACTGGAATGCATGACATATCATCATAACGAATGCCCGATTTGGAGGTACAAGTTTCCCAGGTACAGTTAAAGGCAGCATCCAAAAATTAAAATAACAAATTTAGAAAATTAAGGCACGTACCTGTTGGTGTGGGAGTTGTTGTGCATGAACCAGGAGCGATTGTTGTCCACATACATGGCCCAGGCCTTATCGTCCTTCCCAAGCATCATGTCCTTCATTGTATTAATCCGTGCCACACCGAATGCAGGGTCAGGGTGGTTGTCATAGCGATCCACGCTAAGTTCCCAGTAATGCACACCCTTGGAGAAAGCAGCTGTCCCGAGCACCACACGATCATCATAACTGTTACAAGTCACAGTCTGGTTTTCGTTGGATAGGACAATGTCTCTGTGAGCTGACGTAGGGTCAAAGGTGAACCATGCCACTGCAGAGAAAAGATAAAACCAAAATATAATAGCCAAAATAATTCAATGTGGTTCAGAAAAATGCATATTTTACAGATAATATGAGGTTAACCAATCAAATAGTCTAAGAATCAATCAAAAAACCTCATCTCACAGTGGTCGACTGGTAATTGACATACCAGTATTGTATGACAGTGTTTCTATCCACCTATTTTATGCACATTTTGGGAAATCGCATAAAAAAGGATGAAAACGCCAATTTGCAAGTAATTATTTATATCCGAAAATTATTATATACAGTGGCTTCTACTGCAGCAACTTCCATTTTTCTTAGCGTAATTTAGCGCTAGTTTATCAGGAAGTGATGATTTTGTTCTCTTCTACTCACTGGATGAAAACAGTGCTTTACTCGCAAATGTTTTATGCAATATTCCAAATTTGAGCACAAGTTAAATTCGCAACTTTGGATCGAAACATAGCTAATAATTAATCATGTTACTGAGACTGAATTTGTAGTAAAAGGCTGGCTTTGACTGGCCCCCTTTTTTGCTGTCTACAGAGCACAGTGATTTTTTAGGACAGGTATTTCAGTTATATCCGACAGATAAAAAGGAAATTTTTTGTGATATTCTCAAGAATAAAATGCTTTAAGCACCTTTAGCAGGATATAAAAGAGTGTAAGTATAGTTTGCTGATCATACACACATCTATCTACACATATTCACTCCTTCAGTGACACATAAATTATTAAAAGAGTTAAAGGGATGAAATATTAAAGCTGGTATTAGAAGTGGAGTTTTACAGTGCCTGTAAGGCAAATCTAGCATAAAATCCTTGCATGTTCTGTGTTAATTAAACATCTCCTCTGGGACCATTGGTTTATGTAGTCATGCAAACACCAACTCATATTCATATCCAGGTCCTGCTAAAATTACTATAACTGGGGTTTTGTCTTAATTCTAATAATCTTAGGCTGATTAAAAAGAGAAAATAAGACTTAAAAGCAGTGGTGACCAGTCACACTAATTATTACTAATTATGTTAGTTTTTGAACAAATAAGTTGCGTGAATGATTCACCGACTCCCTCATAAAGACAGTCACTCTACTGGTTCAACATTGTAGCCTGCAGTGGAGTGATACAAACAGTGAAAAGTCCCAGTGCTGTTGATATAAATATCAACACTTTTGAAACACTGCTCAGTCAAGTGTATTCAAGGACCGAAACTAACTCAAAAACCTGAAACAGTTGAAGTCTCTATGTACCTAAAGTTAAAGTCTATGTCTACAGTAAGATGTTTGATCTCTGCAGAGTAGCTAAAGTGTGATGAGAGGAGTTTTCCTAAGACACTCATTAAAGAGAAGCATCCACAGCAGGGATCCACTAAGGAAACAGAATATATAATGTGGAAGCTGTGTGTGTGTGCATAAGCATCATAGATAGAAAAGAAGTTTTAAGAACTCTCAGAAACCCTATTTAAAGGTGAATGCAAGAAGCTCTGTGAAGTAGACGACCAAAACACCCACCATCAGATGTCTTCAGAACAACAACCTTGCTGTATGCTCCCACTCCAGCAGAGTTGTACGCTTTGACTCGAGCGTTGTACGAACTGTTAAAATGAAGGCCGTCCACTGTACAGACGGTCTCTTTACCCACATATACCTCCTGGAACATGAACAGGACAAGAAGAACAGACAGGAAGTAAAGTTAAAAATGGAAAGCATCTGGAAAAACATGATCCTGCGTAAGATAAGATATAAGATAATGCTGCATGTTTATCATGAATTATAAAATAAGCTGTAGATGTCTTAAAGAGAAGAAGATAATTTATTTATTATTTTGCAAGCATTAAAAAAAACTAGATAACAAGAAGGCATCATTCGATGGATGGATGGAAATCAGTCATTCTATCAACTGTTTTTGCTTTAGAAAACAGATTTTGCATTGGATGTCAAATGACGACAACACAATGCCATAATTATTGTTTAATGTACTGTAGTTGCAGTCATATTTTCTTTTACCTTGCATAGTTTTATTGTACAGAGCCTCGCACATGACAAAATATCATGGCCACAAATTATAAATTCGTTCTCACAACTTAATTTGTTTCCACATTTTAGTTACATCGCACCACCTTGGACTAATTCACTCCCTCATTTTCATTAATTTGTGCCCTCCAGGAGCAGGAATGGACACCCCTGTTCTAAATCCACAATGGTTATATATGTGTTTCAGTATTTGCATTTAGCATTTGTGGCTTCTTGTCCATGTCTGTTAGCTTTGAGATCATACCTCTGATTAGCAACAAATGTAATTGGACCTACTTACATCATTCTGAACGGGCAGCTAACAAGGACGTTGAAGACCACAGCTGCTAGCTTGAGGTTGATAGCGTGAGGTTTACCTGTCCAGCACTTAGCTGAGCTCTGTTATATTCACCTCCCTAAACCTCACTCCCATCCGGGTTACAGCACCAGTGTAACTGGACATACTCGCAGCTTCAACCAGTAAACACTAAAGACCATATCCACTAGCATCAGTTGTTACTGTGCCTCTTGAGGCCAGGGAAGTGAGGTTTACCTGCACAGCTTTTACTAGCTGACCTTCGTTACACCCCCTAAACCAGGGGTCTCAGAGTTTAGCTCCAACTTGCCCAACACACCTGCCTGGAAGTTTTTAGTATGCCTAATTAGACCTTGATTAGCTGCTTCAGGTGTGTTGAATTGGGATTGGAGCTAAACTCTGTGGCCCTCCAGAACCGAGTTTGGAGACCCCTTGCCCTAAACCTTACTCCCATCTAGGCTTGCTGCGGTTGTCTGTGTTACTGGTGTTACACAATGTTTAGCTGTACACCGATTACATTACTTGTCCACTGTGGCACCACCCCCACTGTCGTTTTGCTTTTTTATAGAAATTAAAATCATTTAGTTTGGACAACAGATGCTACAATTATGAACTAAAAGCACCTGCTCTGCTCCATACAGCATGAGCTGCAGAGTCGCAGCACTAGTGCAGCAGGAGTCAGACTTTTATCACGTGAAGAGAGTAAGGCGAGATGCCAGAGGATTTGGTGCACAACAGATCCTGAGCTTCATTGACAAATATCTTGCAAAATGTGCAGTCAGTACTGCTGCTCCCAATACATGGAGTGCACATTCAAAAGCGATTTTACTCCCTGATGCCCGCAAATTATAGGCCTATACACAAATACGCAAATTCAAAAGTGATTATCAGTCATACCGGTGTTGTCGCAAGTTTATACCAGTGTGAAAATTTCCCCACCGTGACTTCCCTACTACCCTCTGGGTCACGGCACCAACATCACAGTTCCTACTTGCACTGCTCCAAGTGGGATTCAAACTGGCGTCAACCCGCATAGGATGTTAGCATTGCATAGCATCCCAGATTAGCTAGCATTTGTTACACAAATAGCAAATCACGTTCATGGCCGTGATGTAAACTTGCTATTGACTATTTTTTTAAAAGAGGGACAAATTCTTCAAAATGTCCTGGCCAAATGATTTGTTTCATTGAGAAATACCTCAGCACAGGAATGAAAACTGTACTAATCAATTGATTTCATGGGATGTTCATTTAGCATTCAGAGTACAAAATAAACAAGAGATCTGTTTGTTTTCCAAACTGATGAATGATTTCAGTGTGGAAATATAATGTTGACCAGGTACCCGGTAAGGCCCGCCATTCCCGTCATCCAGCTCCAGCACGTAACCCTCTACAGGCAGGGCTTGGACTGTAGTTATCCTCCAGGCCAGAGTGGCGCTGTTGTTCCGCATGCAGCATTTTTCCAACTGCAACAGTGGTGCGGGAGGCACTGTGGGGCTCTCTGCTAAAAGAGTTAACAAAGTACACATTTAAGCATTGACTATCATTATCTGAGGCATCAGAAGGTTAAACAGGGATAAACATGGAGTGACATGCATGGGAGTAAGCACTTCCTGAAAGTCACTGGTGCCTCTAAGAAACATAAGGAGGATAAGGGACTGTGGTTTGGGGTGGGGTCGAGCATTACAGGGGAACAGTTTGTAGCAGCTCTGAAATACCTCCTGTGTTCTCCTCCTCTTTCTGGTCACTTGCATGCATTTGTTTCAATGATGCAGCCTCCTGACCATCTGAAAGATGATATCGGACAAAGCAGGTGTTGCATGTATGAGTCTAAACGTAAAACTGGGGGACGGGGGGGGGAGGATCATTTGCCTCTAAAACTGGGAATGATGGAATTTGTGCTTGGATTGTGTAAAGAGCAGCCCAACTATTCTTCGAGACGATGATGAATTTGAATTTGCAAGATATATTGGTTCAGTTGCCAATGTTTGTTTACTTGTTTACTAGTTTGTTTACTAGTCCTTGGATTCTAGAATCAAGTTCTAAATGGAAAACAAGAATCTCATTGCAACAAATATATAAAACAATATATTATTAGCCTAAAGTGACTACCAGTGTTGGAGAACATTACTTTTTTAAAGTAAGGTGTTACATTACTGCTAGACATGTGCCGATATTCGATAATACGATATATCACGATAATGAAAATGCACGATATTGTTATCGTGGGCACTTCAAAATACTGTGAATAATTATTTATTTCGAACTATTCAAATTTTTAGAATACATTTTAAGAATACTTTCCCCATCAACCGTATAAAATGCACAACACTGCTGTATGCTGCGTCAAAGGGACGCGCACTAGAAAGTGCATGAGAAGCACATGGCGGAACGAGTAAAGGAGACACGCTGAATGAAAGTGCACGTTCACTCTCTGACAGCAGAGGGTGCTGATGAAACAGCAGAAATTCTGTGGTTACCCCGGAAACCCTGTAAACAAATCAACTGCACTACTGAACAGTATCTAAAATGCTTCAAATAGCCATTTAGTTTTTTTGTGTTGTTCTCAGTGTTGTTCATCACAGCACCAAATACTTAATACTTAAAGATTAAAGACTCAAACTTAAACATTTTTACATTTTAATCTGGACTACAACATGCTAGAATGATTGAAAATGTTCTGATTATTTGTTATTGTTCAGTAACACTAGTTAACATTAGTTAACATGTTAATTATTACCAAACTGTCAATGAAAAATACTTATAAAGCATTTATTGATCCTAGTTAATGTTAATTTCTTAGTTAAAGTTTAATAACATTACTAAAAAGTTGTAACTATTTTTTAATGGACCTGAGCTAAAACTAACAATGATCAGTTGTATTTTTTAACTAACATTAACAGAAAATAATACCTTCTGTAACAAAACATTCTTAATCTTAGTTAATGCATTAACTAACATTAAATAATGAGACCTTATTGTAAATTGTTACCTGTTGATCTTTATAATTCTTTTGCACTTTAATCTTTTTGAAACATTTATTTTATTTTTATTTCTTTTGTATTGCGTAATTGTATTTAAAGCTGCAGTCCATAACTTTTTTTGTTTAAAAATTATCCAAAATCTATTTTTGAGCAAGTACATAATTAACATCTCCTTATCTTAGCTTGATTCACAACAGTAAGCTTGTAATAATGTTTTATAATAAGAGCAACCTGGTGGATTTCCGCGGGAAATTCGAGCATGCGGCAGTTCGTCTTTGCATCATTACGTCAAGTCTGTAAACAGAAGGAAGGAGTCCAGGCTAGTCGGCTTTATCATGTGAGGAGAATGTTGCTTGTAGCGGATCATTTATAGCCTGTTCTCACAGCAGCTGAAATAATTAAACTCATCATTTTGATGGCGGATTATAATCCAGAAAGGTCCAAATGACAATCATCAGTGACAACTAGAGGTTCAGCCGTAGTCAAAAGCAAAAGACTTTGGACTGTGGAGTGGCTAAAGAAATTGAAATCTACAGGTAACGCTAATACACACTGAATACACATAGTCATGCAATGCTGATGTTGTTAACATTAACAGTTTGAGAACAAAGTATAACAGTAATAATAATTTGCACGGTTTGGAGTGATCCAAGCTAAACGATCGTTAGATTTAATCATCATTGGCAGCACGATTTATTGTAGGCTACTGCTTTTTTCCTCAGTTGGTCAGAACAAAAGTAGCAGAAATGTTATTTACTTGTTCAGATGATATTTTCCAGTGAAAATTCTTATTTTGGTCATACTTTCAAGACGTAGTATCTGTGATTCTGAAGTACAGTATCCACACCGGTGTAGTGATTGACAGCAAAGATTCATCCGCTGACGCACAACGCACGTAACGATAACAATTCTGCATATGACTGCAATCGCAAGTTTCAAACAGAGATGGCGACAAAGAGGAAAAATGCCAGACTGCAGCTTTAAATGTTCAGAGTTCTTTTTGTTATAAGAAAAAGAGTTCTTAAACCTGTTATATGACAACACTTTTTTTGCATCTTATTTCAATATCGTGATAATACTACTCATTAACATACTTACGCAAATTATGTTGCAAGATTAATTAATTATTGAAATCTACATACATTTCAGCAAATATTTCTGAACCATCCCCATAACAATGCAGTGTTGAATCAACGTTGAAAACAGTTGTGCTGCTTGATATTTTTGTGGAAACCGTGATGCATTTTTTTAAGATTATTTAATGAATAGAAAGTTCAAAAGAACAGCATTTATTTGAAATCCATAATGGAAAAAAAGGATTAATTTATTTCAAAACAATCTTTCCAACCCAAATGAATGGTATTGTATAAATGTTCTCTGTCACTTCCGCTGTGTTCCATCCATCTGTTTTAATGCAATAACATGCCAAATCTTAAAAATTATTAGTTTCAAAACATAACCTTATCATGTACCATGTATTGCTTGTAATGTTATTCCCCCAACACTGGTGACCACAAACAGCGAATGTTAAATCTCATTTGTTTGGTGTGTTGTCACATGTTACCTTTATTCTGGGTGAAGTCCAGCTGGAGAATTGACTGCATCAGAGGGTCTGTGTTGATGGTCAAGGCAAATTCTGGGCAGACCTTTGGCTCCAATGCACCTTTTACCCACTGGTCCTGAGAGGCCTGAACACGCTTTATCAACGCATCTGAGATCTAGAAGAAGAAAGAAATGAAGAAGAGAAGAGAAATTATCAACTGTGATGTCTTAAGGCACCCTCACACTACAAGATAATCGGGATGATTTTGGGCCCAAATCTTCCCTTCTGACAATTCTAGGTAAAGTCCCGATTATATTCTACAGATTATCTTATCAGATGTTCCTGTGGTTTAAGGTGAGTTAAGAGTGATTGAATCTGCTCAGAAGAACGTCGGGGCCGCACCGATCTCAGGATTACAAATCCTGTTGTATGGGGGGAAACCCCAAGGTAAAATATGCATGTGCTCTGTAGACTGGCACGTGGCACAAAAAGATACCCAATCAGAAAGCGCGCTGATGAAAAGACAGAAGCATAATATGACTTTATCCAAACCTTCTTTTTTTTCCCCCGCATTTTCTGTAAAAAGCAGTCCAAACACTATTATCACCATTTTTTTTGCCCGTCATCCACCATGTGCATCCGACTGTAAGAGATTTTGCGGGATTTCGTGATTTCACAGTCGGGACTCTGGTTGTTTGTGAATGGAATCTGTTAGTGTGTGGTGTGCTGTCTTGGTCACATCATGGCACTCCACACACTATAGCAGGCCGCTGTCCTCCAGGACCGAGTTTGGACACCCCTGCACTATAGGAACAAAACTGTTTTTACCACTGTTTTTTATCATCATGTTTGTGGTCTCTCGCATTTGGAAAATCTGATAAGATTTTAAAAATCCTTTAGTTTGGGCCAGCTTTTAGAAAATCAAATATTAATATAATAATAATATTATTTATTTTAATTTGTTATTTTTCTTATTATATTGTTTGTCATTATTTATTATAATCACTGTATATATTCTTTAATTATTATTAATTAAAATAATCACAATAAACAATCATTTTAAAAAATCTACTTTTAAGGTTGGAAAATGGTTTAGGTGAACTATTCCCTTAAGGACATGTTTTGAACAGTTTTGGTACTGTGTGAGGTTGCCATCGATGCACAGTTTAAAAGATTTAGTCCATCACATTTTGCACAGTGTTTCAGGGATTTTTTTGTACACTTCTTTGGTTCACTCTTCTTTGTATTTTAGGATCAAGACAAATCAATGTATAGTACTGTCTGCCAACTGCCTCTCTCTCTATCTTTTTTAGAAATCTCTGCTGGACAGGCATATCTGACTCACATTACATGCTTTGTGAAGACACTCAAAGAAACCTCACAATTGATACTTCATAAAAAATTCAGTAAAGAGGCAACGTTGCTCCTCTGGAGCAGTCTTCTCTCTCTATTTTACACTCACTGCTATGAAAGATCAATTATTAAAAGAGTTTAATTGCTTAGGGGCAGTCTAAACAGCAGGCAAACACTTTCAGAGGAAACTATGGGATATCTATGAAAGCTTGTTTCCGATATGGAATAAAAAAACAGAAAAGGTTTTTTACAATTTAAATCACAATTACCAGTGTGCATCTTACATTCAATCAAACTTCTGAATTAGCATAGACAGAAATTAGGGATGAGAAAGACAACACATGTGTACAGTACCAGTATATTGGATCCGTGCATTAGATCTTAAAGTGACAGCAGCCTAATATTCCTGCTGCTGACTGTGTTTTTATTGTACCAAAAAAAAGGTGCAAAAGGGAACTCAATTCATTACTCACACGCTGTATGGGAAAAAATTACCCACTGCTCTTGACTGAATAACTTTTCAAACTTTAACAAGGATTAATCTATGTTTAATTTATACATTAAAGATGATCCAGAGTTATTTTAAATTTGGTTACTTTATTCAGTGTCTCTAGCTGAAAACTACTGTTACTTGTCTTTAATAATGTTTTAAATTTATATTAATTAGGATAGTAGTTTTAGCTGTCGTATCGTTGGAATTCATAGTTTTCAGTCATGTGACTCCCACAAAACATGCATTGAACTGCATTACAGAGCTGTCAATTGTCCATCTCAAAAGAAGAAAATCAAAAACATGTGAACAAAATGCAAGTTTGTGATCCATATACAGCATCTTCTGCAGTAGTTCGACCAGTACAAAAAACAGCATGACGTTCTAAAACGCTTAATGTGAAAAACCTTAATGTACTAATGCCTTAATGTACTAAAACAGTGATATTAAAAGATCAAATTTAGTATAAACCTTACTGAAGATGTATACTATATACAGGTGAGCAGATGAGCCCATAATATGAATGCAACATGTTAAATGGTTAAGCTTTTTGTTCATAATGGTTTTCTTTGAAAAACACTTAATGAGAAACTGTGTGTTGTATTTAAATTCTGGGTTAATCTACTTGCCTGTACATAATATGCATCATCAATAAGGTGTATACTGAATAGGTATTTTAATTTCACTACATTACTACAATGTCTTACTACATTACTACTTAGCACAAACCTGATAAAAATGACTGGTGGGCAATGGAGGAAAGCATTTTTGTGGTGAGTGTTCCTATAAGGGTGTGACGTTACATGAAAACTATGAAAAGAGAATTGTGAATTTTCAGTGGTATCTAAAATGTTGGTGTCTGTCTAACTGGCTGTTTTTGCAAAAACAGTTTAATGGCAGTTTCATTGGCAGGTGTGGCAAAAAGTTAGTTTTAGGTCCTGGTTGTAACCCTAATTGTAGTAATATATATGGCGTATGCTGATTTGAATCACAATAAGCATGCATGTAAACACTTTAATCGCATCTACTGACATACATAAATGACGTTGTCATGCACAGATTCGTACATAAAGGTAAAGAACAGTGGCCAGTAACACACCTACTGTATGTGAGTTTATCATTATTATTATTATTTTAGATTTTTGACTTTTGGCTTTGTGTTTCTTTCTGGGTTTTTCTGTTTCTATTTGTACCTGTAGGAATCCACTGGGATCGTTCTCTTTAATAACCTCCAGACAGAATTCCATCATTCCTGTGGTCTGTCGGAGCTTCATGGTGCAGTGAGTTATCTGATCCTTTACAGTCTGAAACAGAAAGGCGATGGTTAAATTCTCATCACACACATACAGTCTGAGCAGTAGCATAAGAGACATTCCATCAAAGACCAGCTCAGTGATGACCTCATGAGTTGAGTGTCACATCAGACAGATGCTTCAAAAGTCATATAACTAATATCAGGATCACACAAACTCACAACTTACACAAAAAGGTAGATTGGTCTAATTTGGGGGTCTTTAATATTTGTTTTTGAAATACAAAGAATTGAATGTTTGACTTGATCATTTTCTTTTATCCATCCATATCTAATTGTGCAGATCTGATCAAATCACTCTTTAAGTCACTCTTTATTAATTCTGCATTAATTATAATGCATAATTATTTGCACTTGTCAAGCTCTCTCTGGAATGAGATGAATGACTGTTTAATTATAACTGACAGAACCATCATTAACCCTTTAAGGTGTAAATGAATGAATATTTAAACAAAACCGGCATCTCAATCAGTCAAAATAAATGAATAATGCTTAAAGACATTGTTAATGTGAGTTTGTGAATATGGAAATATGAAGAAAAATAGATGCCCTTTATTTTTAATTTCCAGTTTTTTGTCTGCCAACCTCTTTGTGATTAAAAATCACAGAGTAAGCCTTCTGTCTCTAATCTGTGTCAAATGAACTGATGTTTAATGTGAAAAGAGCGATAGATGTACCAGGGTAACCTAAATTCTTCTGCTTTCCTGTCTGCTTTTTTATTTTACAAACCAAAAGTTCCATTACATGAACTGTAGATAAATTCAGTGCTTTGAAAGCACAATATAATCTTGCATCTCTGTGATCTATAGAGCATCGTATGGATTAACTCCGTAACTCCCGTCATCCCCTTTTCATTGTGGTGAAAGAGGGCATGCGTAAAGCTCTGTTGTCAGACTACTGGCGTGGAAGAAAATAATTAGAGTAGAAAATGACGTCTCCTGTCGCTGCAAACACAAGAACACTTCATTTGATTAACTGCACACAGACCTCGGAAGATGGAGGAACAAAAAACATCTATCACTAAGATAATTTGTGGCTAATAGTATAACTATTAGTCACAAATTATCTTAGTGGAAAAAATGCTACTTATAGACTGGATTGCTGGTGATATGATGGATATGAGGTGAGGTCCTTAATACAACTAGAGCTGATGAAAATGGCACCAGAAGCATCATGCTAATTTAAATATTGCCATTAGATGAGTGCTTGCAACTATGCAAAAATAAATACATTAAACTAAAAAAAAAAAAAAAATGAAAAAAATTTAATCATAATTTAAAAGCATTCAGATATGCACCTAGTGCAAATTTTTGATCATGTACTGAGTAAATAAAATAATATTCCTTACATACAGCTAGATTAAATAAATCTCACTTTATTCTGACCATATGGAGTCACACAGATGAGACAAAAACTGCTTTCCGTATGGTCACGACACTAATAGTGTTTTACAGTTTTACAGAAACTCTCTCCCTCTATCCCATCTGTGTGGTGAAGCAGGCTACATTATCATGTGACCGATTGAGGAAATAATCTTGCTGCTGCTAAATTTAAAGTAGTTAAAGTTGAACTTTTGAATGGTTTTAAGCTGATGCTAAAATTACTACTACAAAATATTATTATGCCTTTAGGTTTGTGGACCCTTGTCAAAAAGTGTTTGGAATAGAAATAAGTAACGAGTGACAAGATATATGCGTGTGTGTGTGTGTGTGTGTGTGTGTGTCTGCGTGTGTGTGTGTGTATTGACCTACCTTCAGTTTGCTTTCTTTCTCCTTTGTGACCTTGGTAAGCAGTTTGGCCTTCTGCCGAGTGAGCGCTTCAATCAGAGAGTCACACTGAGCGACCAGACATGCCTCAAACTCAACCCCGTTCTCCTGTTACACACACACATGCACACACATTGGGTTTCCATGTTTTATTGGGACTTTCCATTATACTGTACAAACTGAATATTCTATCCCCTAACCCTAACCCTACCCCTAAACCTACCCATGACAGAAAACTTTCTGCATTTTTAAGTTTCCAAAAAACATAATTTAGTTTTAAATGATAATGACATAATTTATAAGCTGTTTTCCTCATGGGGACCAAAAAATGTCCCAAAACATAGGGAATACCTCAATACACTTATTGAGAGTCAGCCTCAAGAATTTGTCCTATAAAATAGTACATACTCAATCATTTTGCTTTGTTCTGAATATAAAACTTTTGTAACATTTTAACCCCCCTCCAGAAGAAGTCTGCTTATAAAGTTAGTTGTGATAAAGTTGTTGAGTACACAATTTTCCACCCTCTGTCTGAGCCTTAAGAATTAAACATGCTACTGTACCTTTAAGACTTCTATATGTAAAATAGCTCTTTTATTATTGGCTAACATTTGAAAATTTGTACATTTGCATATTTTAATTTGCTAAAGACTAAATAGTGTTTACTTGTTTATATGGGCAGTTATAATTTAAAGGGGTCCTTGATTATGATTTCATTTTTTAACTTTAGTTAGTGTGTAATTTTGCTGTTTGAGCATAAACAACATCTGAAAAGTTACGATGCTCAAAGTTCAATGCAAAGGGAGATATTTTCTTTTAAAGAAATCGCTTTTTAAGGACTACAACAAACGGCTGGTAGTCCCTTTACAACAAGCTTCTTCCCGGGTTGGTGACATCACAAACCCCAAAATTTACATAAACCCTGCCCCCCGGAACATGTAACAAAGTGGGTGAGGCCATGATGGGCTGCTTTAGAGAAGAGGAAGAGTTGCTGTAGTAGAGTGTTATTACCATGCCGTCATTTTACGCCGGACTGCTTCACAAAGGAGGATCAATTCAAAGCTGGATTTGCACAAAAGCAGACACAGCAACTATATAAATTTATCCACTTACCATTCAGAAAAGTCCAAATGCATTCTAAAAGTTTTAACTTCTTCCTGAGTCTCTACACCATTACTGACAATTGTCATTTTTGGCTGCATGAGATTCTCCAGCTTTGTTGTTTTTGAGCAACCGAAGCGTGACCTGTTAAAGCTCTGCCCTCTTCTGGAAAGGGAGCTGGGAGCAGCAGCTCATTTGCATTTAAAGTGACACACACAAAAACAGCGTGTTTTTCCTCACACCCAAATAGGGGCAAATATGACAAGCTGATAATGATCTGTGGGGTGTTTTGAGCTGAAACTTCACAGACACATTCTGGGGACACCAGAGATTATATTAAGCTACATCTTGTAAAAGGGGCATTATAGGTCCCATTTAAAATTGTGGCAATGTGGATACAATATGATGTTTATACATGACAAGTTCTGAAAAAGTTTATATATGTTTATAGGTTACCTTCAATATATGGTCTGGGTGGACTGGGGAGGGAGCTGTTTTCAAACAAATTTCCCAAATACACCCCTGTCTGCCATTGGTCGATCAAACAGATAGCCCCGTCCCAAACTCATTAATTGTTTTTGGTTTTGTTTTGCTTGTTCGTTGATGCTCGAACAAGCAGAGGAAAGTTTTTGCCACAAAGTGATGAAATCAACCTACAAATGTTTACAACGGATGCTTGAGGCTGTCTACACTGAACATGCCAAAATGAAAGTTCTAAATCCATTTGTACTGTTGTCTAAAGTAGCGCAAGCACAGGGAGTATGTCAGAAACAGAACCAGGCATCAAGCAACAGATATAAAATCACCCTTCAAATAAAATCAACAACAGTATATTGAAATATGTGCAATAAAATTTTACTTTTTTTTACACAGCTATTTCATAATGTCTGTCAACGGGCAAGGATGCTTTTATAGGCATCAGAATAGAGTAGTTACAACATCCACCAGAACATCCACCATGCAAACCAGCCTTGGGCTCAACCAGTGGTGTGAGTTTGGTGCTGGACTCCCTGTTTGTGCAAGCAATGAAAGACAAGAGTATTTGAATCTTTTGCTATTCTGTTTGGTACCCCTAGTGTCACAGAAATGACACACTTTAAAACTTTAAAATTTATTTTGTTAAGCTGGCAAAGATCAGTTTGAGATCGGCTGTGGTGTAGGAGTTTAGAACGGAACTAATCGTTCATTCACTTTGAGTATGGTTGTGATTCAGATGTGAGACATACACCCACACACTGACACTAGGGCTGATGGGACTGAGTCATTTCATCTACTACACAAAGATGATGAAGAGGAGACATTTGATATGAGTATGTGTGACTGGTACTTTTTAAAATAAGAAATCAGGCTTGAAACCAGACTATAGTCCTTCTGCAGGACTTGTCTCTGTGTGTGTCTGTATGTCACATTACATTGAAAATCACTGATCTCTGTAGCACTTTAGTTCAAAGTCTACTTACAGAGGCTTTCAAAGACAATCTCTCTCTCTCCCTCAGCTGCTGGTCAGTATGAAAAGGCATTATACTCTCCACTTTAGTAAAAATAGCTCAGAGCTCATAATCCAGTGGTCTCCAGGCAGAATACAATTCAATACTCATGACATTCATATACATGTATGGATTCGACTGTATGCAGCAATTGCATTTGATCAACATTCACTACAAATAAATGTTAAGCTACATCAGTTTTATTTCTCTAGACTAGACAGGGTTTTTCAACACCTGCTCCAGGGATCCCCAGTATAACGTACATTTTTTCCAATAACATTTTATTTTAACATTACATTTCGTTCTAATTGATGTTCCAAACTTGTCATAAACTATTTTTATATTTTTAATCCTTCATGATTTATCTGTCTACAGACTCCCTTGCACAGACCTGCACAGACCCCCATGGAACCCTGGTTGAAAACCTTTGATGTTCAATGCAAAAACATGCCCAAAAAATTCATGTTAACATCTAACATATGACAATGTTTGTTGGATACATGCTGAACATCATAATTACCCCACTTCATTTTTAACGAGACACTCGCAAATCAAAGAGGACAAGATAATATTTGAGTGCTGCTAGCATGGCTGTTTTGATTATATTATTATTTTTGCTCTGATGTGAAGGCAATTTTTTATTCATAAGAGTTCAAAACAAAGTGATACTTATAATATGAAATCGGAAGGAGGATATTCATCAAAACATCCATTCTATCTAAGCATTTAATATTTTATGAGTTTACATCATTTTCATATTTCTAATACATCAAAACACATAACAAAGCATAATGAAGAGTTATTTACCTGTATCTGTTGAAGCAAATTTTTCAGTTGCACCAGGAACTCCTTGGCCTCCTTGGCTTTGTCAGACACTCCATTCAACGCCTGGGACAGCTGACACTGCACACAAAAACACAGGCCACTTAATTGGACATGCTTCCAAATCTTTTCGTCTAAAATCATTTGTTGATAGAGCTGTGAGTGATTAAATGTTATGTAACCCTCAATCAATTCAATTAATCTATTCAAGCTACATAAAACAGTTAAAAAAATTGTAGCCCACTTTATATCTATTTTGCACACTAACATCACATTACACAAATTTAATCATAACCTCTAGACACCATCCTCACATGCCTGCACAAGTTCATGGAGCTATTCACCAACTATATCCCACTGAACATTTCCAGCATTCTCTAACACTGTCCAACCTTAAAGAGCATTCTCAAACACTACCTAACATTCCACGCATCCCAAAATACAACCTACCATTATTTAGAGTCCTGATCAACCCAACATTACCTGGCATCCTCAAATATCTCCCGACATTGCCACCATTCATAAACATACCCCAGATTCCCAACATCTTCAGACTCAAGAGGTCAAGGTTTGGCTGTTTAGCATAGGCTGTTAGTCCCTGTTGGTACATGCCATAGCTAAAAAATTATGTGGGCAAGAAGTATGTTTCACCCTTGACAGCCATTCAAAAGTAGCCTTTTATTCTAATGAAATAACACCAAAAGAAAGATTAAGACCCACTGCCCAGGGGCCTCCTCACAGGCCCCTGATCTGGCCATGCCAATTCAACATTACTCAGCATCATAAAACAACACCCAACAATCCTCAAACATCCAACATGAATGAGCATTCTTGTAACATGCAGGTTCAAGGAAGCAAGAGAAAACAATGGATATAAATACAACTATTTAATAAAAGAACTAAAAAACATAGAAACCAAAACACGAACAGAATCCAAGGAATGAGAACATGAACACAAACAACAACTGACAGTGAAACACAGGGGCTGTGTTCACTCAAAATCGCCCCTATACTCTCATTCACTATTTCCTACATTACTCCACTAATATTGTTCCACTTGAAGTTCACAACAAGTGACACTGAATGCACCGGAAGGGCTGCCACTTTTGCATAGTTTGTGCTTGCTGTTTAATAATCATTTGAAAAACTGGCAGCTCTAGTAGTAATGAAAAGATTTATCTTGAACTCTGTCATGGAAACTAGCATGTATAAACCTTAATTAAACAATTTAACAATCAATTAAAAAGGAATGTATACCTATATGATATTACGCTGTAGCCACATTGGACCAGCGGTTCGGAAAATGGATGGAACGATAATTCAGCTGCAGGCACCATCTTCTGGTCAGACGCGGGAATTCATTCAGCATGACCGTCACAGTGCATTTTGAGCATTCTCTCGCTGTTGAGAATACATCGGTTGTATACTTGTTATTGCGGTGCATTGTGGGATTGAATGAGAGCACTCGATAACGTCCACTGTGGTTTCGGACACCACTACAAATGGCTGTCCCCTCAAATAGTGCCCTGTTTAAGGGTATAGGGGGTGATTTCAGACACAGCCAAGGAAACCAGGCCTTAAATACATGAGGGTTAATGAGGAAACAAGGAACACATGGGGAGATAATCACAGGGAAACAATTAGTAAATAAAATTACAAAGGACTACAAAAACATCACAGGGAACACAGAAACAAGAATTTCAAAATAAAAGTCCAAAAATATAAAACGGGACACATGACAGAGCTCCTCCTCCATTTAAGGAGAGGGTTCCAGATGCTCCAAAAACAGGCTGGAAACAGGCAGTTCAAGGGTTCATGAGGGGAGGTGCAGAGGGCCTTGGGACCAAGGTGGAGCAGGGGTCCACAGTGGTGACCACAGAAGAGCAGAAGACCACCTGGGCAGAGCTGGAGCATCCTCAAACAACACCCATCATTCCTATTAACATAAAACACCACCAAACATTCCCAGCATCTTCAAACACCACTCAACCTTCCCAGTGTCTTCAAAACACTGCCCAACATTCTCAGCATCCTCAAACACCACCCAACATTCCCAGCAGCTTCAAACACCACTCAACACTCCCAGCATCTTCAAACACCACTCAACACTCCCAGTGTCTTCAAAACACTGCCCAGCATTCTCAGCATCCTCAAACACCACCCAGCATTCTCAGAAGCTTCAAACACCACCCAACTTTTGCAGCATCCTCAAACACCAACACAATTTTCCAGCATCCTCAAACACCACGCAACATTCCCAGCAGCTTCAAACACCACTCAACACTCCCAGCATCTTCAAACAACACTCAACACTCCCAGCATCTTCAAAACACTACATAACATTTTCAGAAGCTTCAAACACCACCCTACTTTTCCAGCATCCTCAAACACCAACACAATTTTCCAGCATCCTCAAACACCACGCAACATTCCCAGCAGTTTCAAACACCACTCAACACTCCCAGCATCTTCAAAACACTACATAACATTTTCAGAAGCTTCAAACACCACCAAACTTTTCCAGCACCCTCAAACACCAACAACATTTTCCAGCATTCTCAAATACCACCTAACATTCCCAGCATCCTCAAATACAACCCATATTTTCTGCATCCTCAAACACCACCCAACATTCCCAGCATCTTCAAAACAACACCCATCATTTCATCCAAACTTATGCCCAGGAGCCTCACAAGACCATCATCCAATTGTGCCAATCCAACATTACCCAGAATCCTCAAACACCACCCAATATTCTGGATCAAAAGACCATGATCCAGTCCAGCAATCCAACTTCACCCTTTTCCCAGAATCCTTAAACACACTCCACATTCCCAATATCCTCAAACACTTCTCAAAGACCCCAAGCCTGGCAAAACATTCCAAACATTCTAAAATACCACATAACATTCCCAGCATCTAACACCAACTCTACAATACTCAACACAACTGTGCAATATGACATCACACACTTCAATCAATCACTCAATCAAATATAACTAAACTCTTTTTCATATGTTCTGTCAATATTTTTCTAAACAAAACTCAACTCTCTGGATTTGAATGATTTTTATGGGTTGTATTGTGTCTGTGCAGAATCGTCTTTAGATCATTGAAACACGCCAACTTAATACTCAGTCATGAGAAGCTCTGACCAGAGGTTTACCAGATCTCCATAATCCATAGACAGCAGAATTAAGGACTAATTTCGACTTGATCATCTCAAAGCAAACAAAAGCTTTGCATTATGGTTTCTTTATGGTTAAAACTTTAGCCTACTCTATTGTGTGTTCCAACTATCTAATTCTCATCTGAGCTCGAATAAAACCCCCAGCCTGAGCCCGAGCCTGGCCGACATTTGACAGCAGCTGAAGTGAGAACCAAGATGCGTGACTCATTAATCCAGATTTAGTAGGAACACTGAAATAGCACTAGATCTCTGAGTGACAGGAAAAGAGTGTGAAAAGATCAATAAATAATATGTTTTATTCAATAAAGTTCTATTAACAATGTTATCGTGACAAAAGGAATACCGTTTCCAAGTCACATCTCCACTAGTTTCAATTGAGAATACTATCTTAACAGCCGTTTATAAGCACTATATAGCGAACTGAGATTTCGTTATGGTGATAGAATCATGATTTTTCGGTAGCATTACAGCACACCGTGAGTGTATATTAGTACCATTTGTTGTTAGAGCATTTGGATCTAGAAATGGTAACGTGACGCAAGATAACCTGACTCTTTTCTCACAGTGTCTGAAATGGTTCAATAAAATATTCAGTATCTCTAAACCCTTCCGAAAGCCTGCTCTGCTCTGACTGGTCAGATGGCCCAGTCTGTTGTGATTAGTCGACCTCCTACAGCACATCAGAAACTAAACACCCATTATCATATCTGAATTTCAGCTCTGGCGGCTTCCTCAGTGCTTGATACACAATGATACAAACAGTAAAAATGGCGTCGGTTTTACCGTATCATTTCAAGTCCTCATCCTTTGGAAATGCAGCAAACTCGATTTGCTTTCACAGCTCAGAAAACAGCGTCTTCTCAACATGTCGACAACACAAACCAAATTCTTCCAGGCTTCAGCTACAACTACAGTGTTTGAGGGGAAAAGTAGACATTGTTCACAGGCGGCCAATGAAGACCATATGCTGGCTTTATTTAAATTATTAGTTTAAATAATTTAATTATTAGTTACAAACCTATGTAGGTTCATGCCGGAAGTAAGACTGTAATTACGACTTGTTGGACTGACGACTTGTTGCAGGCAGTTCAGAATCTTTTTCTTTTTCTTTTGGGAGACAGTAACTCCATTTATTATGCATGTTGATCTTCGAAACTTTGCCCAACTTTTACATTCACAAACAGCTATACTACACACAACATAAAAAGGTAATATTCGAAAAGCATATTAGGGGCACTTTAATGTAATATAAATGCTGATTATTAGATTGTATTTATGTTGCCTCTAAAAAGACATTTAAAGTATTCAGCATTTCCTTTTTTTTTTCAAAATATTTCTTCATCATAAGTACTAAAAGAACTGTTAATGAAAATGTTAGTTGTTAAAGGGATAATTCACCCAAAAATGAAAATTCTTTCATCATTTAAACCTGTATGAATTTCTTTGTTCTGCTGTACACAAAAGAAGGTAATTGGAAGAATGTTTGTAACCAAGCAGACCTCGCCCCCCATTGACTACCATAGTATTTTTTTCCTACTATGGTAGTCAAAGGGGGTCGAGATCTGCTTGGTTACAAACATTCTTCCAATTACCTTCTTTTGTGTACAGCAGAACAAAGAAATTCATACAGGTTTGGAACAAACAAACCTGGAACAACCAAACCTGTTAAATTTCTTATGATTTCCTAACGTAATGAACACAATAGAGGGTAAAAATCTTCCATGCATGGGACTCTGGCTTGACTAATGATCACTCAAGTCTGTGGAAAAGACCCTGGCACTAGTCCACACAGATTCACACACACATTTCCTTTCCACCTGCTCCTTCCTCTGGGCCATCCCTGGCCTTCTTCGATCAGCGGGGTCTTAAATCAACGAAAGAAACACACACACATAAACAAACACAAGCACACATGCAGACATATATCCTTGTTCTATTAATGTGCCATCTGCCCGGGCAAGCTGTCCAGCCTGCTAACAAGACCCTGACAGATACCCCTCTCATGGCCCACTTCTCCCAGTATGTGTGCCTGTGTGTTCGAGAAGAAGACACCAGGACACTGCTGGGGTCAATGATGCATCAGGGTCACCGTCCCACCCCTGCTTTTGTGTCGATAGACCCTGTACAATCTGGCTCTCCTTCACACTACACAAACTAATTTCAGCCAAAGAATCAAACAAAGAAATGGGCTTGTTTTTCTTCCCTTGCTTTGTTAAAATAGTGTTAACAGACTTTAAAGTGCAAAATGTCACAGTCGTAGTATAGTTTATTGACCACAGTCAGCACAAAGGTCAGGTGGTCAGAGTCACTTATACAGATGAGGTAAAATGTATATCAGCTCTACAATTTCTACAAATATTTTCTTTTTCTTTTATTCAGCAAGGATGTATAAAACTGCTGAAAACTTACAGTAAAAACATTTATAATCTTACAAAAGATTTCTATTTCAAATAAATGCTGTTCTTTTGAACTTTATATTAATCAAAGAAACCACAAAAATATTTTCACAAAAATATTCAGCATTGTTTTCAACATTGATAATAATAATAAATGTTACTTGAGCATCAAATTAGTATATAGGAATGATTTCTGAAGGATCATATGACACTGAAGACTGGAGTAATAATGCTGAAAATTCAGGTTTGATCACAGGAATAAATTACATTTTAAAATATATTAGAATAGAAAACAGTTATTTTAAATTGTAATAATATTTCACAATATTACACTGTCTTTTTGACCAAAAATGCAGCCTTACCAACCCCAAACCTTTAACATATATAGTGTATATATAATATTTAAAATCCAAACTCATTTTTGTGAAATTTTGATTTAAAATCATGTATGTGAATCCCGGTTGGTTTAATATTTTGTTATATAACTCAATGACATTCATTTTTAAATGTAGCGTAGGTGTCCAAATAGCTTTTAGGGGCCACTGTATCATTTCAATCTCTATGGAAAGCTGGACAATAAACTTAAAAGGTAAAAGGTGTCTGCTAAAAGAATACATGCGGATGTAGAAGTAGAAAAACACTGCACTGATATAATGAAACAGTGAATCTGTGATAATGTGGAGAGCTCTGAGAAAAAAGGCTGTGCTAATATGAAATCACATGGAAAAGTGGAGCTACTTCATTCAAGCTTTCTATCCTGCTAAAAGACGGAGCGCTATTATCTCATTATCTACTTCAGCAGAGCAATGTGATGAAGAGCTGATGAGACGTGATTGAATTTATAGACAGTGGAAGATGAGCAGTGTGTGTGTGTGTGTGTGTGTGTGTGTGGGACATCACAGGGACATGCATGGCATTTCAATAACTGCTGTCGGTTGATTTTTTCTGACAGGGCAATTGGGCACTTGGCTTATCAGCATGTTTGCTGGACTGAGGCTGTCTGTTTGTGAATGTGTATGTGCATGTGTTAGTGTGTGTGTGTGTGTGTGTGTAATAGAAGACGATACAAATCTGTGCTGATGTAGTAGTGACCTTGATTGTGAGTCCTCGGGGAGTATGCATTAAAGAGTGTGTCATTTCACCATACACATCCAGAACTACCTCCCTTTCTGACTCTGTTTCAAAATGTAGTGAAGTACCTCTTCATAAGCAGAGACCATTTTAAGGCAGCATCCTAACTGATATAGACACCCATAAATAAGATCACATACATTAGCGGAGGGACATTCTCCATTTGTTTATATTTTTTTGAGATTTTAATAAAACTTTTGACCACACTGCAAACAAAAACAAAATGTAATGTGAAGTCACAGTGTACATCTGCAGCTATGTGTGCATAGCTATAAAAAGGACAATCATTACTTGACTGAACTAAGTGCTAAATGCATCTGAGATGCAATCACTTTGACTTTGGCTCACTGGCATACAACTTCAATGCCTCGGATTTAACACATTTAAAGTGTCGCACCAAAGCAAATTATGAGATATTGACTGTACATAAATATTTGAACAAACTAACAATTCAACTTTGTGGTTTAGATATTGTAATTAGCCAATTAGCTTAGCAAGAAATATATTAAAACAAAAGTGCACCAATGAAATAAATTAGAAACTGACTCAACAAATATAAGTTAGATAATGCTAGCTGCGCTTCCTTGATCCTCTTTGATCCTTCCCCTGCTGTCAAATGTAGTGTCTGTTTGTCAGGGCTCTCATATAAAAGGTTTCATTCTTTCACATCCATCTTTGTTTTCCATTGTAATCTGTCATTTTTGAGATTGATACTTACTGTATATGCTAACTGATTCAAATGTGTTAAATACTAAGCAGTCTTCAGTTGTTTGGATGCTAGATGCTAAGGACAAATTATGTAATATGAATTTAATATGGATTCCATATTATACAGGACAGTGGGCAAACCTACTAAAATGACTGCTTTGGACAAACCGATCTGAAATTTAAATATTTTTTTGAGTTGGTGTTTTCACATGAACTTGAGTATGAAAGAGTATGAAAACATATGATTTGTAGAAAAAAACTAAGCCTTTAAACCTTTTTGCTGGCAAAAACGTTCCAGTGTCTGTTGTCAGCAGTGTAGTGATGTATGAAGCACAGCGACTTTCAAACCAAGCAGCTTTCTATTGGTCAATGTGGGTAATTTATGTGACTAGAAATCTGCATAGGAAAATCTTTCGCTCTCATGCGTAATTCCCAGTTCCTTGAATTCTTGTTAAAATGACTAGATTTCACTCATGAACATTTGCCAATAAAGGTAAATGTGACTGTGGCGTGAAGCAGGGCGGGGCAGAGAGCCGTGGGAGCGGAGCGCTAATGTTAATGAGTGACATCAGCGCCACACACCGGTCTCAAGTCCCACGGAGAAGATCCGGAAGGATAAAAGGAGGAGTGACGTCAGTGAATGATGAGAGAGGACCAGGCCTGGGACATTTTATGTTGTTTTTTTATTTTTATATGCGGCAGTCATCCGTGAGGGGCTGCCACTTGCTTTTGTTTTTTGTTTTGTTTATTTTGTCATTAAACTTTACATTGAAAGTTTGTTGGTTCCCACCTTCTTCTTCCCTGAGCTTGAACTTCGTTACAGTGACCACACTTTAACCCTCAGTGGGATATTAAAATGCACAAATGAGACTCTACAAATATGCCACCAATTTGCCAGAACTTTTGGTGTTAGCACGTTGCTAAGCTAACAATACGGTACACTAATAAGGCGAGGAAAAGAAAGTTTATTCATAAAGCCCATTTCATTCACAATCATTCAAAGTGCTTCACATAGTCATATTAAAGAGAAAGAATAAATAATAATAAGCATATATACCAAATACTGGATAAAATTATTAACTGCAATTTAACTGAACTATTTTTAATTAAATTAAACTGTTACAACATTTCTACTGATTGAAATATATTTATAATCAATATTTCTCTCACTTCATCTGCCATTTTGGATGGATTTTTAACTAAGCTTATCACAATGCATTATGGGATTGCCTCACCTGTGGAAGATATACAGTATGTTAGAAGGCAGCATAATGCAGAATATCCAAACATCTTTAAAACTAGACAAATTTAGAAGCAAAATATTAAGTTTTAAATACTATATAAATAGTATTTAAATAGGGAAAGAAATGGGCATGGAAAATAAATAACATTTAATGAAAATTATCCCATGTTTTGCTCACTTTCAAGCCATCCTATATGAATATCTTCTTTCAGACAAACACAATCAGAGTTAAATTAAAATATATCCTGGCTCTTTCAAGCGTTATAATGGTCGTGAGATTTTGAAGCCCAAAAAAGTGCACCCATCCATCAGAAAAGTAATCCACATGGCTCCAGGGGGTTAAAAATGTCCTTTTGAAGAGAAACAATGGGTTTTTGTAAGAAAAATATCCATATTTAAATCTTTATAAACTAACTAGCTTCAGGCAGACAGCCATATGCATCGATTTACGATGAAAGAGTAACCTCTGAAAATTATACACCTATGATGGCTTGAGGGTGCATGAGTAAATCATGGGATCATTTTTGGGTAACCCATCCCTTTAAGCACTTGTGTTCTTCAAGTAAATTCATCTTGTTTTAAGAATTTCTAGATATTTTTTTTTAATGTAAAGCAGGACAAAATGACTGATTAAGAAAATGATTTTTGCAGTGCAAGCAGCTCATTAGGTTTTGGAGCGGAGCCTTTGTCTCTGTCTCTGTGGGCAGCTGTGTGATTAATGCTGTACATCTGGAGGTCAGAAGAACCAATCACCCATCTGACCCGACCCACACAAATCTTCTACTGATGACAACATCCCTCTCTCTGCCTCTCTTCTCCGTTTATCTCTGTGGTTTTATATTTGAGATGGAAAGAGAAAGTCATTGGCATCCTCATTTTTTAAATTAGTATTTGACAGAACAATTGTAATCGTGCTACTAAGCAAATCTTGCTTTAAACATTGAAATGAAAGTTACACGCAGATGTCAGTTCTTTAGCCATTTTTTCTGAGCTTTTTGTTCATTCTGTGATGCTGGGCGTTAACTGCAGTCAGAGGGAATCAGGAATGTGTGTTAGATGCCGAAGACAGTAAGTAAGGGAAGCCGTGAGGTTTGTTTATACTCATCACTCCAATATATTTAAAAAAGTAAGCAGATTAAAGTAGATCTGAAATATTTACAGATTAATTAGAACTAGCAATTAAAATACTGGCATTCACTCATCCTCACGTTGTTGTTTTTCATGGCACTTATATAGAAATATAGCTCAAAGTAACCAGGTTTGTCAAGATCCATAAAAGTAGTCCATATGATTCATGCTCTATATTCCAAATAATAGCTGTATGTGAGGAACAGGGCAAAATTATTAGTTGCTCACCCCTCCCTTTCGAAGCACAGAAGCTAAGGTGGCCGTCCGGCCGACACAAAACAAAGATGTCGTCATCTGAGACAGAAGAGAGTAGCCAGTCAAGCAATGAGGTTTCTTCTTACTTCTAACAAAGAACGGTCTCTGCTTCTAATAAACCAGACTACTACTACTACTACTACTACTACTTCTTTGTGCGTATTCAATGTAGTGACGATGCAAGCTGCCTCTATAAACACAAAAACGATTTAAAAGAAGAGCAACATAGTGATGAAACACACTCTGTAGAGCAGTTTGTCTGTTTACGGCTTCTGTAGAAACATTTCGGCGCAAAATGGTGACCTAACATGTAAAGGGACCCGTATGTAGATAGAAATGGCTCATTCTAAGGTAATAAAAACATAACGGTTCATTATGTAAGGTCTTTATACACCACTGAAAACATAATGTATATTATATTGCATTTCTGTCAATAGATCCTCTTAAATTTTACACATTGCACCTTTAAATTATAAATTAAAAAGTATCTATACTTTACACTGATAGTATTTCTTGAACTGTTTTAATTCATGTTTATATACATTTTTAAAAATTAATTATGATAATGTTTTAATATTAAGAACCACCATTTAGAATAAATTACAAAAAGTAAAATATGTTAATACATTTCAGTGGTGAGAATTAGGGGGGAAAAATGAATGGTTCTAAAAATAAGCTTCATAAATTCGTCATATAAAGTATCATTTCTAATTTTTTGTATTTTGATTTTGAGACTAAATGTGACTTGGACTTTTTTTTTCCCTTTTGTGTGTGAAATTGACAACATTGATTTGAAGCAAAAGGGGAGGTGAGAGGTTGTCTGTTCAGCAAGTCTGAAGAAACCACAGTCACCGCGGTTATTTTCCCAGTTGTGTGGGAAAATGAAACATTGGCATAATATTCATGTGTAACCATGGAAACTTGCTAGATTACAGGATTCTGTACTTAGGCGTTGAACAGGACGGGTCATGTTTGTAGGAGGGTGTGTGGAGCTCTCTCTCTCTATATATATTTCTCTCTTGCTTTTTTTACTGTCTTTTTTATAAATAGTTATCAAATCTGCTGGCTGTCCCTCTTTGACTTTAGTGGGCTATGTAAAACAGAGATGTTTCAGCTACATTATTTGCTGAAAGTCTGGTTTGTAAGATTCAGTCAGTGGCCTGAGTTTACTGAGCTGTTTCCTTGGTCACAGATAGCCAGAAGGAAAAAGCGTGAAAAAGACACACACACATACACATACACACACACACTCCCCAGCGATGGCATATGGAGGAGTGGTACTGCATATTTCTGTCTGAAACATCTAACCTACATTCGATTTGCTAGTGTATGTGTGTGGTGTGTGTATGTGTGTTCATGTGAGGCAAAACCATCCTTGCGTGTCATAAATGTGTGTGGAGGAGGAGGTCACAGCTATTCCCACACATTGGTTTTATGAATATGTGTGGAAGGAGACGGCATTCCTGCATTATGTGTCTGGGTGCTAGAGTCATTTTTATTCCATTTATATTTTATTTTAGTGACGTCCATTGGTATTTCCACAGTTTGGACACACCCTCTCATTTAATGTTTTTTCTTTGTTTTCATGACTATTTACATTGTAGATTCTCACTGAAGACATCAAAACTATGAATGAACACATATGGAATTATGTAGTAAACAAAAAAGTGTGAAATAACTCTAGATATGTTTCATATTTTAGATTCTTCAAAGTAGCCACCCTTTGCTTTGTTGACAGCGTTGCAAACCCTTGGCCTTCTCTCAATGAGCTTTCAGGGTTCATTTGTGGAATTTCTTGCCTTCTTAATGGGGTTGGGACCATCAGTTGTGTTGTGCAGAAGTCAGGTTGGTACACAGATGACAGCCCTATTTGACAACTGTTAGAATTCATATTATGGCAAGAAGCAATCAGCAAGTAAAGAGAAACGACAGTCCATCATTACTTTAAGAACTGAAGGTCAGTGAGTCCGGAAAATTGCAAAAACTCTGAATGTGTCCCCAAGTGCAGTTGCAAAAACCATCAAGCGCTACGACGAAACTGGCTCACACGAGGACCGCCCCAGGAAAGGAAGACCAAGAGTCACCTCTGCTGCTGAGGATAAGTTCATCCGAGTCACCAGCCTCAGAAATCGCAAGTTAACGTCACCTCAGATTAGAGCCCAGATTAATGCCACACAGAGTTCTAGAAGCAGACACATCTCTACATCAACTGTTCAGAGGAGACTGCGCGAATCAGGCCTTTATGGTCAAATAGCTACTAAAAAAACACTACTAAGGAAAAGCAACAAGCAGAAGAGATTTGTTTGGGCCAAGAAACACAAGGAATGGACATTAGACCAGTGGAAATCTGTGCTTTGGTCTGATGAGTCCAAATTTGAGATCTTTGGTTCCACCCACCGTGTCTTTGTGCGACGCAGAAAAGGTGAACGGATGGTCTCTACATGCATGTTTCCCACCGTGAAGCATGGAGGAGGAGGTGTGACGGTGTGGGGGTGCTTTGCTGGTGACACTGTTGGGGATTTATTCACAATTGAAGGCACACTAAACCAGCATGGCTACCATCCCATCCAGTTTGCATTTAGTTACCATTGAGGACCATCATTTCTTTTTCAACAGGACAATGACCCCAAACACACCTCCAGGCTGTGTAAGGACTATTTGACCAAGAATGAGAGTGATGGAGTGCTGCGCCAGATGACCTGGCCTCCACAGTCACCTGACCTAAACCCAATCGAGATGGTGTGGGATGAGATGGACCGCAGAGTGAAGGCAAAAGGGCCAACAAGTGCTCAGCATCTCTGGGAACTCCTTCAAGATTGTTGGAAAACCAGTAATCAAAGCAAAGGGTGGCTATTTTGAGGAATCTAAAATATAAAACGTTTTCAGTTATTTCACACTTTTTTGTTTACTACATAATTCCATATGTGTTCATTTATAGTTTTGATGTCTTCAGTGAGAATCTACAATGTAAATAGTCATGAAAATAAAGAAAAAACATTAAATGAGAGGGTGTGTCCAAACTTTTGACTGGTATTGTGTATATAATATATATATATATATATATATATATATATATTAGGGGTGTAACGGTATACAAACATTTTTTTCTTCTTTATTTATTAAACAGTGGTTTATTGAACAAATTGTGTCTCTCTCTTTAAAGAAATTAAATTATAATTAAACATTTTCTTAAGGATAAAAAATCTATCTCAGCTGTAAACTATATACAGGGAGCCATTTATATGTGTGTGTGTGTGTGTGTGTGTGTGTGTGTGTTTTAATGTTATTTTTAATTATTGATTCATTCATTCATTCATTCATTCTGTCACGTGAGTTGGCTATAGAGAAGCGCAGAAATAGTCTTTCAGAAAATAGCCACAGAAATAGTCTTTAATAAATCCAACAGGGAATAAACAAACTCAGCTACGTTAAACTACAACGATACCTGACAATGAAACATGGGAAACTGAGGGCTTAAATACACAGAGGATGACTGACTAAAACAGAACTGGTATAGAGCTAATTAATAAATAAGGAAACTAACTAGGAACTCAGACAGGTAAACAGGAACGGAACAAGGAGAAAATGAAACCAAAGCTGACTACACGTTACGTAAAGTTATTCATTCATTTAATGAACAAGAATATATAATATTTCCCTTATAGTAACTTTTAGCCCTGCTTTACGCAAATAAATAAATAAATAAATTAAACAACCAAGTCATTTATTTAAAGTGCAATTTTATGGTCTAATCTAAAATCATAGTTTCTGGTTTAAACTTGTTTCGTTCAGTTTGTCTAAAAGCAAATAAAACTAATAATAAAAACTAAATAATAAAAAAAACTTTTATTATTATTATTATTATTTTTATTTTTTTATGCATATTTTAAAAATACATATTTATTGTATAGGAAGTAACTTTATTTATCGTATGTACACTAAATTAACAATTGACTATCAAAACAGTCTTTTTACTTTGTATGAATGTTTTTGTCTTTGGGAAAATAAATATTTTCAAATAATATTAAATGGGTTTGAACCTAAACACATAAATATAATTTGAGAAAAACTAATAAATTTGGGTATTTTTTAGGTTGTTAAAAATTGTAATTGCGAATTGAAATTACGCTCAATGGAAACACTTTGCAAAAACTCCCAAATATCGCAAAAAAGTTTTTATGCTCACATGAGGTGGTTTTTCAGGCAATTCAAAAAAATAATATTTCGCAAAACTGCAATGGAAACAGTTTTTTCGTATTTACAGGTCACCTGACCTACAGTCACATCATCATTCTTTAAAGGGGGGGTATCACACACAGTTTCTGCCAATCTCATGTTAATCTTGAGTACATATAGATTAACAATGCACCCTTCATATCTCCGAAAAGTCTTTAGTTTTGTCATATTTATAAAAGATAGATAAGCTAAACCGAGTCTTTCCGGAAAAAGCCGAGCTCCTGGAGGCGTGTCTGCCGTCATTGCCGTGGGCGGAGCTAAAGAGTCATGAGCACGCGCAGCTTCTGCATAGAGATCGTCTGATAGCTGCGACATCATAAATACAAAGGGAACAAAAGCGTTTGTGTTGTTTACATTATATGCACTTGCGCGCCGATTGCCAACAAAACACAGACATCTGATGCAGCTTTACTCACCGCCCACGATCTGCAAAACCCAGTGCCAAACTGGGATTGTTTACAAAGTATTCATCACCGAAATCCCGGGAACAAACAAACATACCCCGGAAAAACAAACTTCATCCTCTGTTGCCTTAACGCTGGGTTCTTTGGGAAGCTGAAAAAGGTAATCTTTCCCTCACAACCAAAAACACACTCCTTTGGTGACAGTAGCTGCGTCTCATTTTGGAGGCTTCGTCCTTCGGAGGTCGCATTTGAAGGCTAAATGCTTCATCACGGTTATTTTTCTTAAATGAGACCGATGATGTATGCAGCCTTCAAAGGGTGCAGCCCTTGAATTGGGACACAGCCATTGTTGAAAAATCTCTCGGCTTCCGTATCCCGAACGAAACGTGTTGATGGGCGTGCTCTCGTTCCTCACCTCCTCGCAGTGCATTTATAGAATTGAAATGGCATTTATAGAATTAAAATGGCCTTTGAGATTTTTTTTGATCGGTTTCCAGGTCACAGGCTGATGGATGGAGGAGTGAAGAAATGAGGAAGCATACATTGGAGTATTGAGAAGCACCCAGGGAAGCATATATGAGGGAGAAGGGCTTCCAGAAGCCATGGCAATTATTACTGTCAGCATCCTACCTCCTGTAGTTGGTCTCCGCGCCTCTACAGGCCCCCTGTGTTCCCCTCTGCCTTAGTTCTTCCTCGTGTGTCCTTGTTAGCATTATCCAGGTCACCTGTGCCTTGTTTCCCCTAGGGTATTTTAGGCCCTTTCCCAAATGGCACCCTAAACCCTCAAGGTCTTCCTCTGAGTCTGCACTTTCACGACGTAATGCCGCTTTGACTGCCGGGTGAAATTCTCTGTGTAGCTCACAGTCTTGCGGGCTCAGTAGAAGTGCGCATCGAGGTCGCATAGCAGCTGCAAAGGGGGCGCTCACGAGCACCCTTCTTTAAGCTTAAATGACAAATGGGACACCCTACGGTCTTGTGGACTTAATGGACACGTGCACGCAGCGGCCTGCGTCCACAAGACCGAAAGTGCACATGAAGTGTGCCATTTGGGACAGGGCCATTGTTGGCCATTGTCGGTTTTTGAGTCTTGGCTATGCGTTTCCTGCTTTGTTTCACCAAGTCCTTCCAAGCTACCTCAAGTAAGGTGTTCTTAGTTATTTGATTGTTAATGTTCTCAGGTTTTGTTTTCTCCCCTCGTGGAGTTTTTATTTTCCCATGTGGTTTTTTCCATTATCTCTACTGTTGTTAATACCTCTGTCCGAGAAGAACTTTTGTTGGATTTTTTTTCATGCAAATACCTTTTTTTTTTTTTTTTTTTTTTTTTTTTTTTTTTTTTTTTAAAATAAATCTACATTGCCTGGAGTACTGCCTTGAGTGTTCGTTTGGGTCTAACATTACTGCCTCTGTGGCTAAGTGGTAGATCTCTCAAACCACCCCACCAGAGACCTGAGTTCAAGCCTGGCTTGTGACAATTATACTCCAAATAATACTTTTAGAAAGAAGTATCTTTTGGAAAATGACTTATCGTGAGAGTTTAAGTCACATAACATCGGTTAATGGAAACACCGTCATTTCGCAATCGTTTTTTATCGACATTTAGAATATAACACAAAAGTTTGGCGCAAATCTGTAATATTTGCGTGACGCGGCTAGTGTAAGGTAGATATAGAGCAATACGGACATTTCTGAATACACTTGACTCTGAGCACTGTTTAGGGGACAGATGTCTCTCTAGACGGTCAGGGTCAGGGTGATGGGTAGTGTTTAAGGAAGAGGTCAGGGTTCAGAGGTCAAGGGTGAGCTAATAGTAATCTACTATGAGAGTGTGTGTATAGACATCAGCAGAGTTCCATAGCAACACAACACAAATACACACACTGCACAGGGAAATAAGTCAATATCAAATCAATACACTGTAAACAAATTGAAGTGGTGACAGGTGAAGACAATATTTTATTCTATGAAACCTATTTCTGTCTCACAGTAAAAAAAAAACTGAATTTGTTTCTTGTTATTGTAAAATTATATCTCACAATAGCCCTTTATCTTTTACAATTTTGACTTTATTTAGCATAATTGTGATTTTATATTTCACAAATGACTTTATAACTGTGCCTTTATTTTTTGTAATTGTAATATATCTCACAATATACAGTATGTCACTTTATCTTTCACAATTGTGACTTTATTTAGCATAATTGTGACTTTATATATCTAAATTGTTAATTATTATATTTTGTAATTATTTTTGGTAATTGTAACTTTACATCTCACAATGTCACTTTATCTTTCATAATTGCGCCTTTAGCCGAATTTTGACTATATTTTCAAACTGTGACTTTATTATAATTGTGACTATATTTTTTTGTAATTGTGAATTTATATCACAATGTGATGTGACTATACATATCTCACACTGATTTCTTATCACTCTGATGTCTCAAAATGACCTGTTTTATGTTTTACTCCAAGGCTGAAACAGGCATCCATACAATCTAACAGAGACTATTTCTATCTATATCTGTATCTATATTTGATATATCTGTCTTCATTCAGTATGTGTCCCATGCACAGCAGGTTATTATATGTAATCCAGCAATAAAACTTAAGATCAATAAGATCTCTCCCTTCTGAAATATCATATATCTCCAACCTAATGTTTTATTCACTAAAATCAACATATATGTCACATCTTCATAATTTACTGCCCATTTTTGGTTTATAAATGACTAGCACAAACACCACTTAAACGATAAGGACCCCAAAGCGCACCAACGTGGGGATTAGAGAGATTCAGGCTAAATTCAGGGCTAAAGGTGTGTTCTAATTTAATTGATCAGTCTGACAGCTTGATGCAATATTTGTCAAATTATCTGTTCTTTCAGCTCCATCTGAATCCATTAAAGTGCATGAAGAAAAAAGAGGCCCAGCGGGAGGGTAGAATTTAGACTGACTCATACACACTCACACAGTTCCTCCCCGCCTACAATAAAACTGCACACACACTGTGATTCTCTCCATCCACTACACAAGCTTTCCTCAATATCCTCTGCCACAGTCAGCTGCGCACACACATACTGTACAACACCATAAGGCACTTACACTGACCTACTCACATACAAACACCTGGAGCAGAGCTGAAGGGGCAGAGACAAGCATGAGTAGAATCCCAGTGTGTGTGTGTGTGTGTGTGTGTGTGTGTGTGTGTTAAAACAGCTTGAGTGTGTAGTTTAGATTCAGTCTAACTAAGATGCTTAAGACGTCAAAACCATAATGTGAATCATCTCCTCCAGCACTTTAAAAAGTACATGCATTTGTTAGCATAAAATAACAGCTATGAACTGAACAACACTAAGTGTTAGATCAGTGTTTTGTCTTGTCTCTTTGGGAAGAGCAAAACCTAAAAGTTTTGTGGTGGTACCATGGTATAGTGATAGTATCAGGTGGAAATACAATGGTACTTTGGTATATATCATGAATCTTCAATATTTTCATATATTTTCATGCCAAGGTAATTGAAATAACACTACACTTTTAGGGTTTATTAAGGTTTTAAGCCTTTTTATGCCAAAATATAATATCATGTTTGTTTGGAAACCCAAAAATGGTTTAATATCTTTTCATTTTCACTCTTGAAAATAAAAATACATTTATGGTTCCATAAAAAAACCTTTAACATCAATGGAAACTTTGGTGGGGGGGGGGGGGGTTCTTCTATCCATTTCTATTAAAAACCTTTATTGTTAGGAATATAGCAACCAACAATTAGGGTTCTTTTCATTAACCGCTAATAAAAATTCCAAATATGGAATTGCCAAATATGAATCCTTAGTTCAATATAACATAATTTCATCTAAGAGTGTGTGGTACTTTTTTTTGCTACTGTACCAAGTACCAAGTTTTTTTTCCTTTTGCTTTTTTCCCACCCTTGTTCTTTGGAAGACAAGTACCGTGGTATTCTTGGAAGTACCTTTGGAGTGACGTACCACGGTACGTGATTTTCAATAGGTAGAACTATGGTTTTACCAACATGTTAGTACCATCACTGTACTATACGGCCACTGTGGCACAATTACCTTGTGTTGTTTCCACATGGCGGGCAGGGGCTTCACATCATGTTTGCCGTGTTTTCCTTCCTCCAGGCACTGGTAGCATACGGGGGTCTTGCAGCTGACGCAGTACATGTTGTAGTTCTCCGATTCATGATCCACGCAAGTCGCCTGTTTGCGCGCGGAGGCTCCGGTCGGTTGCGCGATCCCCGCCTGTGCTTGAGTCGGCGGCAGCAACCGGTGCTTGGCCAGCGGTCCGCGGGAAGGGTGGCAGCGCTGCTGGCACGGAGCGCAGTAGAACACATCGCACTGCTCGCACATCACCGTGGCGTCCACCGGATTGCGGTCGCACAGCTGGCATTTGACAGAGGCGGCGCGGCTCTGCTGGTAGCGGGACACGATCGCTTCCAAAAGTCGGTTGCGCTGGAATCCCCGGAGCCCCCGCTCGTCCAGGGACACGCTGCGGTGGCACAGCGGGCAGGTGATGGAGCAGTGGCGGTGGACCAGTGCCGGCGGGAACACTCGGACTCCGTTGGGAGACTTCAGGCACGGCGTGTATGAGCCGTAGCCGCTGTCCGTCTCGCTGTACATGCTCATCTTGTCCATATCCAGATAATCATAGTCCGAGGTTCCGGAGCTTCGGTTCTGCGGAGGAGTCTCTCCCTCCGGGGTCTGCACGATGATATTCCGGGCACACGCCAGGCAGACATTATGAGAACACGGTAAAATAATGGGCTCCTTAAAGAGAGAACCGCAAACCGGGCATTTCAGTTCTTCTTCCATCGCGTCCATAAACCCACTCACGCGCAGCCGTTCAATGAAATCAGAGCAGCACTACCAGACGCGGACAGCTCCGTTACCCGCTCCGCGCATGCGCATTGATAAAAAAACGATTGTGGGCGTTGTAGTCACTCTGCTGATACCCGCCTCTTCAGTTGAGCTCTTAAAAACTACAACTCCCTTAATTCCGCTAATTAAATGCGGCGAGAAGAATTTGTATTATCGTCCCGTATTCCAGGGTCATCGGTTTGGGGAAAAAAAAGCCTAATTTGCAATTTAAAGAAACCCGTGTGTAAACAACCCCGTCAAAGGAGGACAGGCGTTGTAATTGTGATGGCATCCAAGAGAGGGCTGACCAGTAGCCTATTTCTGTGAGTGGCCGTAAATAATTAGGGCAAGGAATTCATCACAGCGTGCATCGAGCTGCTTACAGTCCATCCTGCCCACACAGTCTAATTACAGCACAGAATTAATGAGCACTTCATCACGCATGCCTCACCATAATCCTTCCACACTGTTATCTGATGATTGACTGGTAATGGGAAAATTATTGCATTCATATAAAAAAATAAATATTGTGTATTTATATATAAGCATTTATAGTATTTTTTCCCCTTGAAATAGATAAGGTTAAAGTGAAAGACTTTTCTCATGTACACAAATTATACATATTATATATTATATAATATTTTTATATTATACTATTTAAAAATTTAGATTAGTTTTCTTTATGATTGATTGAATGTATATATACTGTATATATGTATATGTATACAGACACACAAAAAATGCAATTATGATTGAATGTGTATTTTTCAGTATATATATATATATACACACACACACACTGAAAAATACACATTCAATCAAAATTGCAATATATATATACTGAAAAATACATAATCATAATGAAAACTAATTTTTATTTATATAATTAAATATAAAGTAATAGTGGTAATAAAAGTGGTAAAAAAAATAAAAGTGGTTTTCGATAAACTAATGTCCAGTCTAATCAAATCTAAGAGTAGAACAGTGCAGAGTATTTGGTTTGACAGTCAGGCCAGCGACGGCACACGCTATTGTTCTTTCACACACACTTGTGTTGTTCAGAGGCGAGAGACTGATCCGTGAGATTAGGCTGGGGGTCTGCCAAGAGAAAAATGAGCTCCTGTCATAACCTAGAGTGATGCATACCTAAAACAGTGGAAAACCAGCATTCATGTTGTGTGTGTGTCAGTGCAAACCAGACTGTACCAAATAATGAAGTTAGATTTTATTGATGCATTAAAGTCTCATGAATATCAAACCATTTCCTTGTATTATCATTCTGTCTATGTGTCAAGAGGGTTTAAAAACAACAAAAATATAATGCAAAAAGATCTTGTGAATATATGATCAAGGATATGCAGTGCGACAGAGAACAGGAACAGCAGTATGAAAGAAAAACAGATGAAAGGGGAAAAGTTTTAATAACTCAGTGTTACTGTCAAGAGTGGCTTTGGGATTTTTTTTAACCAAGCCTTACTTTTATTGAACAATTCCCTGTACACCAGGGGGCACTACATTTAAAAGCTTAGACATCTGGAGCACAGGATAAAATCAATTCAACATATTCATGTTCAGCCAGTTTAAAGAGTTAGTTCACCCAAAAATTTAATTTCTGTCATTAATTACTCACCCTCATGTCGTTCCAACCCCGTAAGACCTTTGTTCATCTTTGGAACACAAATTAAGATATTTTTGATGAAATCCAAGAGGTTTTTTTATCCTCGATAGAAAGCAATGAAATTACCACATTCAAGGTCCAGAAAAGTAGAAAAAAACATTGTTAAAATAGTCAACGTGACTGCAGTGGTTCAACCTTAACGTTACGAAGCGATGAGAATACTTTTTGTGCGCAAAAACAAAACAAAAATAACGACTTTATTCAACAAATTCGTCTCTCCTGTCAGTCTCGTATACCCAATACTGACCCGGCGTTCGGACATTGAACCTGGAAGCGCTGCAACATAAACACTGTAAGATGGCATTGACAAATTTGTTAGATAGAGTCATTATTTTGGTTTTGTTTTTGCACACAAAAAGTATTCTCGTCACTTCGTAACATTAAGGTTGAACCACTGTACACACATTGACAATGTTTTTACTACTTTTCTGGACCTTGAATGTGGTAATTTCATTGCTTTCTATTAAGGATAAAAAAAAATCTCTTGGATTTATCAAAAATATCTTAATTAGTGTTCTGAAGATGAACGAAGGTCTTACAGGTTTGGAACAACATGAGGGCGAGTAATTAATGACAATTAATTTTGGGTGAACTAACCCTTAATGCTAGTTTAATGCACCTTGCATTCTTAAACAAAACAATAACTTTACTAGTTAATAAAAACACAGTGAAAAGAGAACAGTAAATTGTTTTCATCTCTACCTGTTTTTTTTGCCTTGACTAAAATGACAAATGGTTTGAAATGTAATTCTTTATATTTTAACAATATTAATTTCCAATTACTTTAATAATATACAATATACATAAGTTATTAAAGAATCAAAGCACAATTAATACACTTACTATTATAAAATGTAAGTGTTATACAATTGCTATCTATTTTTCAATAATGCTTTTTTTTTGCCATTTTTTGAAGCTTGACACCCATTTGAAAATTGTAAGATTTTTTTTTTTAATTCTCCTTTTGTGTTCCATGTACAACAACATAAAGCTTTGGCATGAAGGCAAGTAAATAATGACAGAATTTTTATTTCCAGTTAACTATTTCTTTAAAGAGTGTGAGAGCTGGGAGTGCATCACGACACAAAAATGAGTCATATACAGTGTACTCAGTGAAATGCATTGAGATTTAAAGACCTCTGTGGTAGTGCATTAGCAGTCTCATTCATTCACATTCACCCCGGCTCTCTTAAACAACAGACATGGTGCTGTCGGGGTTGACTCTGACAGGCCGAGAGCTCTTCCTCAGATCCTGGAGCTGTTTGGCTGGTTTCCCCACTCCCTCCTCAAACCTCCTCTCCACAACAGGAAGCACCGTCTCATGCAAGAAGGATGCATTCTGTAGAATGAAGGCCTTTTTCTCGGTCTCCTGCTCGCAGCGCAGGCTGTAGTCCACATGCTGCACCGCCACCAGTATGATCTCCCGCAGGCTCTCCAGAAACACCATGTGCAGCTCTGGGAAGTATAGCTTCAGTCCTTCCTCCAGGAAGGCCATCATCTGCTTGGTGAAGGCCACAATGGTGTAGCTCAGGTTGACCCAGCAGTCTTCGCCCGTATACTGGTCGAAACTACCTATCCCGCAGCTTCGCATTTCATCTTTGAGTTTTGCCAGAGCTTCAGGAGTCATGAGGTTCATCCTACGCCACATCTCCTCAGAGTTACGATGCCTCGTTGCTTCTATGATGATGTCTTTTTGGCTTTGTAGAGCCGCTCTGATGTCTTTCACAAGCAGAGACTGTAAGATGAAGGTCAGATCCAAACCGATCTCGCTCAGCTGCTTGCAGTGCTCGCTTGCGAATTTCACGCATTCTGCTGCGGTGGACAAGCTCTCTTTGCTGTCAAACACCTGCTTGCTGAAGGCATCTACAAACATCTTCATCACCGAACGAGACCAGACCACAAATGCAGAGTAGCAACCAGTGTTGCCTGCAAAATCAGTCTCAAACTCCCTTGCAGTTTCCAGTAGGCTCGTGAAGAAGATGTTACAGAGCTTCTGGATGTAAAGCAGCGTGGCTCCTTCAATGCGAAGCTGTCGGATGGCGGTTTGGACGGCCGCTGCTCTGTTTTTCAAAAAGAGCTCACAGGCCTTCGTAGACTGGCCCAGCCGAATGAGCTGGGATACGGCTCGCCGTGTGGCTTTAGGTCCTCCGCGGAGAGAGCGATCAGGTGAGAGTTCAAACACCAGAACCTCTGTCAGCTGTCGAACGCGCTCATCCACTTTCCCCCTGAGCTCCTTCACCCGTGGGTTCACTGGTTGCTCCTTCAGATATTCATTTAGTTTATCCAGAAGATCAACAGCACCCTCAAAGTCTCTCTGAGCGATGCACACGTCAAGGTCTTCTGGAAGCTCCTGGATCCATTCGGGACTCAGATCCACCAGCTCCTCTGAATCCAGAGGTTCGTCATCATCAAATGGGTTTGTGGAGACTTCCTGTCTGACTGGTGACGTTGGCACCTCCTCTTCCTTTTTGTGCATGTCTTTTGCCACTTTGTTTTTCTTTGTTTCCTCCAGGATCTCTAGCCACTCTTTCTTGATTTTGCTGTTCTCAGCTTTGAAGATGCGGCTGTCTGGGTACATGAGGATTTTGAACATGTCTTTCATCGGAGGGTTGTCTTTTACGTTTACAACCGCAAAGCTTTCCAGATTATGCAATGCATCGTATTTGTATTTCACAGCTCCGCGTCTGTTTGCCAACCAGGTTGCAATTAGCAGGCAATCGTTCATCAGGAACGCATGGACCTTTTGGATCTGCGACATATTGTCTACGTCATACTCCAAAAGATCACCATTATAGACCAGATATCTGCCTGGGGTTTCCATGATGTTCTTGCATCCCTCCACTTTTTCCAAAAGTGTGGTTAGGGTTCTTTGTTTGACTTCTTCTGTTTCCTTTGGGAAGGCTGTGAGCATCTCTTTGGCTGTTTCATCTTTATCTGTGGACAGGAGAGACTGTGTAATGCTCTCCATTATGCTCTTCTGCTCAGTGAGAATGTGACTGAGCTGATACATCTCACTTTCCAGGTAGGAAATCTCCTTGGCCGTCTCAATAAACTGTCTGTAGTTTTTATAAACATTTTTCTTCAGGTTCTGTGCGGTTTCGTCGGCGAGTGTTTGTATTTTTTGACGGTGTTCTTGTAAATCTCTGTCACCGTCCGACTGCTGCGAGAGCTGCTTCACATACGACTGAGGATCAAAATTGGGGGATTCCAGCAACTTACGCAAACGATTTCCAGTGTCTGCCATTTTTTGGTTGTTAAGTTCTGAAGACAATGTATAAAAAAAACCACAAATATGGATATAATTGTGTGAAATCAGTCCGACATTGCAGTACAGCTGCAGAGAGAGAGCGCTTCCTCAACAGGAAACGCGCGGCACCTCCCCGTGACGTCAATCACATCACGTGAAGAGCGAACATTTCAAAATACACAACAACAAAGATTCACGCACTATAATATGTTTGAATAATTTAATAATAATAACATTCGCATCTCGTAACATGTTGTTGTTTGCATTCAGTGTATTGTACATGCCTTTTGTTGCTGTTGTTCATGTTAATATGCCTATAATAAGTAAACAAATAAATAGTTTGATTAAAAAAAAAAAACATATATTTACCATACATATGTTTTAATTCATACACTTTATTGCAAACATAGCTCACAAATAGAAAGTATATACAGATTTTAAAATATGTTTATATTTATATGATTATATATACATTATGCCCATTTTAGTAAAACAATGAGACTAAAAATAATTCCCACCTCCTTTGTAGGAAGTGTTTAACAGAGTAAAATGTATAAATTATCCTAGAGGAAATCACTTGTTGATAAGGACAATATTTGCATAAGACTCCAAATTTCAACATAGGAGTGAATAATTAAATATCAAATTATTAATTCTACTATTTGATGTTGTTTGTGCAGCTATATCAACTCCGTGCAACTGTTTTGAATAGTCAACATTTTCCATAAGAATTACGAAACCCTGCATTCATTTTTATTTTATTTTTGTAATTATATTGTATCTGTTTGGATATAGCATGTTGTAATATATGTAACATATCCCCTATTCGTGCATATAACGTAACATTGTAAAATCTAAAAATAGAAATACATTTCCCAGCATTCCCCACACTGTGTGACTTTATGATTGGCCAACAATTATTTTTTCATAGGTCTCTAGTGGAAATGAACTGACAGTATCCTTTCAAAAAAATTGAGACGTTAAGCATTGTTGTTACACTCCTGAAAGCCTACGATTAGCCCGAACTTTATACAAAACCTTTTAATGTATAAAGCGGGAGTTTCGTTGGTCGTGATTAATGGTTATATGTGGAGGTTTTGTGCTGGTTGATGTTGTCATCCAGTTAATTTATTCTTACTAAAGCAGACGGAAGATGGAGGATGAAGACTTTTTACTCGCTCTTCGTTTACAAGAGCAGTTTGATCAGGAGACATCGGCTGCTGGATGGAGTGATGAAGACTGTTCATCCAGTAAAAGGCGTAAAATTGACTCCTCTGGTCTGATGGATGTAATTCCCTATTCTCAGGCCAGACCAGAGAGACCGCTGTCCATCGTGGATGAGTCATGGGAGAACCTGGACCCCAATCCAGACATAAGAGCCATGTTCCTGCAGTTTAACGACAAGTTTTTCTGGGGGAAACTCAGCGGTGTGGAAGTGAAGTGGAGTCCGCGGATGACACTGTAAGCAAAACTTGTAGATAGAAAAACTATAGATACAATATCTCACAGAAGTGAGTACACCCCTCACATTTTTGTAAATATTTTATTATATCTTTTCATGTGGCAACACTGAAGAAATGACACTTTTCTACAATGTAAAGTAGTGAATGTACAGCTTGTATAACAGTGTAAATTTGCTGTCCCCTCAAAATAACTCAAAACACAGCCATTAATGTCTAAACCGCTGGCCACAGAAGTGAGTACACCTCTAAGTGAAAATGTCCAAATTGGGCCCAAAGTGTCAATATTTTGTATGGCCACCATTATTTTCCAGCACTGCCTTAACCCTCTTGGGCATGGAGTTCACCAGAGCTTCACAGGTTGCCACTGGAGTCCTCTTCCACTCCTCCATTATGACATCACAGAGCTGGTGGATGTTAGAGACCTTGCGCTCCTCCACCTTCCGTTTGAGGATGCCCCACAGATGGTCAATAGGGTTTAGGTCTGGAGACATTCTTTAGCAAGGCAGTGGTCATCTTGGAGGTGTGTTTGGGGTCGTTATCATGTTGGAATACTGCCCTGCGGCCCAGTCTCCAAAGGGAGGTGATCATGCTCTGCTCATTCATGGTTCCCTCAATGAACTGTAGCTCCCCAGTGTCGGCAGCACTCATGCAGCACCAGACCATGACACTCCCACCACCATGCTTGACTGTAGGCAAGACACACTTGTCTTGTACTCCTCACCTGGTTGCCGCCACACACGCTTGACACCATCTGAACCAAATAAGTTTATCTTGGTCTCATCAGACCACAGGACATGGTTCCAGTAATCCATGTCCTTAGTCTGCTTGTCTTCAGAAAACTGTTTGTGGGCTTTCTTGTGCATCATCTTTAGAAGAGGCTTCCTTCTGGGATGACACCCATGCAGACCAATTTGATGCAGTGTGCGGCGTATGGTCTGAGCATTGACAGGCTGACCCCCCCACCCCTTCAACCTCTGCAGCAATGCTGGCAGCACTCATGCATCTATTTCCCAAACACAACTTCTGGATATGACGCTGAGCACGTGCACTCAACTTCTGTGGTCGACCATGGCGAGGCCTGTTCTGAGTAAAACCTGTCCTGTTAAACCGCTGTATGGTCTTGGCCACCGTGCTGCAGCTCAGTTTCAGGGTCTTGACAATCTTCTTATAGCCTACACCATCTTTATGTAGAGCAACAATTATTTTTTTCAGATTCTCAGAGAGTTCTTTGCCATGAGGTGCCATGTTGAACTTCCAGTGATCAGTATGAGAGAGTGAGAGTGATAACACCAAATTTAACACACCTGCTTCCCATTCAAACCTGAGACCTTGTAACACTAATGAGTCACATGACACCGGGGAGAGAAAATGGCTAATTGGGCCCAATTTGGACATTTTCACTTAGGGGTGTACTCACTTTTGTGGTCAGCGGTTTAGACATTAATGGCTGTGTGTTGAGTTATTTTGAGGGGACAGCAAATTTACACTGTTATACAAGCTGTACACTCACTACTTTACATTGTAGCAAAGTGTCATTTCTTCAGTGTTGTCACATGAAAAGATATAATAAAATATTTACAAAAATGTGAGGGGTGTACTCACTGCTGTGAGATACTGTAGAAAGACAGATAGATAGATAGACAGGTAGAAAGACAGACAGATAGATAGAAAGATAAAAAGACATAGATAGATAGATGTCTTTGACTCATGTTAATTACTGGCTAATGTTGGACTCCCTCAGATGTGCTGGTGTTTGCTCTTATGAGGGAAGAGGAGGTTTATGTTCTATTCGCCTCAGTGAACCACTCCTGAAGCTCAGACCCCGCAAAGATCTTGTACAGGTTGGTTAAATGTGACTTTCTTCATTTTTAATGTCAAAATAAAAAAATTCTTAACCCAAGCCTATTGTATAATATCTAAGGCCTCTAAACTTTACTTCACTGACAAACCTGTTGCACACAGTCTTCTACATGTCGTTTGATTTTTGTTGTCCAATTGATAGTTTATCCTTTTTTAGCAAGAAAAAGGCCTTTTAGCATAATTGTAAAAAAAAAAAAGTCCACCTTCAAGTCATGGCACATGTCTTTGTGCTTTGAAATCTTTAATGATATTTAAAAAAAATAATGTAAGAATAACTTTAATATTGTAATCATAATATTTCAAGATGAATATTTACTGGATTTAAGCAACTTTGATTACTTGATTATCCACACACACACACACACACACACATATATACATATATATATTGTATGTATACATATGTATGTATATGTGTGTGTGTGTATGTATGTATATATATATATATATATATATATATATATGTATATATATATATATGTATATGCTTTGACTTAAGCATATAAATGATCATCTTACTAAGACGCATTATTGGGAGATAAAAAGTGACGACTGATATTTATATGCATTTTATGCAAGTAGTCTGCCATACTACAAATCTCATTGATTTACCTTACAAGCTATCATAATTTCATCTTACTTTTTAGCCATATAAATTGCATATTTTTGCTCAGTTTGGGCCAATGAATAATATTAAGGTGTTATTTTTGCTCCTCGAGTCGAGTGTAAACTCCGTATTCTCGCTATATCATATGTACTATATGAACCATAAAAGCCTGATTGTATCAAATATGATACTCAACATAAAACACATATGCAAACCTTTTTATATTTTGTCTAAAGGTTCAATAAACTCTTACATTTAAAAAAAAAAAAAAAAAAGATTTCTAATATTTCATATGTGAGCCTTTACAGGGTTAATAAATGCATGCTTTTGGTTTTATTGTTTACAATGCAACAATGCACCCTATTCTAAAGAAAAAAAAATGCTTTGTTTTTGAAACCTATGTAATTAATCTAATAACTTGTTCCACCTTACAACATTTAAAATAACACCTTACAAAATTTAAAATAAAAAAGTGCCCTAAATGTATTTCATGATCAGTTGCAGCTTGATTTTAATGTTACTGTTTCTTTCCACAGACTCTTCTTCATGAGATGATCCACGCTCTTCTCTTTGTGACTCAAAACAACAGAGATCGAGATGGTCACGGACCAGAGTTCTGTAAACACATGGACAGAATCAACCAAGCAAGTGGCACCCACATCACTGTAAGACACATTTTTGATATTCAGATCAGATAATTAAACAAAATCCAGTTGTTAAAGGGTTAGTTCACACAAAAATGAAAATAATGTCATTAATTACGCACCCTCATGTCGTTCCAAACCCCATAAGACCTTCTTTCATTTTCGGAACACAAATTAAGATATTTTTGAAGAAATCCAAGAGGTTTTTTTTATCCCATAGAAAGCAACTTAATTTCTATCATTCAAGGTCCAGAATGGTATTAAAGACATTGTTAAAATAGTCCATGATACTACAGTGGTTTAACCTTAAAGGGTTAGTTCACCCAAAAATGAAAATAATGTAATTTATTACTCACCCTCATGTCGTTCTACACCCGTGAGGCCTTCTTTCATCTTCAGAGCAAAAATTATTCTTGTCGCTTTATAATATTAAGGTAGAACCACTGTACTCACATGAACTGTTTTAAATATGTTTTGAGTACCTTTCTGGATCTTGAGAAGTTCGGTGGCATTGCTGTGAATGCAGGCCTCACTGAGCCATCGAATTTCATCAAAAATATCTTAAGTTGTGTTCAGAAGATGAACGAAGGTCTTATGGGTGTTCAACCGTAAGTGGTTCAACCGTAATGTTATTATGCGACGAGAATACTTTTTGTGCGCAAAAACAAAACAAAAATAATGACTTTATTCAAAATTTTCTTCTCTACTCTGTCAGACATGTACGCAGTGAATGCAGTTCAGCGCTGCCGTATTTACGTCCAAACGCCGGCTTAGTATTGGCTGGCTCCTGTGTCAGAATCACACGCATGCACTGTGGTGCTCACGTGAACAGTCTCGGCCAATACTGAGTCGGCCTTCAGACTTAAACACCGAAACACTGAACTGTGTTCGCTGCATCAACTGCATATGAAACTGACAGGGTAGAGAAGAAATTGTTGAATAAAGTCATTATTTTTGCTTTGTTTTTGCGTACAAAAAGTATTCTCGTCGCTTCATAACATTACGGTTGATCCACTGCAGTCACGTTGACTATTTTAACCAGTGCCGATCCTACACTTCTGGGGGCCCTAAGCAAAACTTTGTGAAGGGGCCCCTGTCACAAAAAAAAATTTATAAATATAAATTAAACCAATAATTACAATGGTTTATGCAAGGTGCACTGCTGGTTTTCTATAGCTAATGGAATTAAAACATGAAGGAAACAAACTGCAAGAAAAGGTATATAAATATGTAAAGGGAAACACGTTAAAATGACAATAAAAATAATTAAATAAAATTAAAACCAAATTTTCGTTGACGTCTAAATAAATTTTTTTTGATAGTAGTAATGCTCTGCCACCATCTAGCTGTCAGAAAAACTATAACACACAGCCGAATTGGCTTTCTAAATGCGCGATTTACTAACAAAATTATGTGATAAACAATAATAAAAAAAAAATGCTAGGTTGTTTAAACCCAAATGTTGGGTTGAAATGGACAAACCCAACCATTGGGTTACATAGGCCTATTTTTAATTAAATTTTTAACCCAACGGTTGGGTTTGTCCATTTTGACCCAAATCAACAACCCAGCATTTTATAGAGTGAAGAAGTCTTAGGTAAACATACAAAAATACATCAATAATTCTCTATATGAGGAATTTTAGACTAATGGGCATTGTTTTTAAAGCACCTGAGTCACACAACAGCTTGAAGGCCTAATACAGAAAAGGAATGTTTATTTCTTATATACATTAAACCACGCATAAGAACGTTTTGATTATTGATGTGTACCAACACAAATCGAAAGTTACATTTCATCATGGGGCATTTCTAACAAACTGGAGTTATTGCTTGATGACTTGCTTATGAATTTATTGCTTTGTCAAGACTAAATAAGAAATTAAAATGTTACAAAAATACATACTTTCTTCGATCTTGGCACTTTTTTTCTATTCCAGAAGGATAGTTTCATTTTGCTGCCATAGCCATGTCAAGATGCATGTTATTATCTGCCGCACTGCATGATGTCTGGGTCCGAAACAGTTTTTGAATAAATATAAATCATTATTAAAATATTTCAACATGACTCCACTAGTAGACACCACACATATATTTGCATGTTATAAAGAAATATTCATGTTATGGTAAATTATTGTCATGTTTATTATATATAGTTTTGAGCAAAGGGGCCCCCTGCGTAGCTTGCGTTTAGGGAGGATCAGCTCTGATTTTAACGATATCTTTACTACTTTTCTGGACCTTGAATGATGGTAATTGTGTTGCTTTCTATGAGGGATACAAAAAAAACCTTGGATTTCATCAAAAATATCTTAATTTGTTTTCTGAAGATGAAAGTCCCGTCTTACGGGTTTGGAATGACATGAGGGTGAGTAATTTATGACATAAATTTAATTTTTGGGTGAACTAACACTTTAAGTCTGAAGTCACGCGTCACAGTTTCCAGGAACAAATGCCCTGTCAGATCCCAAAAGCAAACAGCAAACGTGCTGTAGTACTGGCTAAAAAATCATGATCTAACCTTTATGTCCATACCAAAATCTCAATTGATCAGACAGTGATTAATCTTTTATGAACCGTTAAAATACTTGTGTCCGGGATGCCGTGACCCTGAAGACTGCAGCGTACGCTTAGCTTATACATCTGCTATAAAAGAATAGTGCTCATAAATGACTGTTGAGAAAGTATTCTCGCTTGAAATGAATTAGAGGTTTGGACTCTATGATGTGATATAAGATTCTATGTGTCATGATGACTAGCAGAGAGAGTTTAACCTCAAGAATATTAATGACATCAATCTCTGTGCTGTATTGCATCTCTTTTCACAGATATATCACTCGTTTCACGATGAGGTTGACGTGTACAGGCAGCACTGGTGGCGCTGTAATGGACCCTGTCAGAATCGCCGGCCGTTCTTTGGTTACGTAAAGCGTGCAATGAACAGACCTCCCTCGCCCAGAGACCCCTGGTGGGCTGAGCACCAAAGGACCTGTGGTGGAACATACACCAAGATCAAAGAGCCAGAGAATTATGGGAAAACAGGCAAAACCAACAAAAAGAAAGATAAGAATCCTTCCAATGAGACTTCTAAGGATTCAAAGCCGCCCAGCAGCACAACAGGTGATCCTTTCGCTATTACCACATTAAACAATGTATAAATCATACAAATGTGCATAGTTTTAAAAATAACACTAAAAAGCAAATTAGATCATCTTTTAGAGCAAATGCTTAATAGAAAAAATGAACTTGAACTTTGAACTCTCTGAACTTTTTTTTTTCTTCCAATTTCTACACCACTTCTGCTAGAATAATGATCTTTCAAATAGGGTTTAAAATAGGTTAAAATAGAGTTAGCCATGCTGTAATTACCATAATTACTAAACGACAACACTAACGTTCAACTCGATGCTGTATGGTACGCTTTGGCAACACTATAAATGCAAAAATGAATCTGGGTTGAATTGAGTAATCAGTTGACAAAACCACAAAACAACAATAACAGACATAATGCATTGTGCAAGAGTATTTAGCCAGACATTAGATAGTTATTAAACTCTGTACTAACTATTGTATTGTCTTTGTTTTGTTTTTTTTTCTTCTTCTTTTTTTTTCAGATTATTCTTGCATTAAAGCTGAAAGTATATTTCCCTTAAGTATATTTACCACTCCACCTCGCGGACTGTGTATTTTCTGTCATTTGTACAGTCCGCACACCGTCCGTGTGCAGCCAAGTTTTTGTGTTCGCGTGGACAACAGCAAGTGATTTGAGCACTCGAAAAGAATGGTTCACTAGATAGTGTGCGCTATACACGCTCATGGTCACGGAGTGTACTTTAAAAGGCCTGGGCGCATTGCTGAACTGTGCTCGAGATGGAGCGGAACGCAGAAAATTAAGTATACCTGAGATTTAAAGGGATAGTTCACCCAAAAAATTTTCCCATCATGCACTTTCCCTCAAGTTGTTCCAAACCTGTATGAGTTTCTTTGTTCTGTTGAACACAAAAGAAGATATTTTAAAGAATATAGGTAACCAAACAGTTGACAGTAGCCATTCGACTTTCATAATAAGAAAAAAAATACTATGGATGTCAATGTCAACTGTCTGGTTACTGACATTCTTCAAAATATCTTCTTTTGTGTTCAACAGAACAAAGAAACTCATACAGGTTTGGAACAACTTGAGGGTAAGTACATGATGGAAAAAAAACATTTTATCCCTTTTAACTATCCCTTTAATTATCCCTTTAATTCCTTGTAGGAATTATTAAACAAGTATTTTGACTCACTGTTTCAACATGATGTTACAGAGGTCAGGTGGTACAAGTGGGAGCTCTCAGGAAATTGAAGATGTACAAGTTGTAATTACAAGACCATGAATGCTTTTAAGTCAGAATCTTGTAATTGCAGTAATTCCTACATGCCAGGAACGCACCTCAGGTTTTCTTAACACTCCCCCTGTCCGCCATTCGTCACACGAACACATGGTCCCACCCTAAACTAATGCCATTGGTTGAGCCAGTGTTGCTATGTCAGGCTGCTTGAACAAACAAAGAGCATTGTTTTGATAGTGCCACATTGTATGCATTTCTGGACAATCAAATATGTATTTTGTTGCAGGCTCTGGCTCACAAGACATCAGAAATATCATTCCATTCAGTGGGAGAGGGTTTACTCTTGGAGGAAACATGCAGACTTCCACAAACAAGCAGAGTCAGAGTCCTCCCAAAGCTCAACCCGAACCTCTGGTCTCTCCTCCTGACTCTCCACTCCTTCCGAGACTACGGCCCTTTGAGACAAACTTGTTCAAAAGAGTCAGCTCAGGTGCATCGAATGTTCCCCGCAAGAAGTCCGTTGGCAACGCTAATGCCTTTATCAACGTCAATGGCTCGCCTGTGAGAATTTCCAAAGGCAATGATTTAAAAGGCAAGCAGAGGTCAGTACGAGATCTTTTCCAGGCCATAGTCCTCAAATCTCCGGAGAGAGCAACCAGTGCTTCCAGTTCCTCCAAGCCTGACACAGAAGCCACAACAGCAAACCCTGCTAAATGTAATGGACCATCTTCATCTAGTGCCTTAGACACAAAACCTTTTGGGAAAACAAGCCTGATCAATAACCATCATTCATCCACCACCACAGGGCCAAAGCCTGGCTCTACAGAGTCGAACCTCTCCAAATATTTTGGAAGCAGTGCTAAAACAGAATTCCAAGATTCAAAGTCAAAAGCTTTTGGAAGCCCCCAAAAGTCTGCAACTAGTACACCAGGTTACATTTCTAAGTTTTTCGGAAGTAACCAAAAACTAGGGTCAGATGCTACAAGCTCAGGATTCCGAAACACTGGCAGTCCCCAAAGTTCACATACTTCAACTACTTCAGGGTCCAAGCACTTTGGAGGCTCTGGAAAGCCTGAATCCAACTTTCCAAGCCCTAGATCCATTGGCAGCCCCCGGACATCAGGGACTACGCCTTCAGGAGCCAAGAAAAGATCATGGGAAGAGCATAACTCTGAACATATCTTTGATTACTTCCAGCGGACAATCGGTGAGTCTGCCACGTCCGCAGTGCAGCAGAGAGAGGAGGTCGGAGACGCCATTCTGCCTGCAGTCTGGGATCAGCAAGCAAACAATCCTCCAGTACAAATCACCGTCCACTGCCCTGTGTGCCACATCAAAGTACCTGAGTCGAAAATTAATCAACATTTAGATTCCTGTCTGTCATAATCTTTGAAAACATAAAGTAGTAGGCCATAGGGCTTTACTAAAGCTAGGAGAGGTGTTTTCTTTGGTATTCCTTTGCTTAAAGCTCAGGTATAGCTGTAAATAGAAAGATTATTTTATGTCATAGTGCTGAGAAATTTTCTTCCAATGCAATAACTATGTCACAGCTCTTAAAATAAATTTAGAAGTCTTTAGCAGAACAGTAGCTCACAAAACGTGACATTTCATTTTGTTCTAATCCTATTACTGACTTATTCTACCTCATTTTTGTAAAAAGAGAGCATTTGCATCATGGCAAGAATGTTGGGTGTGGTCAAGCACTGATTGACAGCTTAGTTGAAACTGAGTGAGTGGTTTAAAGAGACGTCACTGTCCTTGTGTGGGTTGATGTCCGCGGTTCACGCTGATTCAGCAGTACTGAATTTTGCACGTGTTGGCTGTCCGCTGTGGGATTTAGATGTGCTTAGCTTTTCTGCCGGATCAGGCTTTGCAAGGTCGCTTTCATCTTGGTGTCATCAATAACAGCTCTATCAGGTTGTCCCATGAGTGAGGGCGGAGCTTGTCCCACCTTCTGCATAAAAAATTCACATATACTTTGTGCCTTAGAGGAATGCACACATTCAAAAATTAACCCCACCCAGATGTGAATATTAAGGTGTGCAGGTTAACACCTCGTGATGTAATAATAGTCATGATGTATTGTTGTGTTTCAAATCCAGCGACCCACCTAAAGGAAACAATGCCTGATGGTGAGGTCACGCCGCTTATGTTACACCTAGAACACGCAGATGTTACTTTTGGCGTGGTTCACTTATAGGAGCACATAATATTGATTTACCTGCAGGACGCAGTAAAGTGCGTGTTTTCATGCTCCAGGCATCGGTGACGTAATTTGTAATGTATGCATGTGGTTCTAACATGCACTACAGGTTCTGATAAAGGCAAACTGTGATGGTAATGCATCATTCTCTGTTGGGATTGAAAACTTTGCACAATTTACTGTTGGTCGATTTAGGGCCAGACTTTTTGTTTTAAAAATGGTTTTATATTGATTTATACTCTATTTTAATATAAAATTGAGAAGTTTATCAAGTGGTTTTAAATGTTTGTGTGTTGATTTTGTTAAATTTTGAGTGGATTTTCTATCATGTTTTAAACTCAAAATTGTGCCTGATTTATGTTTGACTATTGCCTTTGTTAAATTTGTTGTTTAAATAAATGTTCAGTTAATTAATTTGGTATCCCTTTGTCTTCTTAAAACACTCTAGATGGTGAAAAATGGTTATATATATATATATATATATATATATATATATATATATATATATATATATAAAAATATATTTTTTTTATTTTTTTTATTATTGTTTTATTTTTCCATTTTCATTTGTACCAAATTTTACATATGGCCAATTCTGGTACCTTTTGAACTCTTAACATTTAAAAAATGTATAGACTTGTTTGTAATATAAGGATGTATTTTTATAGGATAAAGACTGGGGCAATTCACAAAATTACCCCACACCCGAAAAAAAATAATCACAATTAATTGCATCTAACAAAAGTTTGTAAATATATAATGTGTGTGTGTATATATATGTGTGTGTGTGTGTGTGTGTGTGTGTGTATATATATATATATATATATAATGTATATATAATGTGTGTATATATATATATATATATATATATATATATATATATATATATATATATATATACACTACCAGTCAAAAGTTTGGACACGGTAAGATTTTTAATGTTTTTTAAAAGAAGATTCGTCTGCTCACCAAGGCTGCATTTATTTAATTAAAAATACAGTAAAAACAGTAATATTGTGAAATATTATTACAATATTAAAATAACTGTTCTATTTGAATATATTTTATAAAGTAATTTATTCCTGTGATCAAAGCTGAATTTTCAGCATCATTACTCCAGTCTTCAGTGTCACATGATCCTTCAGAAATCATTCTAATATGCTGATTTGATGCTCAAGAAATATTTATTGTGTACAATTGTACAAAATATTTGTGTACAATATTTTTTTTTTCAGGATTCTTTGATGAATAGAAAGTTCAAAAGAACAGAATTTGTTTGAAATATAATCTTTTGTAACATTATAAATGTCTTTACTGTCACTTTTGATTGATTTAATGCATCCTTGCTGAATAAAAGTATTAATTTCTTTTAAAAAAAATAAAAATTCTTACTGACCCCAAATTTTTGAACGGTAGTGTATGATGTTACAAAAGCTTTGTATTTCAGATAAATGCTGTTCTTTTGAACTTTCTATTCATCAAGGAATCCTGAAAAAAAAAGTACACAACTGTTTTCAACATTGATAATAATCATAAATGTTTATTGAGCAGCAAATCAGCATATTAGAATGATTTCTGAAGGATCATGTGACACTGAAGACTGGAGTAATGATGCTGAAAATTACTTAATAAAATATATTCAAACAGAAAACAGTTATTTTAAATTGTAATAATATTTCACAATATTACTGTTTTTACTGTATTTTTAATTAAATAAATGCAGCTGAAACGTCTTTTAAAAACATTAAAAATCTTACCGTGTCCAAACTTTCGACTGGTAGTGTGTGTATATATATATATATATATATATATATATATATATATATATATATATATATATATATGGGAAAGTTGCTTTAAAAGTAATGCATTACAATATTGCATTATTCCCTAAAAAAAGTAACTAATTGCGGTGCTTTTTATGGAAAGTATTTGTTACGTTACTTTTGCGTTACTTTTTCTCATCTGGGCTGGGCTGGGCTGTTTGATTGTTTGTTTGTTTGTTTGTTTGTTTGTTTGTTTTTGTAACAACAAAAAAAATTTTGGCAAATGCAAAGGCCCTTTCACACCAAAAGTGAAAAGAATAAGCCCCAGGCTGAAGGAAATGCAAATTCACACCTGTACAGTAGAGGGCGCAGTTCAAACAAACAAGACTTTCAGCTGTGCTGCCATTCTGGAATACAGAAGAATAGAACGCAGCAGAAGAAGTAAACGAATAAATGTATGCTCACATTTAGTCTAGAACTAGTCTAGAATAACCATCATGTTTAAACGGGGTGTCAGTGAATAAATGGGAAAACAAAGGAACTTGCATTACTTATTTGAAAAAGTAACTCAGATATTTTGAGGTAATTTAAAAGTAATGTTACTTTACTAGTTACTTGAAAAAAATAATCTGATTACTTGTAATGTGTTACCCCAACACTCCATATATATATATATATATATATATATTTACAAACTGTTATGTTAGATGCGATTCATCGATTTTACAACACTAATTTTAACTTCAGCATTGCAATTTAGAACGATGTGTGTGAATGAGACGCTGCAAAAGACGCAAGCGCAGTGGTCAAAGACATCCATCTGGCGTATGTTTACATAGAAAAACAATGGAAAAGTAGCACAGTGGAATGCAAAAATGCAAGACGCAGGGTAGATGATAAAAATTCAAGGTTTAGAGATGCGGTTTTTAAAAGCTGGACTACTTTTACCTTGAGCACTGCAAAATATGCGAGCGCAACTGTCAAACATCCATTTAGAGCGCTTGCATTGAAAAACAATGGAAAAACATCACAGTGAAATACGAAAATGTGCTCTGTGTGAACGGCCCCTTACAAAATAAGCTCTGGTCAAGACTGGCTGACCTTCTAGGTGGACATTAAGCTCCACCCATTAGCTCTGCAGTGAGTAGCCTCTCAAAGTAATAGCTAAGGTTTTTAAAGATTAAAGGGTTAGTTCACCAAAAAAATGATAGATATTTTTGATGAAATCCGAGAGGTTTTTATCTCCCATAGAAAGCAACGAAGTTACCACATTCAAGGTCCAGAAAAGTAGTAAAAACATTGTTATAATAGTCAACTTGACTACAGTGGCTCAACCTTAATGTTATGAAGCGACGAGAATATTTTTTGTACTTAAAAACTAAACAAAAATAACGACTTTATTCAAAAGTTTTTCCTCTTCCCTGTCAATCTCTTACACAGTTGACGCAGTGAACGCAATGCAGAGCTTCCGTGTTTACATTCAAACGCCAGCTCAGTATTGGCCGACGCTGTTCATGTGAGCACCACGGCGCATGCGTGTGATGCTGCTGACACAGGAGCCGGCCAATAATGAATAATGATATTCATAGTAAGGCACTTCAACAGAGAAATGACACAAGAACCGGTAAAGAATGGATAGTTTGGAATTGTTTGGGTCCACATAGTTTTGTATAACATGACAAAATGTCCTTGTGCTCAGATTTTTTTGCAACTCACTGTTCTCAGACAGTCTCAAACACAGATAACAGTTTCAGCCAGATCGGGGATTTCAGTTTTTTAGTTACTTTGTGTATTCAATATATAGTTCATTGGATGTTAAAGGAGTCAGGGAAGTTTAGCAGCATCTGAGCTGTCTTTGTGTGTCTGTGTGCACATGCTGTCTTTGTAATGGCCTCATGTCAATGCTTTGTGTCCAGCTGCAGCTGGGTGTGTTGTGTCAGAGGGGCGGATCCGTGGCTGATCGTGGTCACCATCTGCCCGCTACTGACACCTTTGTTCCGTGTTGGGATTCCGGCCCTGACCTCACCCTGAGTCAATTCATCTGGCCATTTCCTGCCCATGTGTTCTTCAAGGGCTGAGCTGCCATTAGAGGACTGTGATCTGGTTTTAACCCAGTAATCAAAATGTCGGTGCTAAATTGGAATATAACCACATCCATGCAACACATTTGTATTTATAAAAGTGTTTATTTTTTAACACTTCATACAGTGAATATAATATAGAAGTATTGTGTATATAGTGTTTTGAGAACAGATTACAATTTTTTATTTTTATTTTGTATTATTATTGTTATTTTTTTTTTAAGCAGGTCAGTAGCAAATCCAAATAATATACATGCGATGAAAATGTAGGTTACCGCATAATAGCTCTGGCTGTGCTTTGATCAGAAGAAAAGATTAAATCAGAACTTAATTCTCATGAATATTCAATGACCTTCTTCTCCGTCATTGGCGGCCACGCCCAGTCTGCTCTGGGTCTCTTTAAAACGACAGGAAGTGCGAGTTCTAGCCTAGAGATTATAGGTGTTGTTCGGAGCGGTGGCTGTTACATGGGTTTTTCGACGTTGGAGTGTAAAGGTCTTTAAGAAAATTATCACATGCCGTTACTGTACTCTCGTCTGTAAGCAGAGCGTGTTATTTGTGAATGTTAGTATGAATGGTAAGGTTGGGAATGGAGCAGCGGGCGGCATGCTGGCCTGTATTGAGGGTCTACCGCCGCTGCCCAAGAGCCTGAGCGGACTGCTCAACTCCAGCGGCGGGTCGTGGAGAGAGATGGAGAGGATGTATGTGAAGAAGACCATGATTCAGGATGACTTGAGCCGAGGACGGAATAACACGGACAGTCTGCTAGCGAATAAACCAGCAAACCTGGATGCCGCCCTGGCTTTGCTCAGAAAAGAGATGGTAAGGGGTACAGAATAGTAGGCAACAGCTGTTCTCCTGACTGCAGGCGTTCATTTGACTTGTCAGTGCTTGTGTCTCAAAGTGAGCTTCTGAACGACTCGAGACCGCATGTTTTGACATCATAGGAGGCAATAGAACATTTTTCGGAACGCTAATGGATTTAAAAGTTCGTTTACGAACTTATTCATTTCGAAATATTTGAACACGCCTGCCCTTTCTTTTCGAATGTTCGAAACTAGTCAGTGATTGCCAAAAAAAAAATTCTTATTATGTTTTGAACTTGACCGTGATCCTCGAAAATCCTCGAAATGTTTGACTATAGTGATTTGAACACGAATTTCCAACAATGTTCGATTCGAATGATTGGATCGTACATTTGAAACCTGCTTGTGATGCCCAAAAGTGATCGATATAAATGCTTTAAATGCCTGTGATGCCAAAATAATGTTCGCTTCAAATGACCCTGAATTTTTTGAACAGCCTGTGATTCCCAACCGTGTTTTATTGAAATGTTCCGATAGCGCCTGTGTTGAACACAAATGTTCGGTTCGTAACTACTGTGATGCCCAAAAATCTTCACTTCAGATGTTTTGAACATCAATTTTTCAACTATTTTTTTTTTATTTGAATGTTTTGAACACTCCTGTAAATTCCGACCTATGTTCGATTTGCATGTTCTGTGATGAACAAATAACTTTGGTTTGTAAGTTATCTTCCCTCTGATGCCCAAAATGTTCGATTCGAATGTTCGGAACTAGTCTGCGATGCCTAAAAAGGTTTGCTTCGAATGCTTTGAACATTACGGACTAGTTCCAATCATTCGAATCGAACATATTTGGCCACCAGAGGGAAGATAACTTACAAACCAAAGTTAATTTTTCATCACAGGCGCAATCGGAACATGCAAATCGAACGTGCTGTAGTTGAGAATTTACAGTGTTTAAAAACATTCAAATAAAAAAATATCAAGGTGATTTATTTATTTATTTATTTATTTATTTGGGCATCAAGTTACAAACTGAACATTAGAATTGAACATTGTTGGTTATCACAAAAGTGTTCAAATCATTCAAATTGAACATGTATGGTCTTGTTCAAAGCATTCTTTTTAGACAAGACCATAATGTTTGATTTGAATGATTTGAACACTTTTGTGATATCCAACAATGTTCAATTCAAATGTTCTGTTTGTACATTAAGAACTAGTCTGTGATGACTAAAAATGTTCAGTTTGAATGTTTAAAAAGCACCTGTGATGAACAAAATGTTTGTTCTTAAAGGATTAGTTCCCTTTAAAATAAAAATGTTTCACTCACCCTCAAGCCATCCTAGGTGTAGCTATGTGACTTTCTACTCTCAGGCGAATACAATTGGAGTTATATTAATAATCACCCTGATGCTCCGTAGCTTTATAATGGCAGTGCACAGAAACCACCTATTTGAAGCTGAAGAAAGTGCATCCATATATCATAAACGTACTTCACACGGCTCTGGGGGGTTAATAAAGGCCTTCTGAGGCGAAGCAATGAATTTTTGTAAGAAAAATATCCATATGTAACAAGTTATAAAGTAAAATATCTAGGCTAAACATCCTACGCCTTCCGTATTCAACTTACGGAAAAAGCGTAACTGATGCGCAAGTTGAATACAGAAGACGGTCTTGCGGAAGCTAGATATTTTACTTGTTAAATATGGATATTAACGTGTTAAATATATAATCTGTGATGCCTAGAAATGTTCGATTTAGACATGTTACTTAAAAACAACAGGTTCTGTTTTGGGTCCTTCGGATATTTTTAAGTGTATTGCATTACCTTTTGCTGTAACACTTGAACAATCACTGAGAAAAGATCAAACCATTACAATGTCAGAACAAAACTAAACTTGAGGAACATAAGGCTTGGAATGCAAGCGCAAAATATACATTATATGACTTCGCTAAATACCACAGGTAGATTTCAAAGTAAATGTTTGTTCTAGTATGCAGTTTGTTGTCTCTTTTGATCTTTCTGTATGTGCTCATTACAGTTTGTGTTTGCGCAGGTGGGTTTGCGGCAGCAGGACATGTCCCTGCTCTGTCAGCTCTGGTCCCTTCACGAGTCTATTCAGGAGTACAAAGGCAGCTGCCAGGACCTGTCCGCTGTGTCCAGTGCAGATGGACCGTATGGAATGGAGAACGGCTATTTCGATGAAGATGAGGAATATTATACTGAATCCGGTATGACGCCAGCCGAAACGCCAGATGGAAATGATACATCTCCTAAAAACGGGACATCCAAGGACAGCTGGATACATGACTCGTTCCATATCACAATATAAAATGCTTGATTTTTTTTTTATTTTATTTTATTTTTTTTCGTTAATGAAAACAAGCTGTGCCATAATTTAGTTTGCTGGCATTGTTTAGTTTTACAGCAGACTCTTTCTATAGGAAATATAAATGAGGATTATTATTTATTGTATAATATACTACATAGTATTTTTTTTTTTTTTTTCCTGATTTAATCAACATCGGAAATTTTATAAAATCATTTTTATAAGGGCAGAAGCATATCATTTCATAATGATGTTTACAGTAAATAATGCTTAAAATTATTTTGGTGAATTTCAAGACTTTTTACCCCTTTGGATTTATAAAAGTCTTATTTCTCGCTGAGCAGTCGCTCGCTGGGTGCTTACAGGAAACAGGGGTTTGTTTTTATTGAAAATATCAATTCTGAATATGCTGGAAATGCTACCTATTCTTCGCTGACATGTAATCCAGGGTATAACCAGCACAAAGAGCTTGTGACAGCATCACCAAAACAAAACTCAATGTTCCAGTTTTCTTATTGTATTCTGTATTGTATAACTCATTATGAACATATCTATATACTGTGTAAGTAAATCGATAACCAGCTCCATAACATTTCCTTCCCACCTAATGTAAACCTATGCTAGATCATGTATTGTAGATGTTTTATTTATTTCCTTATAATTGCTGCTTGGATTCAGTCTTCCATTGCACTTGAAATTCCTCTCAGTGCATATCATGGGAGAATCATCATGTGTCTTTTTGCTCAAATGTCAAGTGACGCATATGAGGTCACCTGTATTCAAAATGTGAGATAATAAACTTTGTTTTAGCAAGTACATATGGCCATCAATCCACCAAAAAAAGCAGCATATGCATATTGTGAATGTTATCACAGCATGCCATAATGTAAGCGTTTTCTTGACGTGTTGCTAAATCGAATGCCTGGAGTTCAAAAAGTGCATCATGATGGATCATCTAATTCTGACTGAGAACTGTCAATCTTCAGAGATGTTTCATCTACAAGAATATTAATATCAGCAGAGAGAGAATCTGTTCTACCTCTTGTGTGTTTGAGCTCTGAAATGTTTTTTTCTCGCACCAGCATACACAATCAAGCCGCTTTTTAAAATTCCCAGCATTTCTGATTCAATTTTCACACTCTTCCAATTTCTAACCTTCTTATTTGGCTCAATTTTGAGAGAAAAAAAAATAAGGATCTTGTTATGCAACCACAAGGCTTTAGGTGCTTTGACCAAAAGCAGCACTGAACTTCACATATCGTGCCTTGATGCACCTCGGCTTTGAATCCAGGTGTTTTTGCCATTTTTGGCCCTCTCTTGTCATATAATTTCATATCTACATCCAGCATCTTCATGCATCCATTTCAGTCCCTCTAATTAACAGCAGAATGTTCCACCCTGAAAATGTCTCTTCGCCACCCGCCTCATTATCTTCTACCCTGTGGTGATTTATTGCTGTGACCCTGCTCGGAAATTTCCGCTCGGATTTCGTAATTTGCATAGAAGTCAGTAAAAGTAATTTTTGGTCCGTTTGATTTCAGTGGTTGGTTGTGAAAAGATTTCTGCAGTTGTTTTGTATACAAAGATGGTACATTATTCTGTTAGATGGCTTTTGTCTGTTTGACTTTGATGTTTTTGGTCAGTCCATGTTCTTGTATGTTTTACAAAGTTGTCAGATGTGTTTGAATTGATAATTGATACAGGAATGATCCCTTTTGTGTGTTTTATTGTGTGTTTGTTAGCTATATAAAATAAATATAATAATGTATGGTCCTTTAGCGTTTTTGTTGCTACTTTTCTGTCACTTTACAATGTTCTACAGAGTACAAAAGTACTATATATATATATATATATAGTAAATATATATAGTAAGTGGAAAAAATAGACAACCCTGCAATAAAAGTTTCAGACTGTTTAAATTCAGTTGTCCAGTTATCTTGTTTAATTTGCATCTTAATGCAATTTTGTGTACACATATCTTAACTTCCTGTTTATCAAGATATTAAAAATTGCACCTGATCTGATCTAGTTTCATCCATCACACTGGATATGGAAGGTCAGATTGAGTGCATTGCATTGTGGGATAGAGTTCTTTTATACTACTTTGACAAAATTAGTTTAGGTCATTTATCTGGAAATGTGCATATTGTGCATAGTGTACTCATTATGATTATACTTCAGTATATAGTCTGCAGCACAGTATGCAAATTGTATGTATGCATATATTTTCAGGTTGACCTACATATGTGAACATTGAACATAAGCTTACTGTATGGAATATCATCTCCAATAATGCAATGCACTCGATTCAACCTTCCATATCCTTTAATTAGATGCAGGTATTGTTTTAAATATGAGTACAAAGTAAAAACTTTTATGTACACAATAACTTAATTGTATCAAATGATTACTTTAAATGTTAGTACATAGTAGTTAAAGACACTTAATATAAAATGGGATCCACTTATATTTAAAGGGATCCTATTATGCTTTTTTATGTACATTTTCTACTTTCTTTAGTGTGTAATGTTGCTGTTTGAGGATGAAAAAGTTCTGCAAAGTTACAAAGCACAAAGTCACTTCAAAGGGAGTTATTCTCTATACCAGTAAGCACCAGTAAGTTTCCTAACTCCCTGAAAAGCCTCCATTGTACAGTTAAGTTCCACAAAAATGTACACGTCACATTATTCGTCATTTAAATAATCCCAAGGCATACAGAAAAAAGTGGCAATGCCTGGTTGTGTTAGTAGTGTGTTGTCACATGTCCAAGAGACACTGTGTCCGAAATCGCATACTTCCCTACTATATAGTAGGCGAAAAACAGTATGTGACAAAAGAAGAATGTCTGAATTCACAGTACTCATAAAGGAATAGGCAAAAAAAGTACCAGCATGACCCGGTAAGATTCTGAAGTGCACATACGATGGACACTTTACTATCCCATGAGGCCACAGGAGAGGATTTGTGAATGGCAGTGAAGCGACGCAATTGACACTGGTAGGTCACGTGACTGTGACAACATGGCGAATGTATTATGATTACATTTATACTACACACATTCATACTATATAAAACTTACTTTTTTAGCACTAAGCATAAGTAATTATTCAAAATAAGTACCTACTCATGAGAGTATGTGATTTCGAACATAGCCACTGTTTTTTCCAACCCTGCACAAGTCATGCTTGCGAAGATGGTTCGGGTTGATCAGCTTGTTCTTCTTGAGTGTCATTATCGTACTCAAGCTTGAAATGATACAGCAAAACTTATTTAGTGTAGTTACAGCAATGTTTACAATGCCTCAGAAGCTTCCGGAGCTGATACTCACCAGTTATGTTAAGGGGTGTTACATTTCTGACACATGCTCTAAGCAGTAGACCAATCAAAACAGACTGGGGCCAGCTGACCAATCAGAGCAGACTGTGCTTTTTGGAAGGCAAGTTTTAAAGAAACTGAAACAGAGTGTTCAGACAGAGGGTGAAAACCGATACTGCAACAATGTAAATTGTAAGAAAAATAATTTATAGTAAAATAAAAAAAAATAAAAATAGTTCTTTTGAACATTAAATGATATGAAAAACAAAATGATTAACCTGTAAATAAGCATAATAGGACCTCTTAAAAACTAGGAGGCAATTTGCAAGTATTTGTAACAATGTGTAAGGCTCAAGGAAGAAGGAGGCGGGAACCGAAGAACGTTCAATACTTTATCAAATTAAACAAACACAAAATGAAAGTAAAGCGACAGCCCCTCATGGACAACTGCTGCACAAACATAAAACACAATGTAAAATCAAGGCCTTTATGCTATAATCATAAATATAGGCTATATGCTGTAGCTATAGTAAGTATGCTAGTGTGTGAACATAGCCAGAGATGCTCTGCTTTATATGCTACAGTGACATTGGTCACCACATGTAGCTGCTGTCTGAATTGTGTCCAGCACTAATTGGCATATTACTAACGGGCAGAACACAGAGTCCTTGGCCTGAACTGGCAGGAACAAACTGACAATGGAATTAAAAGTCACAAAATCATACCATGTATTGAGAAGATGAATAACATCTGTGAGTCTGAGCGATCCAGACACAGCTGCAGGCCAGTGATGATTTTATGATATTCCACTGCTCACAGGTGTAACTGTACTGTCTTTAACTTGATATCTCAGTACATTTAATAGGATAGGATTGTGTCTGTACTGATACAATTATACAGTGTTCTTCAGCTAAAGGGAGGCTAGTTGTTGGTCTTCATTGTTTCCATATGACGGTGTTTTATTGCTGTGCACTAAATCTCTAAATAGAAATCCACACCTCTGAGTTTGGGCCTAAGCACCTGTTCAGGAGATTGAGTCGGATTACTGTAATCTTTATTGAATGTGTCCGCGTCACGTTGACCAGGGATTTTCCTGCTCAAAATGCAACAAGAGAAGCCATTACATCTGTTATTAGTTAGAAAAAATTAATGTAGACCTTTTTTGTGGTGGTTGTTGTTGTTGTTGATAAAGGGTTAGTTCACCCAAAAATGAAAATTCTGTCATCTTTTACTCACCCTCATGCTGGATTTAGTTTTAGTTTAGCTATATGCCAGATTTATAAAGCTTAGTAATAAGGCTTTTTTTAATGAAAAAGCAAAATTTAGGTTGAAATGTATATGACTGTATAAAAAATATGTATGTGTGACCTTGGACCACAAAACCAGTCATAAGTCGCACGGGTTGTAGCAATAGCCAGCAATACACTATATGGATCAAAATTATCGATTTTTCTTTTATGCCAAAAATCATTAGGATATTAAGTAAAGATCATGTTCCATGAAGATATTTTGTAAATTTCCTACCGTAAATATATTAAAAATGTATTTTTGTGAGTGGATATGCATTGCTAAAGACTTCATTTGGACAACTTTAAAGGTGATTTTCTCAATATTTAGATTTTTTTGCACCCTCAGATTCCAGATTTTCAGGTGTATCTCAGCCAAATATTGTCCTATCCTAACAATGCTTATTTATTCAGCTTTCAGATGATGTATAAATCTATAAATAAAACCATTATGACTGGTTTTGTGGTCCAGGGTCACATATCTTGAGTCCTGTAACTGGTGATAATTTATTTTATGTTTTAAATATTTAAAAAAAAATTTTTTTTTTTTTTTTAATTAAGTGATCCTCTCAATAAATGACTTCAATATCTGTCTGACAAGCTGAATTACTTCAGCATGAGTATTCCTACATCATTGTTCATAGAAAATTTTAAATTAGTTTTAAATTAATCATATCCTTGTGCACAGAACTGTGGTTAACACATCACAGGAACCAAAACCAGTGGAGTCATTTAAATGATTCAAAAGTCATATCAAAACCTCTGCTATTATGTACCTCTGATTTTTTGTTGTTGAAAGATATCCATGTTTTTAGTTGGCCTCTAAATATTATATATCCCAAATTCCAGAAATGTTGGGATGTTTTTTTAATTTTGAATAAAATTAAAACTAAAAGACTTTCAAATCACATGAGCCAATATTTTATTCACAATAAAACATAGATAAAATTGTAAATTTCTCAGTTTAAACATTTGTTATGCACAAAATGATTCAAATTTGATGCCTGCTACAGGTCTAAAAATAGTTGGGACGGAGGCATGGTGTAGCATCTCCTTTTCAAAACAGTCTGGGCATCGAGGTTATGAGTTTCGGTGTTGAAATTGCAGTGAACACGTGAAGAGTTTATTTAGAACACTTAAATACAACGTGAAACAGAATGTGACAATGAGGTGACTCTGTAAGGTGGTTCCCGTGCTCCCGCACACACACCAGCGAACACACGGGCTGGTGAGACCACCCAGAGGATGCGATCCTAGGATGACCACTGATGACGAGCTCGAGTCCAGTAAGGGAAACAGTCTTACTGCAAACCCCTCGTCTTTGGGTCCTGAGCACAATGTTACAAGCAGGTAAGACACAGAAGCACAACACATGAAAGAGAACACAGAATCATAAAGCATCCATGCGACACGAATAGTGATCAACTGACAACATGAGGTAGACACAGCTGGGAATAAATAGGGTAAGGGGAACGAGCGACAAATGTAGGAGATCAGCTCATGACTGTGCGCACAGCGCTACCAGGCAATGCTGATTGCACAAATCATGAGCTGCAGGAAAATGACAGGACAATAACAAAACAGAGACAAACCGGTGACACACCCTGACCCGTGACAATTCTTGACTGATATAGGTTTCCAGCTGCTGAAGAGTTTGTGGTTGTCTTTGAAGTATTTTTCTCTAGGTGAAAGATCTGGACTGCAGGGAGGCCAATTCAGCACCCGGAGTCTTCTACGACGAAGCCATGCTGTTGTAATAGCTGCAGTATGTGGTTTTGCATTATCCTGCTGAAATACACAAGGCCTTCCCTGAAATAGATGTTGTCTGGAGGGGGGCATATGTTGCTCTAAAATCTTTATATACCTTTCAGCATTCATAGTGCCTACCAAAACATGCAAGCTGCCCATATAGCGTATGCACTTAAACACCCCCATACCATCAGAGATGCTGGCTTTTGAACTGAACGCTGAAAACACGCTGGAAGGTCTCCCTCCTCTTTAGCCCAGAGGACACAGTGTCCGTGATTTTCAACAAGAATGTCAAATTTGGACTCGTCTGACCATAGAACACGTTTCCACTTTGAAACAGTCCATTTTAAATGAGCCTTGGCCCACAGGACACGACGGCGCACATCTTTACTTCTGTCTCTTTAAGACATCCCTTTTATAGCTAATCATGTTACAGACCTGATATCAATTAACTTAATTAGTTGCTAGATGTTCTCCCAGATGAATCTTTTAAAAATTTCTTGCATTTTCTGCCATTTATTGCCCCCGTGCCAACTTTTTTGAGACCTGTAGCAGGCATCAAATTTGAAATGAGCTCATTTAGTGGATAAAAGTGTAAAATTTCTCAGTTTAAACATTTGTTATGTTATCTATGTTCTATTGTGAATAGAATATTGGCTCATGTGATTTGAAAGTCTTTTAGTTTTCATTTTATTCAAATTTAAAAAAAACGTCCAACATTTCCAGAATTCAGATTCATAAAGTAATTCAAGAGTGTAATAGGAAGACCGACTCTGTTACATCATTTGCATGTGTATTCTAGCATGATTGGAACGCTGTATTGACCAATCATCATCCAGAAATGGAACTATGCATTTAAAAAAAAAAAATATATATATATATTTTAGATCAGTGGGATTGAATGCAGCCATATTTTAACTTTTCTTATTTGTACTCACTACTGAAAATGATGTAGATTTTTTGTGAAATGTACCCAGATAGCATCTGAAAAACATGATACAAGTATTCAAAGAATGACTTAAAGTAATTGACTTTTGAGTGGAGCCCAATCGTGCATTTTCTACTTATTGGATAACTTCATTTCAGGACTTATTTAGCATGCCATTTTACTCTTAAACAATACTGATCTGTGAAGTGGACACACAGAGATCCTTCAGACCTTTACCAACACAGAACTGCACCCTATGACAACAGAAATACCACAGTATGATTGTTTAAAATGTAGATATTTAAAACCTGTTATGACTTGTGGACATTCCACACTGACCTGTGTTTAGTCATAACAATCTTCAGATGACAAAATATGGAGTGTGGATTAAATATACACTGAAAAAATTCTATCTACACTGTAAAGAAAAAAAAAAAAGCATAAAAAAAACTAATTTTCTGGCAGCAGGGGTGCCAGGAAATGTCTGTTTAAAAACAGAAAAATACTGTCAGAAAAAAAAACAAAAAAAAAAACATACTTTTTTCCAGTTTATCTTTTTTTTTTCCTGACATTATTTTTCTGTTTTTAAACAGACTGCCAGAAAATGTTTTTACGCAGTATTTAATAGCACTAAAATAACTAAGTGGTAAACTATTTTTAGGGCACCGATTTTGAAGCAATAAAACACTGAATTTATTGTTTTTTTAACTTACTCTTTAATACCCACAATCCCCCTCAGCACTGCCTCAGAAACACTAAACCGTTACAAAACATTAAGCTGGGTTCAAGGAAGTGCAAGAATCATTCCCTGAGATTGTTCAGAACAAGTTGCACAAGTTCATACCGAAAGTCCACTCTTCACATTTATGTAACAGAGATAAATTACACAAGTCCATGTTTTTCAGGTCCATACATAAATCAGCCAATGTAAAACAGACATTCAGATCATTACAGTATTTGAAAGCATCATGTCGACACAGGTCCACAGCCATCTGTAGTATATTTGAGTTAACATCTTCTCTCAGCAAAGCTAATTGAGGAATTTGACAAATGACCTCAGGAATGTGAAGCTGTGCCTTCAAAGTCTTTATAAACATACAAGATTCTGTGAAAACTGCAGGCCTGCTCTTTTTCTGCCTATATAGACCCAAACTAGTTCCTGTGTATGAGGAGAATTCTCAAGTTAAGACAAGTTATTGGTCTTAAAAGGGGTTAGCTTAGTAAACACCAGGCATATATGCATGGAAAACCTCATAACCATGTGGTAACCATAGTAAAGATGAACAATTTGCTCTCATGACCTCATTTAGTTTCACAATAAATTCCTTTGTACAAAACATCTTGCTCAAACAACATCTCTGAAGTAATAACAAGCATGCCTCTACATCCACATCTGAGATTTAACAAGGTAAACAGTTTCATAAATCAAACTTTCTGTGTCACTGACCGCAAGGAGGTCTTAAATCATTCACGAAAATAGTTTTGCATCAATTCATAGAGAATCCATTTATATTTAGACAGGACTGTTTGATACGTTCAAAGGTTTGAGACAGTCCTGAGGTTTCAGACTCCTGGAAGTGAAGTTCTCATAATCTAGAGCATTGACAGATAGTCTTGTGAACAGACTTGCAATGTTTTTAAAGTCTGGGCAACCCACATCTCCAACAGCAAGCCGCCACACACCGCCAGGAGAGACAGACGCCGACTGCAGTTCAGAATCACTGGAAGATGGAGAATACTGATTAAAGTGGAGATGTATTTTCAAAATATAGTTTAAAACATGTACCAAGTTTTTAAATATGCTATGTTAGTATTATTCATGTTGGTTTGATATGGTTTTGAAAATAATATTTTTAATTTATAATAAGTTTAAATTGACTGTTCAAATGTAATTTCCTTGCAGTTCCTTGTAGTTTGATCTTAATACACATCTTAATTAAAAAAGGGTTTTATATATATATATATATATATATGAAAAAGTTTTTTTTTAAAATGATTAATTCACAAATATCATTTTTATATATATATATATATATGAAAAAGTTTTTTCATATATATATATATATATATATATATATATATATATATATATATATATATATATATATATATATATGAAAAAGTTTTTTTTTTAAATGATTAATTCACAAATATCATTCACTTTTCAGTCAAACCAAATTACATTTTATACAACCAGCGTTATTTTAGTATAATTTAGGTACACTGAAAAAATGTTGTAGAATTTTTAAAAACAATTTTCACTGTAATTATTTGTGAAATTTACTAGCAATTACTAAGAAATGGAAAGAATCACATTGAATTCAATGTGAATTTTTGAAGTCGTTTTTTTTATATTTCTATTTAGCTTTATTTTTAAGTTTTATAGATTTAAAGGATTAGTTCACTTCAGAATTAAAATTTCCTAATAATTAACTCACCCCCATGTCATCCAAGATGTTCATCTGTTTCTTTCTTCAGTCAGAAAGAAATTAAGGTTGAGGAAAACATTCCAGGATCGTTCTCCATATTAATGTATATACATTTATTTACTTTATTTTTTTAGAGAATGACCAATCGTTTCACTAGATAAGACCCTTATTCCTCGGCTGGGATCGGGTAGAACACTCTGAAGCTGCATTTAAACTGCAATTTGGACCTTCAACCCGTTGTACCCCAGTGAAGTCCACTACATAGAAAAAAAATCCTGGAATGTTTTCCTCAAAAACCTTAATTTCTTTTCGACTGAAGAAAGAAAGACATAAATATCTTGGATGACATGGGGGTGAGTAAATTATCAGGCAATTTTAATTCTGAAGTGAACTAATCCTTTGTGCTCCACAGTGAGCTTCTGTGTTCACGCGAGCACCATGACATGTCTTATGGGTGTGGAACAACATGAGGGTGAGTAATTAATGACAGAATTTTTTGGCTGAACTAACTCTTTAACAATAACAACACTGTTTACAACTTAGTCTAAACTTGTTCAGTCATAAAAAGGTCAAATTATATGCTATTTTCAGACACTTAATGACCTTGAAGAGAAAACCTCATGACTATTTGTCAGGTTCCCTCTAAATAATGCCCCCCCCACCCCACCCCAGCATGTTGGTTGCACCACATGACAAGAATAGCAAGCAGTTGAAAGAACTCCACAATAGAGACAGAACGACACGCGTCATACATAATCTGAAAACCACGCCCACTGGGGGGGGGAAACAATCCAACCGTCTCCATTGACTTTGTATTGCGTGAGGCTGCCTCCTTGTTATTTCTGACTTATAACAAAAAACAGAACAATGTCTAAAAGCTGCTATGTGACAAGGTGTACAGAAAACAAGCTAAAAAAAACCCAGAAATTTTTATAAGCTGTCGACCCAAAAAACGAGTGTTTAAGGACTAAAAAGTGGATACAGGCAATTGAGACAGAGCGTGACATGTTATATTACTATGAGAACTACGCCCACTGGAGGGGAACGTAATCAGCGACAGGAAATATAATATACAAAACTGACATTTGGATATTTGACTTAACAGTGACAAAATGTTTACTGCACACGTAGGCTTACTGAGTGTCAGGATCCCAAAATTTACCCATTCTTCCTGCTGATGCTTCACGTCTTATTGCTTGTATCCACTTTTGTCTCCTTAAAGGCTGGCTTTTACGGTTTGGTAGCTTATAAAAACTTAGTTCTGGGTTTTTTAGCTTGTTTGCTGTACACCTTGTCACACAGCAGCTTTAAGGCATTGTTCTGTTTTTTGTTATAAGTCAGAAATGACAAGGAGGCAGCCTCACGCAATACAAAGTCAATGGAGACGGTTGGATTGTTCCCCCCCCCGGTGTGGGCGTGGCCTAAATGCGCTCTGTCTCTATACTAAAAAATACTACACAATACATTTAATGCAAGCAGAGCATCTTTTAGCAGTGTCCAAATTTGCTAAAGAACACCAATATCTGCCCATACATGAATGATTTTGGATAGCTATCATATAGATTTAGAAAAATTTAGCACACAAGCAGACTACATTTATAGTGTTTTTTTAATTTTTAATTTTTTTTTATTGAATGTCTTGGTTTCCAGTCACTGTGACTCAAAATAAAAAAATACTATAGAAAATTCTTTTTTAAACATTTAACTTTAATTTGGAACCAATATACTGGTACGTTTGATATCCGTACACCAGTGTTGGTAAAACATCTGTTCAAACTACAGGAACTGCTGGGAGTGACCTGTACCTCCAGGACCTTGCGCAAACAACGGCCCACTCTAAACAATATAACCCTCTGTGTGAACGCATGTGTGGGAAACGGAGCATGCGAGGATAGAAAGTGTGAGCGTTATCTTTTACGTGAATAAAAGAGAGTGTGTGCTTATCTTATGCTGCCAATGAGTGTGTTTAACTTGTATTGTATTCCATAAAAATAGGTGTTTGTTGATGTTTACCTCTGATGGCTTGTGAATTGGAGGTCAAAACAAACAGTCGTATGAGGCTGAAGCAGAGCGGGGAGAAATCGTGCTCCCAGATGACAGCTGGAATTAACAGCACTTTGCCATAGCCGGACAGCAGAAGAGCCTTCAACAGCGGAGTGAATTCTAAAGGAGCTCCACAGAAGAGCTGCGCCATCCAGAGAATGACCAACACACCTGTGCAGAACACGGCCAACTCTAGAAAAGCACAGGCTGTTAAGAAGAAGCTCTGCATTATGACATTATTTTCATGACAATTAAGCAGATTTTCCCCCCTTTTACATTACAGTAATAAGAATAAGAATATAACACTTTACTCAAAGCCTTTCTATATATAATGCATTATAAATGTATTTTATATCAAAGCTGAATTTATATACACTACCAGTCAAAAGTTTGGACATGGTAAGATTTTTAATGTTTTAAAAAGAAGTTTCGTCTGCTCACCAAGGCTGCTTTTATTTAATTAAAAATACAGTAAAAACAGTAATATTGTGAAATATAAAAATAACTGACGCCAAACTTTTGAACGGTAGTGTATAATGTTACAAAAGCTTTGTATTTCAGATAAATGCTGTTCTTTTGAACTTTCTATTCATCAAGGAATCCTGAAAATAAAAAGTACACAACTGTTTTCAACATTGATAATAATCTTAAATGTATCTTGAGCAGCAGATCAGCATATTAGAATGATTTCTGAAGGATCATGTGACACTGAAGACTGGAGTAATGATGCTGAAAATTCAGCTTTGATCACAGGAATAAATTACTTAATAAAATATATTCAAACAGAAAACAGTTATTTTAAATTGTAATAATATTTCACAATATTACTGTTTTTACTGTATTTTTAATTAAATAAATGCAGCCTTGGTGAGCATGAGACTTCAAACACTTTTCAAAACCATTAAAAAAAAAAAATCTTACTGACCACAAACTTTTAAACAGTACTGTAGAAAAATATATTTTCTTTATGCATTTTTTTTTAACTGATTACAGATCACGTTGAAGACACTAGGGCCACAAACATTGACTACAAACCTCTAAATCTTTCATAATGCCTTCAAAAATATGCATAACTTCACTACTTTGTTACCCAACAACTCAATTAGTCCGTCTCAATAATTCCATCCAATTAGTCAGTGCCTGACTTCATTAAACACAATGATTTACCCAGTGCAGCCAGTGCAAACATGCAGTAAAACTCCCATTCTTTAGTGTAACGGATGATGTCAGCGGGGTCATCGCTGGGCTGGGACCCCTGCAGGAGGAACCAGCGCAGATACGCCTCACACAGCAGACAGAACACACACAGTTTCCAGTGGATCTAGAAAGAGAGTAACAGAGCCTTTGTTTGCTGTTTACAATTTATGCAATATGCAGTCTGTATTCTGCGCATGGTGTGAAAACTTGCTGTTTTCCAAAACTGAGTAAAAATACATTATACTCACATTGATCTCAGTGTTGAAGAGTATATGTCTAAAGGCCTGGGTTTTGCATAGAGTGGCATCTATCAGAATAATAACTGGATCATATTCTATGTATTTGTCAACAGGCTTCTTGCATGAACTCTGCAAAGGGGGAAAAGCACAGTTTTAATTTACAGACTACCTACAGATTTATTTATTAATGGCAATTATTATTAGCCAGAACATTGTTTCATAATTTTATTAAGTCTTATAAGTCTTTTAAGGTATTAAATAGCCTTAAATAATACATAAAATAATGCAAATGCAGATATTTTGTGGAAGATGGTGTTACAGCAGCACATAATTTTGAATTTTTATTTTATTAATTTTTTTCTTTAAAGGTACTCTTCTTCAATCACTGTCAATAAACAGCAGTTTCACTGTATATTTGTTGTAAATTAACTGTATCTTTTTTTTTTTCTTTTTTTGCCAGGCAATAACGGTGTATAGGTTTAAGATGTTTTTTTTTTCAGCCAAGAAATATATAAATACAGGAATAATATTATATGGGTAAAATAGTGACAAATATCAGCGTTCTTCCCTGTGTGCATTTCAATAGGCCTAAATTGTGGGCATTTTAACTTCAACAGACCCGATAAAACCAGACTAAACTTGAAATGTTGATGTACTCACACATATGGTGAGCTTCAATATGCCGTTGCTGTAGTCTCGATGCAATTCGGTTGCATCTTCGTTACACTCGACGCATTTTAACAGTCCCGATGCCATTCTCCAAATGACAGCATGAAAACACGCCTACTGCTTCCTGATCCTCCATAAGAGGAGGTGCTTATTACGCTACTGACGGGGAATGTAGTTCTTATCTCCACCACCGTCACTGCCGGAAGTAGGGATTCAGTTCCACGCAACTACATTACCCAGACTACTAAACCGTTCCTCACCTGCTCATAACATTTACTCACAACATGGCACCTGCTGGCGGGGGTGTTGTGCTGGCGGTTCTGTCTCTGCTGTACTTATGTGGAGCTATTTTATCCAGCGAGTATTTCTCCACCTTGACTTTCTTCAACAGCGACCTTCACAAGCACGGCTGCAGCTCTCCAGCCGAGTGGGAGGAGTATGCGGCGGACTGCGGTGAGCTTCTGCCACGTCCTGATCTTTCTGATGGATATCTGTATGCGTCTCACTCTCTTCCGCTTACAGTGACATGAGCTTGACGGGATCATACATGCAGAAACTAAGATCATACAGGGGAAACTCACACCATACATGCAGAAACTCACACCATACAGCAGAAACTCAAAGCATTCGTGCAGAAACTATAAAAATGCTCGTAGGAACTCACATAATGCATGCAAAACTCTTGCATGTGCTTGTTAATGCTATATAAACATGCTGCAGGAAAACTTTCATTGGTTGTCAATAAGTTCACGATTGCTTAGTTTCAGCAGATGTAGCTTGGCATTACCATGGTGATTTGGACATGATACTATGGTAATATCATGGTATTCAAACATGTAACTAACATGTAGAAATATGTAAATCCCGTGGTCTTTGAATATGTTAATAAGTACCACCATGGTTTAAATTGAGGCATAAATACAATCCGAATTCCGGAAATGTTGGACGTTTTTAAATTTGAATAAAATGAAAATTAAAAGACTTTCAAATCACATGAGCCAATATTTTATTCACAATAGAACATAGATAACTAAACAAATGTTTAAACTGAGAAATTTTACAATTTTATGCACAAAATGAGCTCAGTTCAAATTTGATGCCTGCTACAGGTCTCAAAATAGTTGAGATGGGGGCATGTTTACCATGGTGTAGCATCTCTTCTTTTCAGAACACTTTGTAGACGTCTGGGCATCGAGTTTATGAGTTTCTGGAGTTTTGGTGTTGGAATTTGGTCCCATTCTTGCCTGATATAGGTTTCCAGCTGCTGAAGAGTTCATGGTCGTCTTTGACATATTTTTTGTTTAACGATGCAGCAAATGTTCTCTATAGGTGAAAGATCTGTACTGCAGGCAGGCCAATTCAGCACCCAGTCTCTTCTATGACAAAGCCATGCTGTTGTAATAGCTGCAGTATGTGGTTTTGCATTGTCCTGCTGAAATACACAAGGCCTTCCCTGAAATAGAGGTCATCTGGAGGGGAGCATATGTTGCTCTAAAACCCTTTATATACCTTTCAGCGTTCATAGTGCCTTCCAAAACATGCAAGCTGCCCATATGCACCCCCATACCATCAGAGATGCTGGCTTTTGAACTGAACGCAGAAAACACATTGGAAGGTCTCTCTCCTCTTTAGCCCAGAGGACACAGCATCCGTGATTTCCAACAAGAATGTCAAATTTGGACTCGTCTGACCATAGAACACTTTTCCACTTTGAAAAAGTCCATTTTAAATGAGCCTTGGCCCACAGGACACGACGGCACTTGTGGACCATGTTCACATAAGGCTTCCTTTTTGCATGATAGAACTTTAGTTGGCATCTGCAGATGGCACGACAGATTGTGTTTACCGACAGAGGTTTCTGGAAGTATTCCTGGGCCCATTTAGTAATGTCATTGACACAATCATGCTCATGAGTGATGCAGTGTCGTCTGAGGGCCCAAAGACCACAGGCATCCAATAAAGGTCTTCAGCCTTGTCCCTTACGCACAGAGATTTCTCCAGTTTCTCTGAATCTTTTGATGATGTTATTCACTGTAGATGATGAGATTTGCAAAGCCTTTGCAATTTGATGTTGAGGAATATTGTTTTTAAAGTATTCCACAATCTTTTTACACACTCTTTCACAGACTGGAGAGCCTCTTCCCATCTTTACTTCTGAGAGACTGTCTCTCTAAGACATCCCTTTTATAGTTAATCATGTTACAGACCTGATATCAATTAACTTAATTAGTTGCTAGATGTTCTTCCAGCTGAATCTTTTCAAAATTTCTTGCTTTTTCAGCCATTTATTGCCCCCATGCCAACTTTTTTGAGACCTGTAGCAGGCATCAAATTTGAAATGAGCTCATTTAGTGGATAAAAGTGTAAAATTTCTCCCTTTAAACATTTGTTATCTATGTTCTGTTGTAAATAAAATATTGGCTCATGTGACTTGAAAGTCTTTTAGTTTTCATTTTATTCAAATTTAAAAAAAACAACGTTTCCGGAATTCGGGTTGTAGCATGAGTCCACTATTTTCAGTAGTATCAATAACTGTAGGAAGTAACTATTAAATTGTGTCAAACTATTGTTACCATGCTGACTGCTGTTTCAGGTTTTGTTTTGATCCAAAGGAGTGGCCGTAAATCACAGTCCTAAGTAATCCATCATGAAAGAACCTAATGTAATTGAATACTTCCTTACTATATAGTATGCCAAAAAACAAAACAAAACAAAAAACAGTATGCCAACAGAGTAGTATGTCCAAATACATAGTATTCGAAAAACAGTAGATGAAAAGTACCCGGATGACCTACTTCTTCCGGCAAGATTCTGAAGTGTGCATACACTTTACTATCCCATGAGGCCACAGGACAGGATTTATGAATGGCAGTGAAGGGACGCAACTGACACTGGTACTGTAGGTCTCGTGACAATGATAACATTGCAGATATAGTATGTCTGATTTTAGTCATACTACACACATTCATACTTCAAAGAACATACTTTTTTTTAACAGTCACAAAGTAAATTCAAATGTAGTACCTATTCAGACATTACGAGATTTGGAATGTCAGACACTTCATGCACTCAACTGTTACAGCTTTCCTTATGTAGAGGAGGGCGAGGGCCTATCAGATGTTAAATGACAAAATAACCTTATACAATTCATACACTTCACAGTTGAGTACATGGTGCATAGTAAATAGTAAATGCATTTGGAAACAAAAAGTCGTTTGGTTAGTCTTGGTTATTTATTTATTTATTTATTTATTGTCACATTTAGTAACTGTTTTTTTTTTTTTTTTTCTTTGGTTCCTCAGAGTCATCTATTTTGCAGTTGGAGGACCCGGACTGTGAAGAGGGGAGCAACCCGCCCTGCGAGTCCATCTTTTCACTCAATGCAGAGAAAATCCTTGTGAGTTCTATTTGCATTATACGGCACAGTTAAAGGAACAGTTCAGTCCAAAATGAAAATTCTGTCATTATTTATTTATTTAATTGTGTCATTCCAAACCCATTTTATTCACTTGTGGGCAGCCAATGAAGACCATAAGCTTGCATTATGCAAATCTGTTACAAACCTATGTAGATTTGTGTAGGAATTAAGACTGGAATTACTGACTACTCGTTTCAGGTCATTCAGAATCTGTTCTTTCTTTTGGGAGACAATAGGTCTTACGCCTATTAAGGCCTTAAGTGGTGCGTGAGTGTAACTACATCGTCACTGCAGCTGCAGAGACGCGCGAGTATTCACACTGGAAGCGTTTGTACAGCGTCACAGCAGCGGCTCCAAGCTACATATAAAGGTAGCATTTCTTTACAAAGACAGCTATAAATTTGTTTTTATAAGTTGGTAATTTATAAACTTGATAGTCTTGAAAGTTTGTTAACATGGGGAGGTGAACAACATTTGCATATAAACGTAAATAAATAAAAATAAATAAATAAAACCCTTGTGTTATCCATTGCTGCACATGAATGAGGTAAGCTTTGTGTTTTACATCATCTGCCGCATTCACATGTTTACAAGACAGCAAACTCGGGTTTGATTTGGGAATGCTGTAGCCTATATATCTCTCTGTGTAATAACTAAAATAATGTTTATATATCATATTTTCTGGCTAGTTTACTTTAGTTTTTTATAATACACCATACTTTAACCCAAAATGAATAATTAAAAACAAGTTTAAATGGGTAAATCTTCTATAAATATTTTTGATTCTTAATTTTCTTTTCTGTCATACTCAAATTCTTGTTAAAACACATTAGACATGCTTATTCTGTGCATTTTAAACACTTTTTGTGTAAAATTATATTTATTTTGTCCATCAAAAGTGTGCTTTCACTTTAATTGAGCGTCAGCAGCACAGCAAAAATAGACTCGGCGCCGAAACCCCCGCTTCACTGCTGCTCACGCTGCTCCTGCTGCCTGTGTGAATGCATCCGCTGGTTAACATGCACGGCGAAAAAAATACGTGCTGCTTACGCTTGCAGTGTGAAACCGGCATTATTCACTAATAATCGCGTGGATTATTTGTATTTATATGCACAGGAGAACTTCTCACAAAAAAATTCTGCCTAATTCACAAAATGTGTGTATGCACATGGATTTGTTCATAAAGGGTTAGTTCACCAAAAAATGAAAATTCTGTCATTAATCACGTGCCCTTATGTCGTTCCACACCCGTAAGACCTTCGTTCATCTTCAGAAGCAATACTGAGCAGGAACTTCGGAGGTAAACAGAGTAAGAGAATGACAGAGAAGAGAAGATATTGTTGAATAAAGTCGTTATTTTTGTTTTGTTTTTGCGCATAAAAATATTCTCGTCGCTTCATAACATTAAGGTTGAAATAGTGCTGTAACGTTGACGGTTTTAACGATGTCTTTAGTACCTTTCTGGACCTTGACAGTGGTTGTTAAATCGTTGTCTATTGAGGAGTCATAGAGCTCTCGGATTTCATCAAAAATATCTTAATTTGTGTTCCGAAGATGAACGAAAGTCTTACGGGTGTGGAACAACATGAGGTTAGTAATTAAATGACAGAATTTTCATTTTTGGGTGAACTAACCCTTTAACCTTGTTCTTACGTCAGTGAATTTGGAGTTTTCTAAATGAGCGACCGTATACGCAAGGTCAGTAATTTGCATAAAACATGGTTTCAGGTGAACATCTTTAAACATCTCTTTAAAAACTTAGAACACTATAAATAGACACATGAATAAAGAGTGTCAAAACCGAAACACTTCCTATTAAGCACAAAAAAAATAAATGTTTTTCTCGTTCTCTGTGATTGTGGATCTCTTTGCATAGTTTTTGTAACCACTGGTGGGTTGGATTGATTGTACGAGGTTGACGGACTTCCTGACATGTTTTTCTTTCTTCCTCTCTTTCTGTCACCACAGAATCAGGCAAAGTTGTTTGTCGAACAGCGTCGGTTTCCTTTCGTTGTGGAAAACCAAAATACCAATGAAGAACTTGGTGTGTACCAAAGATGTTTGTCATTGTGTCTTTTGCATATGTTTTTATGTGATGTAAACCTCTAATGCTCTTTTGCTTTTAAATCAGCTATAGGCTACGTTCTCATTGGAAATGGTCTCTATGATGAAGCTATCAAACACTTCTCCTTACTGCTACAGGTCAGTTTCATTGAGGTCTGATGTAAACATATGGATATAATGTTTATTTGGCATTAAAATCATCATGAAATCAAAATTGTCCCTATTTAGTTTCTTAATTAGTGTGTCTAGTCTTATTGTGCATTATTTATTAGTGTCCATTATTCCAAAAGAGAGAAAAAAAAAATTTGTCTTCATAAACTTTCATCTAAATTTAATTACCTGCTCCGCCTCTGAAAGGACTTCCCTTTTCGGCTATTGTCACTCAAACTGTTGGTTAATGTTAACTAATAGCCAAATAGCCATTTAGGTATTATTTTAGGCAGTTAGTGAAGAAACAGAAGGCAATTTCTTTTAGACTTATTTAAAGGTCTGTTTATACCACGTTAATACCAGATTCTGACTTGTAAAAAGCATTCACATCCTTGTAGAATTCATAATTACTAGTGAACTTGTAAACTGAACTTGTAAAACGACTTGGGGGCTAATGTAAATGTAAGTAATCTTGTAATATTTCAGTGTAATAATTCCTAGAATTGACTGCTGTTAATGTCTTAAAGGGATAGGTCACCCAAAAAAATTATCCCATGATTTTCTCACCCTCAAGCCATCCTAGGTGTATATGACTATTTTCTTTCAGACGAACACAATCGAAGATACATTTAAAAATATCCTGGCTCTTCCTCTTTTGGGTGAACTATCTCTTTAATAATGCTAGATGAATCTGAAAATAATCAAAAGACATGTCTAATGTCTTACTAAATGCGATAAATAAACTTTAAAAGTTATTAAAAAGGCATTTGCATAACAACTGTTACTTGTATTGTGGGTTTGTCTATTGATTAGTCAGGTTACACAGATTAATTTTAGCATTAATAGTTTTGCCATAGTAATAATATTCTGAGTCTGTTTAGAACGTCTGTCACAGTGTTAGCGCACCATAAGCTGTTTCACATTTCCTCATAGGAGCCGTCATTTTGAGGTCACATGACCAGCTGAATACTACTCACTTGGGCTGCGTTCCACTCCAAATTTTTATGCCCTTCACTCGCTAACTTCCCTCCGTCTCGTGGACTCGGATGTGCGTCATTGCTTACGCTGCATGAGTGCCCACTACTGGCGGAACTCGTGCATAAGGTTTAAATGAAACGCACCAAGCCCTTGATCACTTGGAATTCACTATGTAGCTGATTTATTATTTAAACCCCTTTTGTACTTATGAGTTTGCTTTATGCACCATTCTTATATGCTTATAAGTTGTTGGAGATAATATATAAAATCCTATATGTAGAAAAATAAAATTACACAAAATGAAACAAAACTATACTATTGAAACAAAATATCAATACTATAAACTTTGACTGTGAACATAATGTAGCTACTAGTATTATGCGATTAAATCTCAACATAATTAATATACAGTAGTCAACATTTGAAGTGGATCAAAACCTTTCATCAAAGTTGTCCTAAAACCTTCTTCTTAGAACAGCTTAGTTCTTAGAACAACTTTGGACTTTTTTGATCCACTTCAAATGTTGACTACTATATTATAGACCATTATGCGATTAATTCTCAAAATAATTAATATATCATACACTTCAGTTAAGCGCTATTTGCTATGATGTCACAATCAAGATGAATTGTGGGATATAGAGCTGCTTGAAGTGTATATCATAATAGACTCGCTCCCTCGGTCAAAATCGAGGGGACGAGGGTCTGTCCATATAAACTTTCCTTGTCCACTTAACAAAGTGGAACGCACTTAAAAATGGCAGCAGGGATTCCCCGAGGGGAAATGCTTAGGGAAGTTCGCGAGTGCGTGTCTAAAATTGCAGTGGAACGCAGCCTTGGTTATCTTGGAAACTTTTCATGATCCAATCAGTTAAAAAAAAAAAATTCTTGCTGTATATCCTGTATTCACATTCTAGAAGTGAAAGTTGTGAAGGACAAATCATGTTGAAATATTACTGTATCAATTATGCATACAGTTGAATGTGAGTATAACAACAGAAACATAATAACTAAGATTGAGTAGTGATAGTTAACAAGACGATGATTGTGCAGTGTTAGTGGACTTATAAGTATTTTTACAAAAGGACTGTCCTCTTTCACCCCAGGGAGATCCTGAACTGGTCAGTGCCATCTATGGAAGGGGAATAGCATACGGCAAAAAGAGTCTGCAGGTAAGTCAGTTGTTTTAAACTACTGGTCAAAAGTTTGGTATAAATAAGGTCTTTTAATGTTTTTAAAAGAAGTATCTTATGCTCACTAAGGCTGCATGTATTTGATCACAAATACAGTAAAATCAGTAATATTGTGAACATTATTACCATTTAATAGAATGATTTTTTTATTTTTATTCCAGTCTTCAGTCTCACATGATCCTTCAGAAATAATTTGCTGTTCAAGAAATATTTATATTATTATCAATGTTCAATCAGAACAGTTGTGCTACTGCTACTTAACATTTTTTTTGGAACCCATAATGCACTATCATTCAAAAGTTTGGGGTAAGACTTAACAACAACAACAACAAAATTAAGAAAGATTTCTATTTGAAATAAATTCTGTTCATTGAACATTGGAACATTGAACATCAAAGAATCCTGAAAAAAAAAAAAAAAAATCACAATTTCCACAAAAATATTAAGCAGCAAAAACTGTTTTCAGCATTGATAATAATAAGAATCATTATTACTAACTGAGCACCATTAATAATTAAGTACCAAATCAGCATATTGGAATGATTTCTGAAGGATCATGTGACACTGAAGACTGAAATAATGATGCTGAAAATTCAGCTTTGCATCACAGGAATAAATTACATTTAAAATGTATTAAAATAAAAAATGTTATTTTAAATTGTAATAATATTTATTCTGTTTTTACTGTGTTTTTGATCAAATAAATGCAGCCTTGATGAACGTAAAAGACTTCTTTCTAAAACATAAAAAAAAAAAATGTAATTATTGCAAACTTTTGACCGGTAGTGTATGTATGTTCCCTTATCAAACACTACTAAATATATTCATGCTTCTATTGATAGCTATACATATAAATTAAAGGGATAATTCACCCTAAAATGAAGTCGTCATTTACTCACCCTGCTGTGGTTCTAATGCAGTATGCCATTCTTTGTTTTTCAGACCACAAAAGGAGAAATAAAAAAATAAAAATAAAAAAGTGTCCTGCTTGTGCTCATCCATATAATGGCAGTAAAAAGCAACCAGGATCAAGCTTTTAAAAAAAGATGCAAAAGTATCACAGAATGATCTTATGTTACACATGTCATATACTATGCGTGTTCTGGGCGTATACGATAGGGTTTGCTAAAAACAAACCAAAATGTAATGTATTATTTAACGTGTTATTTTGTGTGCCTTTTCTGTACAAGTCGGAATGAACTGAGTCTCATGGACACATACGTTGCGTAGCTATGCATAGAAGACCAGTGGCCAAGGTCAGGATTTCTATTAAACAATACATCTTTTTTTTTTTTTTTTAATCAAACCCTATCAGAACCCCCCAGAACACTTGGAGTATATGACACATATAACATAAGACCATTTTGTGATACTTGTGCGACTTTTTTTTAAAAGATTGATTTTGCTCGCTATTCACTGCCATTATAGGGACGAGTGGGACGTTTTTTTTGTTTGTTTTTTTACATTTTTCATTGTGTGGTCTGAAAAAGAAAGAAGGGCATACAGCATTAGACCATACGCCATTAGGCCATAACACCAGGGTGAGTAAATGATGACTTAATTTTCATTTTAAAGTGAACTAACTAGCTCTCACTCTCTAAAGGACATAAAGAATGCAGACTTGGCTCTGTATGAGTTGAGCAGAGTGATCACACTGGAGCCCAGCAGACCAGAAGTGTACGAGCAGAGGGCGGAGGTAAGGAATGAGAGATTAAAATCCTTCACCAAAAAAAACACTTTTATTTAGAAAGAAATCAACCAAGGCTGTGCTTATAAAGTGTTTTGTGCTCATAGTGAAGCATGTGATTTCAGATTCTGTCTCCTTTGGGCCGCATCAGTGAAGCTTTGTCAGACCTGACTAAAGCCATACAACTGCAGCCTTCAGCCCGACTCTACAGACACAGAGGAACACTGCTCTTCATATCAGAGGTACACACACATGACACAGCAGCCATCTTATCTGTCATGATGCACTTTGGTTTTAGCTTAAATAGACTGAAGTGTTTTTGTAACATATAGATCATTTCATATAATGTCTATCCCATAGATAGCGCTGTATCTATATGTCGTGGGTACGGAGTCCAGGAACATCACGTTTGTCATCTTTAGCACATGTGAAGAGATTTTTTTATTATGCAAGTGCACAGAAATTATGATTGATCCATGATAAATACAGTGCAATATAAGGGAATTTTTAATTATGGGGTGGATGTTATCATAAGGAATCAAATATATCTTAGATAAAAATATACTGAAACTTTTAGAACTTAACTTTCTCACCAATTTAAAAATAGCATTTATTGAAATCAAGCTGCTAAAATGACTTCTTAACTTATATAATGTTAAGAACTACACCACACTACTGACAATAGACAATGGATCTTTTTTGCGTGTAACATTTTGACAAAATTTTGCTAATGCGTCTTTCCTGTTAGTTTTCCATGACCATTTTCCACCCTTTCTCTGACTCTCCGAACCAAACTGGCTGTCGTTGCTACTCTACCATTGAGAGTTTTAATTAATGATGTCATTTTGTTTTATTGCAAAACTTTTGTTGGACTAATGAAATGTTGACTGTGTGACCGTGGTAAATATGAATTGTAGTTCAGTACATTTCTGTTCCTGTCAGTCAATACAAATTACAGCTTATGAATTGAGACCAATTCTTAAATTTGGAATTTAATCCAACCCAGTTGATAATAGAAATAAACTAAAAAAAAAGAAAAAAGAACAAGATAATTTGAAGTGCAGGTTTTATGGCATACAGTAAAATCTGGCACATTCATTATTAAATTATTAGAGGGATAAACTTGTTAATAACTGTTGATAACTGTTCAAAAGATTAGGGTCGCTAAGTCTTATGCACCAAGGCTGAATTTATTTAATCAAAAAGACAGTAAAAACAGTAATTGTGTTAAGATATTATTATATTTAAAGGAACTGTTTTGTATTTGAATATATTTTAAAATGTAATTTATTCCTGTGGTGGCAAAGCTGAATTTTCAGCATCATTACTTCAGTCTTCAGTATTGTATTATAATTATTTCTGACATTTCTTGTTATTATCAATGTTTTTCTGCTTAATATTTTTGTGGAAACCATAATACATTTTTTTTTCAAGATTCTTTAAAGAATAGAAATGCAAAAGAACATCATTTATTTGAAATATGATTGATTTTGTAACAATGTAAACACAAGACTTTGCTGTCACTTTTGATCAATATAATGCATCCTTGCTGAATAAAAGTAGTTGTTGCTAAATAAGATTAATTTTTTTTTTTTTAAATTGCTCATTGATGAATAAGATTTACAGGTGTCTTCCTTTCTCTCCTTGTTTTTCAGGATTATATGGCAGCCATGGAAGATTTCCAGCAGTCTCTAGAGCTGAAGAAGAACCAGCCCATCGCTATGCTCTATAAAGGGCTGACCTTCTTCCACAGGGGTCTCCTTAAAGTAAAAAAAAAAACTTTAAATCACAAACTGCAATACAGAATGCCCTGATTCAAAAAACATATGCAGTTTATATGCAAGATCTGGACTGAAGTTTAACGAGATTTGCCATTTTATACTGGGCAGTAGACTATAATTGACAAAATGTACAGTCTATGATACTACTAAATGTTGTTTTCCGCATGCAGGAGGCTATAGAGGTGTTTAAAGAAGCTCTCAAATTAAAGTCGGACTTCATAGATGCATATAAAAGCTTGGGCCAGGCTTACAGGTGTGGTGCTACTGACACATGATGATTTTAACAGTCAGTCCCTTCACAGGTTCTTCTGGAGCCAATTTATGTGTGTGTGTGTGTTTGTTCAGGGAGTTGGGTGATTTTGAGAATGCTATGGAGAGCTTCCAGAAAGCTCTGTTACTGGATCAGAACCACATCCAGTCGCTCCAGCTCAGAGGAATGATGCTGTACCACCACGGCAGCCTGCAAGAGGCCATCGGCAACTTTAAGGTAAATCAAACGTGTGTGTCCTGAGTGTGTTGAATGTAAGGGATAATCTACGGCTAGCTGTGGAGGCAAAAAGCTGCCCGACGCAAAGCATTCAAATCATGTAATGCACAGCTAGCCGTGGATTATCCCCCTTATACCAAGGTCTTTTGCCAACATTGATAAGTTAAAGCTGTTACTGATGTTTGCAGCACAATATTTGACCTCAAGGGTAAAAATGGTTATTTTTGTTAGTTATCTATCATTAGATAGAGAGAGAGATGTGCGTGTGAATTACCTGTGTGTGTGCAGCGTCTCTCTCTACTAGGTATGAAGCTGTGAGTTTAATTACTTCAAAAACAGTGATGTCACCCCACCCCGTTGCTGAGGAATATAATGTTGCGATTTCATTAATAGCAGCATTGATAAAAAGTTTCTGTGCTCATGAATGTTTCTGTGTGCGCAGCATGATCTCCGATCTCTGTGTGCGAGTGACGTGTGTGTGTGTGCACTTAAGTGAAAGCAGCGCATTAATACAGAACGGTGATTAAACTGGAACTACCTGTGCATTAAATGGTTTTAATGCACACCTTCGAGCCAATCAGAATCGTGTATTCAGACAGACTATGGTATAATTACCTTTATGTTAGCAATATTAGTCTACAAATTTATTTGAAGTAGACTCTTTACTTAATCTAATAAATGTTCAGGTTAAATCAGTGCACATTTCATAATCTTCTATCAACATTTGGTAAAATGTTTATGACTTTTCATCACTGCTGATGTAACCATGGCCACATATCCATGATGGATAAAATCAAGTCCTGCTGTACATTATTTCCCAGTAAATATTTACTTTTAATTGGAAATGTTGCTTTAAAGTAGAATGAAATGTAATTTCATATTTCATGCTTTAACAGAAATACAAGCTTCACATTTCTGCTTTAAAAGCCTCTGGAATGCCTTGAACCATAGACATTTTTGTATTTTTACAAATTAAAGGACAAGTCAAAATGATTTTCTGTGGTAAATGACAACACATCATAGATGCTGTCCGTAGAGCTTAAAGGGATAGTTTTGCCAAAAATGAGAATTCTTTACACACTCTCATTGTTTATTTAAATGGAGATTCACTTGCATCAGTTGGACTCCTTATTGAATATCAGCTAGACTTTCTTTAGTCAGGATGACCTGTGTAGAGTTGTGCAATTCCCTCTTTGCAACATCAATAACATTGATTTTTTTTTTTTTTTTTTTTTTTTTTTTAAGTAAAAAGTTCATTGTCATTATGTCACTTATACATGGTTGTTCATTTCAACACAGTATTTTTCATTCTTGTATTTCTTGTATTGTTTTATTAATTTCTTGTTTTGAATCGCAAAACGAACACGTTTTTTGCAGTTATTCTGATGAGATGTTGACAGTTCATGGGTGGATGTGTGTCATCTGCTGTCATGAGCTCAGAGTCTTGTGGTTGTTTTTTGTTTGTTTCAGTAGTGTCTTTATCATGTTGTCTTTCAGAGATGTCTGCAGCTGGAGCCCTATAATGAGGTGTGTCAGTATATGAAGGGTCTCAGTCATGTGGCCATGGGTCAGTTCTACGAGGGCATTAAAGCTCAGACGAAAGTCATGCTCAATGACCCTCTCTTGGGACAGAAAGCCAGCTCTGAATATCTCAAAGTCAAATATCTCAGAGGTGAGAAATTAGAGCTCTTTAATAACTTTGATTATAAGAATTAACCTCATTTTTGCGGAAGCTCAAACCTGCTGCGTAACACAAGAATGAACCTCACTGGTTCTAGCGGAAGCTCAAACGTGCTGCGTAACACGAGAATGAACCTCACTGGTTCTAGCAGAAGCTCAAACGTGCTGCTTAACACACAAGAATGAACCTCATTGGTTCTTGTGGAAGCCTAAACGTGCTGCGTAACTCGAGAATGAACCTCATTGGTTCTATTGGAAGCTCAAACGTGCTCCTTAACACACAAGAATGAACCTCATTGGTTCTTGTGGAAGCCCAAACGTGCTGTGTAACTCGAGAACGAACCTCACTGGTTCTAGTGGAAGCTCAAACATGGTGAGTAAGACGACAATGAACCTCATTGGTTCTAGTGGAAGATCAAACTTACTGCTTAACACTTGAGAATGAACCTCATTGGTTCTAGTGGAAGATCAAACGTGCTGCGTAACACTTGAGAATGAACCTCAGTGGTTGTTGCAGAGGCTCAAATGTGCTGCGTAACACGAGAATGAACCTCATTGGTTCTAGCGGAAGCTCAAATGTGCTGTGTAACACTTGAGAATAAACCTCATTGGTTCTTGCGGAAGCTCAAACGTGCTGCTTAAAACACGAGAATGAGCCTCATTGGTTCTTGTGGAAGCTCAAACATGCTGCGTAACACTTGAAAATGAACCTCATTGGTTCTAGCGGAAGCTCAAACGTGCTGCGTAAGACGGGAATGAACCTCATTTGTTTCTTGCGGAAGATCAAATGTGCTGCATAACAGACGAGAATGAACCACATTGGTTGTTGCGGAAGCTTAAACAGAAGCTCATATATTAATTTTTTAAATTATAAACCATTTAAAGTTGAAATATGCCTCCGTTTCTTTCTTTTGTGTCAGAATATTCCCGTTATTTACACTCTCATCTGGATGTACCTGTTGCGGAGTATAATGTTGATCAGGATTTGCCTGGAAACTTTAAAAACCACTGGGCCAAAAATCTTCCCTTCCTCATCGAGGACTATGAAGAACAGCCTGGACTTCAGCCTCATATTAAGTGAGTTTGGAAACAAAATCAGTCTTTTGTGTTATTGGGAATCAGGCACATTTAAATCTAATTTATATGTATGATTAACTGGATATCAGTGTGTATGTGTGTATATATATATATATATAATTTTTTTTTTTTTTTTTTTTTTTTTTTTTTAAGTATAACTTTCTTTTATTCCCATGTTGTCTCTCTTTGTCTTGTAGAGATGTTCTACCTCAGAACTTTGACAGTTACTCTGCTGAGGTTCAGAAGCTCATCTGTACAGCCGATCACCTCGGCGCACTGATGCAGTACGACACATTAGGGTTCCTACCAAACCTCAGAATACACCGAGGTCAGAGCTCTTGAAAATCACTAAATAATAAAATTTAAAAAGAAAATTTTAAGAAAAAACATAGAATATCATAGATGTATTCAAGTCATTGTATTTATGAATTGCATTTTTAATGTGTTGCGTTGTCTTGTGTAGCGATGGGTTTGGCCACCATAGAGGTGATGCAGGCCATGCAGCGCACCTGGAGTAACTCAAAGGTTCGAGTCAACGGAAAGACCAGACAGCTGCAGTGGAGAGACATGTTTGACATCGCAGTGAAATGGAGAAGGTCAGATTCCAGCCAACGTGCCTGAGCTCTTCTCACGACTCTGTTGAGGGTGTTACCAAGTGTTAGGCATGATGATTGATCTTTGCTGTTTTGTGTGTGTGTGTGTGTTCACGGGTGTGTGTAGGATTGCAGATCCAGACCAGCCTGTGCTGTGGTTGGATCAGATGCCTGCCAGGAGTCTTAGCAGAGGATTTAACAACCACATTAACCTCATCAGGTGTTGTATCTGCCCTCAACATGCCATTTGCTCTGTAAAGCTGCCAGTCCTAATCACTTAACAAATTTGTTTGGCTTTTAAGGGCCGTTCACACCAAGGATGATAAAGATTTAATAATCGTTCTAATTCTCCATGCCACAACAATAACGATACAAAGGAACAATATCATTGGAATCACTTTCAGAACAATAAAAACATTGGTGGCCAATCAGAATTCATTTGATTTTAAAGAGCTCAAGCATTTATGTTAAAATTCTGGGGCAAAATAATAGGTTCGATTCCCAGCAAAATCTACTTTTCTTGTAAATGTTAACCCTTTGACGTATACAATCACACCGGTGTGTGATTAGAACGTTCAGTGCATCATGTGATCAACTGCTAAATTTAAATCTGCTTTTGTGCTTTGAGCCAGAGACGGACTCGCTCATCGCTCCTCATATATCACATCTGTTCAGTGTTTTCAGCCACCAAATGCTTATACTAGCAAAAACATTCTTAGTTTGTAAAAATACACACTGATGTCTTTGGAAGCTGCAATAATAATTGAGAAAATAACCTTTCAAATATATATTTCACATTGTGTTTTATTTGCTGTATCTATATAGGTTTCTCTGTTTTTCCCCAAGCTGACTGGCCAATAACTTTCATGTCTTTAGGGAGAACTGGATGAATTCATGTGTAAATATGTGTAAATTCAGACTTTGCAGCATAAACAATCATGGTGGTGCATATAGCCCAATATGACTTGTCGAGTAACTAACATGATCATTATAAAAATATTTAAAACACAAAATACATTTACTGACACACATATGAGAATCCCTGTAACAAGTCATACAGCGTCAAGTGTCACTTAACGTGTCGCCATGGAAATAGGAATGTGGTGTTTTTTTGTTTTTAAAGTCGGGCATGAAATCAAAATTGACCCTATGTACTTTGTTAGTGCATATTACTAGTCTTGTGGTGAACAATTCATCCGTGCAAGGTAATACAGAGAAAAAAAATTGTTTGTCGTTGTAATCTTTAATCAAAATCTGAAAAGTTACTTCCGGTCTGGAATGGCGTTCCCTCTCTGATGACGTCAGTAAAAGTAAAATCCTGCCCTCTATTCAATATTCTGTTTCACTTGGAAATACATCACAACACTAGAGAAAAGTCGTTTGCAACTTCCGGTTCACGGGGGCTTTAAGGGTACACATGACGCTGATTTGGCTCAGGCAAAAATTGAGTTTTACACACCTCTAACCCATCAACTTGCATGCTGATAAAATTCCGATAAAAATATGCGTTGCTCATGGTTGTAATGTGAAACTATGGAAGCCCATTTCTGCCACATGAGGGAAAGAAAAAAAAACATGCTCTGATAAGTCATAATTATTATTTAAGTCAAAATTATGAGTCAAAATGATATATCATAATTAACACTTGTCATTTTTTTATTTATATGTCATAATTCTGACTTTCTTTCATAGTTTTTTTTTTCATAATTTCGACTTAAGTCAAAATTATGACTTAAGCTGATATTATGACATAAGTTGAAATGAATACTTATAGTCAAAATTATTACAAAGACTCAAAACTACGACTTAAATACTCAAAACTATGACTAAATTGGAATATTGACTAAAGTCAAAATTATGATTTAAGCTGATATTATGACGTAAGTCAATATTTCAATTTAGTCATAGTTTCGACTATTTATATCATAATTATGACTTACCAGAGCATGATGCTTTTTTTTTTCTTATGCGGCGAAAATGGGCTTCCATATGAAACAGACCTAAACCGATTGCTTTGGTTGTTTTATAGTGTTTTAATTCCTTTTCTGTTGTTTCACAGAGGGCAGATCATAAATATCAGATATCTGGAGTATTTCAGTAGTATTCTCATCTTCGTAAAGGACAGAATACTGGTTTATCATGGGTGAGTTATGTTTTGTTTGTTTGTTTGTTTTTGTTTTTTTAATACTGGCAGAAGCCATTCATTCATTCAATAACACACCTCATTCATTCATAACCTTCATTCATTACCACACCTTGCACATTCATTACAATAATAACATGAACTAATAATGAACTGCACTTATACAGCATTTATTAATCTTTGTTAATGTTAATTTTAGGGATGCACCGATACCGATACCAGTATCGGGCCTGATACCAAGCTCATGTACTTGTACTCGTACTCGTAAAAATACCCCCGATACCAAAGACCGATACCTCAAGTGACGTAACTGACAGAATTTTCCGTGCACAGAGACACCGGCGGCAGAAACAATGTCAGCCTCAGAGGTGTGGAAATACTTCAAAATTAATGATGACAACACACACATTGCGAACTACATGCTTTCAATCACAGTTTGTTATCAATTAGTGAAGGCAGGATAGGCGGAATCGCGCTGAATGACACAGACCAGAAGCGCTCTCTCTTGCGTGCGATCCCAGTTCTCTCAGACAGCGCGCGATCAGTTCTCCTCGCGCCTGAATGGTCAAATGCACACACAGTTGTCAAAATGTCCATCGTGTGGATTATCTCACGTAAATACAGTCGGTTATGGCTTAAGTGGATGTAAACATTTGGGTGAAAACAGGATGTGTGTCAGTATCCATGGATTCAGTCTTAAAGGGACCGTAGCCTATATTTGTCATTAATGTTAATAAAACGAAATATGTTAAATACATGTATACATGGTAAATAAACCTACTGTATCTGAAAAACAAGTTTATTTAATTTTTATCTTTATAGTATTTGTTGTATTATTTGTAATTTGTTTGAAAATTATTTTTTATATAACAACAATTATATATATATTGGTAATTATGCCCTTTGAAGGTTATTGGACACTGTGAAATTTTTGTTCTTTAAGTTTGTGACAAGCACATAAAAATTATTACTTTTTTTCAGTAGAGTAATAATAAAGAAGCTGTCCTACATTCATTAGTCTCACTGTGTTGTGCTTGGAAAACTGCAACATCACCAAAAAAAAAAAAAAGGGAGAGAAATTAATAAATGTATAGGCATCGGTATCGGTATCAGCGAGTACTAGAAAAAAAATATCAGTACTTGTACTCGGTCCTGAAAAAATGGTATCGGTGCATCCCTAGTTAATTTCAACATTTACTAATACATTATTAAAATCTTGTTAACATTAGTTAATGCACTGTGAACTAACATGAACAGACAAAGAACAACTGTATTTTCATTAACTAACATTAACAAAGATTAGTAAATACAGTAACAAATGTATTGCTCATGGTTAGTTGAGGTTAGTTAATACATTAAGTTTAACTAATGAACCTTATTGTAAAGTGTTACCTCATTAATTTATTAATTCATTCAAACATCTCATTCTTTTACATACACGTTTCTTTTTTTACTAATTTAATACTTTTATTTAGGAAGGACGCATGAAATTGATAAAAATTGATGTTAAAAATATAACGTTACAAAAGATTTTTCAAATAAATGATCATCAACAAATCAAATGTATCATGATTTCCACAAAATTAAGCAGTAAATCTGTTTTCAACTTATAATAATAAGAAATGTTTATTGAGCATCAAATCAGTATATTAGAGTGATTTCTGAAGGATCATGTGACACTGAAGACTGGAATAATGATGCTGAAAGTTCAGCTTTGATCACAGGAATAAATTACATTTTGATGAAATAAATACAACCTTGGTGAGCGTAAGATACTTCCTTTAAAAAAATCGTACTGTTTCCAAACATTTCAGTGCTAGTGTAAATTACTTCATTTACATACTCTGCTCATTCACTGATGCACTAGTCAAACGGGTACATAAATTATTCACCGTGTGAAATTATTCATTCATCTATTATTCTTTGTCCATTTATAAATACACCATATTCATGTTGATAAATGTGTCCTCTCTCCATCAGGGCGTATAACCCACGGGGGCTTCAGGAAGTAAAGCAGGCCCTGGAAAATGTAAATAAAGTGGAGGATCTGCTGCCCATCATGAAGGTAACATGAGTGTTAAACATGAGTTTTACAGCTGCTTGTCACAGTGTTTTAATCAGATAATTATCATCTTAATCATTAAATGGATAATTTGTGTGCTAAACGAATGCAATTTTAACAATCTTTTGGGTTAGACAAGGTTTGACTGTATGAAAGTCTAAAAACATCTTTCTCATCCTAATAGATTACCAGTAATTTATGTCTAAGATATTTCTTATTTTTTCACCATTCATATTTTTCATATGATAATACTAAATCTGTGTTCATAAAAAACCTCTAATCGTGAGTGTCATAGCCTCTGATAAACACATGGGAAATGATTGCTCATACTTATTTGCCTGTTCGGTATTTCACACTTTTAAATAGCCACATTTAAAATAAACACATGCAAGTTTTCATAAACCGCATAAAGATAGTTTCTCTGATATGTTTCTGTGTGTGTTTTCATATCTGAAGCAGTTCAACAGTAAAACCAGAGACGGTTTCACAGTCAATTCTAAAGTGCCCAGTATGAAGGATCCCGGGAAAGAATACGACGGTTTCACCATTACCATCACTGGGGATCGGTGAGAACTTCCACCTGAAATATTCTAAAATATTATGCCTTCAAAGTTTGTGTTCTTTAGTGTATTTTCAGTTTATGGGATGGTTTAGGCCATGTTTTCTATTCTATTGACTTCCATATACAGGTGTGTGGAGGGGCTTCTGCAGGAGATGATGATTAATATGATTAAAATAATGTAATGCTTCAGGTAACCGATTGTATGAAAATTATCTATTTCAGATGCTCTTAAATGCACACAATTATGAGAGGTTTGCATACATGGTTATCTATATATCTGTATGTGCTTCATAATATCTGCATTTTTTTTCCCACACTGTTTTTCACTAAATGAACACAAGAAATATTTAATCATTCTCATTTTTATGCACCAATATAATCATAAGTAGTCATATACTATATTATTTACTTCAATATATTTGTACAAAAACATTTTAAATATGTGAAAAATGCTACATGAAGACTTAAGTGATGACACAAACAAATCATTGAATTAAGTTTTGAATCGATTTATTGAACTGGGCAGATTGAGGTAATTAATTTAAATAAATCAAACTGACAAGCTGCTTTATATTTTAACAATAATAAATTAAAATGTATTTTTTTGAGGGTCGTGAATTTGTTACACAGGCAGTGTTTTGAGGAGAGGTCTTTACCATGGTAAGTTACCATTGTCCAGTATAAAGCACCTCTCACTTTCTAACCAAGCAGCTTTTTTGTTGGTCAAATTAAGAACAAATTGGACCAAATTTCTAAAATGAATGTGGTCCAGAGCTGTGACCACTAAACTCGACACAGGGTGTTCTGATTTGGTGTGCAATATCTTTCCTAACTGATCCTACTCAGGGAATTCCTGTATCAGACTTCCGAACAGAACCAAACCAATGACTTAGCTTTGAGGGGAAAAAACTTTCACATAACACATGTAGAGTAATATTAAGCTGTCTTATCACTAGCAAAGTCTAACAACTAGCCTAGGACAATGTGCTAAAATATGTTAGACACTTGTTAGCAATATGCTAAAAGTTTTAGCAATGTGCTAAAACATGCTAGCAACATGTAAAACAGGGTAACATGTTAAAACAGGTTAGAAATATGCTAAATCATGCTAGCAGTGTTAAAACATGCTAGAAATGTGCTAGAAATGTAGTAAAAACATTCTGAAAGCTTTTTAAACCATATTAAACTTACAGACAAAGGTTTATCAAGCCAGCATTAAAGTTTATCTTTAAACTCTGCTGAAAAAAAAAACAAAAAAACAGCTAAACTATCCAGAGCTGGTCTTAGCTGGTTTAAGCTGGTTCTAAAGAAGAGGCCATCCAGCTTAGGCTGTTTTTTTTTTTTTTCATCAGGGAACTTTATCCATATAGTTATTTTTTAATCTACATAAACTAATCAACTTCCATAATAAAATAGCCATTTTTACCATTCTAGTTCTCACATGGTTCCTAATGCAACAATGTGTAAAGGCTGCTTAGCAGTTTGTAAAGTGTTTTTACATACTTGTTTCGGCCCTTATTGTGTGTCGTATGCTAATGATTTTGTGTTGTGTGTGTGTGTGTGTGTGTGTGTGTTAGAGTGGGAAACATGCTATTTTCAGTAGAAACTCAGACCACAGATGAGAGGACACAGCAGTATCAGTCAGAAATTGAAGCGCTCTATAAAGATCTCACTGCCAAAGGCAAAACCCTGATGCTCTCCACTGAACTAGGGGTAAGAACATCTGTATGTTTGTCTGTCAGTCTCTGTTCTTCTCCGTACACTGCTGAACATCAATTTCACAAGTTCCTCTATCTCCTGCTAAACCTGTCGTGTGACTGCTGGTGTGTGTTCATGTATCTTAAAGCAAATTAATTCAGTGTCACATAAACGCAGTCTCACTGTGGTGCTCACAGCTCTGGAATCTGCACCTGTCTGACCTGTTACACAGAGAATCATGGGAGTTCTGTGACCTGTGTGTCTTGTCTCTCTCGCTCACACACACACACACTAATAGTCCCACTTAACCTGTTGCACCCATTTCTCTCTGTCTGTTTCCCTAGATGAGAACACACATTAATTTTTCAGTTTTACAATATTTTATAAGAAACATTAGATCATATATATGCAATTATATAATCTTGATTCATTATTAAACAGACTGCCAAAAGTTAAGATATTTTTTTATACAAAAGTGCATTAGATTAAACTATGGTAACTGGACAGTTGAATTCAGCAAATCAGCAAAGTGATAGTCATGTGATGACAAGGCATAATTTTTTTTCCAGGGCTGTCAAGCGATTACAATTTTTAATCTAATTAATTACATGATGTGGCGATTAATTAATCTAATTAATCACAATTTAATCGCATATCAATTTGGGGTGAGAAATTAACCCCAAAAGATAATTTTAAGTCATTATTGTGTAAAGCGTCAAATAGACATTACAAAAAGTAGCTTCAGAAAGAAATATTTTATTTGATTCAACATAGAATTTATTACACATGAACTTTTAGTAAATGATGACTGAAATTTCAGTTTTGGGTGAACTATACCTTTAAAAAAAAAATTAATATGGAAATATGAATTTATTTTTTTAATAAAATTAGACTCTAAATAAGAAACTAAAACTGCCAGGAGGTGGCGGTAAATGTCTTAGTGATTGAGTTGTTCATTCATTCATTCGATTCATTCAAACAGCTGATTCATTCAGAAGTGAAGTAAATGGTTCTCTTCAGGCTTGTTGGACCTGAAGCGGTGCTACACAGAATGATCGCTGTATGATATCAAGGTAGAGATCAATGAAGCGGTCTGTGTTTCGCCACTTCAAGTCCAACAAGTCTTTTATGAATGGTCCGCTAAATCATTGGTTTCACTTGGTTCATTCAAAACGTGGATTCAGAAATCAAACACTGCTGTGTGTTGTGTGGAGACGAACAGTTCTGCTTTGTCATTATAATTTCATTGGCAAAACTGAACAAAACAGACAATATTATGTTTAAAATAACACTGATTCTTGAGATAAGGGACAAAACATGTTTTATAAGTTAGTTTTTATTATTTAATAATACATTATTTTTGTAGACAAAGGTCTCAGCTAATGAACCATGTAAGGGAACAGGTTTTTCTGAAAAGTTTTTTTTTTTTCTCCCTAAAAATGTACATTTATTCACTTTGGAACTTAATTTGTGTCAACTCCGTCAGATGCATTAAAATTAGATTGTTTGCAGATTATAATTATCTAATTATATCACATAGAACCGATCTTATATATATATATATATATATATATATATATAATATATATATATATATATATATATATATATATATATATATATATATATATATATAATATATAATATATATATATATATATATATATATATATATATATATATATATATATATAATATATATAAGGCAGGTTTGACTTAAGGTCCTATTTATTATAACCACTCGAGTGTAAAAACAAAAACAGTAGCGCCACTCGTGCTTCACGGCAACAATCACTTTTTTCAGTCTTTGGCTTTACAAACAAGCCTCTTGTGTGCCCAAGTCCACCAGTCTCTCTGCTTTGGCCCATCACCTGTCAGTTTTTATTGTTTCCATGCCAATCACTGCAATAAGACACAGGTGTTAGTCACGCTGCACTTGACCTACTTACGCACCGCTCGTCTCCTGCCTCGTTCTCCTGTTGGCGACTCCGCTGAACCTCATCCCCCTTGCCACAGTAACATTTAGCAGAAGCATTTCAAATGAATTAAACTTGTGTCCTGTTTTCTAAGTAACACTAAGAATGTCTCTATAGATTGTTGCAACACCGCTGCCATCAGACAGGGTTTAAATCATTTAAATAATCTATTTAAATCAATCATTTAAAAAAACTATTGGCCAATGGTGAAATCATCTGCCAAATACATGAATGTCATAAATATTAAGTCAACCTGCTGATTTGTTGTAATCCCTATGGATAGGTAGAACGGGCAATTCTCCAATTTAATAACTTTAGAACTCACTTCATGAGAGAACACAGTCAGAGAGTGACAAAGCAAGAAGATAAATAAATAAATATAAACAAACATACAACCGTGACGTTTACTGTTATTATAGTAGTGTTTGTTGCCTTTCTTTCTCTCTCTAGGATGCAGATGCTGTGTGTAATTTAATTCTTTCTCTGGTGTATTACTTCTGTAACCTCATGCCACTGTCCAGAGGCTCCAGGTAAGAAAACAGTTTAATTTCCTTGTTTAGAGAATACTTGTGCCTCCATGAGAATTAGGATTTTAAATTTTAGTCTATGAGTGGCATTAAAAACTGTAGAGATCAGTTGGCAATTTATTGATTTTAAAATTAACATATTTAATTAATGTTTTAGGTAAAAAATGATAATATTTGATTCTGCTGAGACAAAGCATGAAAGTTTTAAGCGGTTTAAATACTTTCAGGCATTGTCAAGGCAGAATCAAAGTTTATTAAAATTGGTTTAAAAGTAGTTTATTGGAGTTTGAAGATAAATATAGGTGAATATCAAGTCAGAAAAACCATGAAATAAATAGGTGGGTGCTAGGGGTTTAGGAAGTTGAATTAATAATTAATACATAATCAATACAAGTTTTAAATAGCATTGTTAATAGCATTTTAAGATAATTGCTTTTATTAATTTAGGTGTTGATATTGACAGTTATACTTTTTTAAAGGATTGAAAAGGAATAAGAAAAGCAATTGCCAAATACATGTTTAAAATACTATTTAAAAGATGTATTTAGATATATTTTAAAAGGTGAACTAAATAACTGTAGATTTGTCATTTTTTTTACTTTGCAAATAGTTTTTGTTAAATTTGATCATTAATTGCATATGTTTTTACTCCTACTAAGATTGGACAAGTTTCTCCATCATATGCAAAACACAGATTAAGCAACATTAAACTAGTGATGTACATGAATTTGCATCACATCATTTATACCGTATTGTAACGAATTATTGAAAAGGAGGGTGAGGACTTTTTTGGTTGGATGGAGGCAGATCTGAATGCGAGCTTGTAAGAATCGAGCTTAAAAGTTTAAAGGGGCTATATGTAAGAATTTTCATGTGTTAATTACATTTTTATTGCCAATGTGTGAACAGCTTGTATCAACTTAAAAAAACGCATCCTTCCCTGACTTCCTAGGTTGTCTATGAAAGCCTGTAGACTGATTTTTATGTGAAGGATTCGGGACGTTTTTGCTGGGAAAATCAAAAGGATGTGATGTTAAGTCCACTTAAAAGGGGCTATATGTAGAATTCAGAAACCCTTTGTTATTAGTGCAATTACGTCATTGTAGGGAGAAGCCCTGCCCAAAACCATCTGCCCAATATTATAGAGACAGCCCTGAGTGAAAAGCACTGAGAGAGTCTGGCATTTCTGTATCCTCACTGCAGCAGAGATATGACAAGTGTTGTATTTTGGGATGTACCAATGAGCATTAGAGTCTCCATAGATTCCCGCTATCTGAGTCACTGAGGACATTGTGGTTAAATTTCATTTTTAAATTGAATTTTTGAATGCCCCAAAGAAAGTAGGTAAAGTCGTCAGGGTTCCCACGGGTCATGGAATTTCTGGAATATCATGGAATTTTAAAAGGTCCATTCCAGACATTGAAAGTCAGGGAATTCTATATATTTTTTGTCCAAGTCATGGAACATCAGGGATTTTTGTTTGTGGCTTTAAATTTTAGTTTCCATTTATCAAAATGTAATTTTTCTATACTGCATTTTTTTTTATTGTGTTTCATGTGTTTTGTGTATTGTTATGGTTATGCTATTTTTCAGCGGCATTTTATTCCCTTCCCGCTCATCAACTTAAGTCAAATGCAGTCACCTGTACCTGTTAACTAAGGCAAATATGCCAGGAAAATGTAAATTTTAAGAGCTTTGGCTACAAAATTACCACTTCAAAGACTGTCCTAACCAGCCGCGACACGACAAAGGATTCTATTTTTGAAATGGTTTCTATATTTCTGGGATTTTGCCGCTAATAGTTCAGGTCATAGACAGGGAACAAGGACATAAATGCACAAAGAAAAGTATTTATTACTTACAGTTTGAACGTTCTTGTTTCCTTTTATTTATTTTCAAACTCTGAGGTAAATTATCCATTGTTGCTCTCATAGTGGCTATTAAAGTCATGCAAAATGATATTCAAGCTCAAACTATTTTAATATTAAGCAAACCTCAAACAAGTGTATTTCATGACAAAGATTGTATCAGTCACTGAGTATGTATTTTGAATAATGTTTTATGGATTAATTTTGTTTAGTTTAATTTTGTTTGGTTTTTGTGTTTAGCTGCGAACAGAGCCCGCCCACACGTTGGCTGTGATTTATGATTGATTTTGTCGTATTGTAGCTTTGACAAGTCTGATTAGGACGGTAAGCTTAAAAAAAAAAAGGACACAGTAAGCCGCCTTTTCACTGTACGATTGTTGCATTTCGCCCCCTAGTGGCAGTCGCACAGAATTTTCAAATTGGTTGTGCGTAGCCGTTACATTCGTTTATTCATCATGGTAGAATGAATAAATATGAATAAATTAATAAATGCACATTGGATAAACTACCAACATTACTTCTGAAGGAAAAATATTATGGGACTTAATTATTTAATAATTATTAATTATTTATTTCAGACTTAAATAATCATAACCATTTACAGAAATAGCCTAGTGTCAAACAGTCTAAGACGGTCTGCAAAAACTAAATGTGAAGAAATCAAAAGACTGAATGATGAACTTGATGAGAAACAGCGTTTAACCCCTGAAAGCATAAAAACTATAAATTAATTTCTGTAGAGATGGTACAGAAAAATATCAAAGTGCATTTAACGGGTAAAAGCGCAAAAAAAAGTAGTGTGTATGAGTGTTTAACTTAGTTTTGTACAAAAGAAGTCTGTGAACAAGTACGTAAAGCTTGCAAATGGATGGATTTAAAATACTGTCTGGCTGATTTTTGTCTGCTCACTGCTCAGCACAACAGCAGCCTGTTTTTCCATTCATTATAGGTCATGGAAATTCAGCTTTTTAGTCAGTGAAAGTCAGGGAAAAGTCAGGGAATTTGACATTTGGCTTAGAGTGGGAGCCCTGAGTCTTGTACGTTTGTGCCAATCATTTGGACTGCTTCACAAACGAGGGTCTGTTCAGTGCTGTATTTTCACAAAGATTGATTCTGAAAGATGGGTCAATACCAACACTTTCATGCTCAAACTTCATATCCAGAACTGATGCTGCCCTCACATGCAATCTAAATTATCGTAAACAAGAGTTTTATAGTTAAAAATTGCACAGAAAAGCCCTTTCTGACATTTTTGTGCATGAGATTGTCCTGTTTAGTTGTTGCTGGTATGCCGGAGCATTAGCTATTGAAACTCCGCCCTCTTCTGGAAAGGCGGCAGGGAGCAACAGCTTATTTTAAAGGGACACTCAAAAACTGCACGTTTTTACTCACTTGAGTATTTTGAGCTAATACGTCATATACTGTACATACTTTTGGGACATCAGAGACTTAATTTACATCTTATAAAAAGGGGCATAATAGGTCCCCTTTAAGATGCTTCTAGAAGATACATATTGTACATTTCCAATTCATGCTGACTTGAACAAGTTTTCAATAACAGCAGACTATATTTCAGAATTACATTTAATTTGTGTTTGTTATACCTGCTTGTTTAAAATCGCTGTTATTCCTTCAGTGTTGTGGCGTATTCTGTCGTCATGGGAGCTCTGATGGCCAGTGGGAAAGAGGTGCTGGGCCGAATCCCATCTGGAAAGGTAAAGACATAAATAATGTTACTGCACTTACAGTTACTCTATAAGTATCTGTTATAATGCATAACTTTTTCTGGTTTGTCAACCAGCTGTTTGACTTCGAGGCCATGACTACAGCCAATCCTGATCGCTTCAGTAAGAACGTCAAGAGTTGGATGAATTTAAAGAGGTATGACAAGAAGCTACTACTTATATTACTAATGCTCATATTTAAACTAGTTACACTTTCATCTTTCTTTCTCTGTTATTAGTTTGCCGAGTTGGTACCAGAACCTTCCGTCAGTTTCAGAGACGTTCCAGTTAACGCGGACCATGATTGAAGTTCTGAATACAGACTCGTCTTCGCACTGTCCCAAGAAATCCTAAACTTGAAATACCATCCAGTTATTCAAAACTCAAACAAGGGCCGTCTCTACTCAGGGCATCTCTCACAGTCCTCACTTTTACATGGTTTTACATATCAAATTTCAGTGCAAATTCTCTTTGATTTTAGCTTTTCACAAACATGGAGAAGAGAGTTGACTCTTTGTTCGAATTTTAAATTAAATATACATTTGTGTTGCCGTTTATTATGTAATTAAAGTTCAGCAATTGCAAGCATAATCTAAGTTGAAAAAAAAAAAAAACAGGAAATGTAGCAGGATGTAATTTAAAAAAATCTTTATTAAATTATTATTCATCAGTTGCTTTTTGGTTTTAGAATCGAATCGGTGACTGGTTGCAGAGATGTCCTTTGAAGAGTTTATCAAGCAATATTCTTCAGATCTGAGTTCCTTTCTGAATACTTGAACACAGTGGGGAAAGATGTTTGCAAATGTTTTTGTTGTTTGAAAGGCAGATTTTACCATGTTTACTGTCCACACTGGCTTCTTTATTATTCTTTTTGTTGTCTCTACTTAATGGCTCAACTGAATAATGTGCGATGAGATTCTGGAGATGTTCATGTGATCTTAAACACTGGAAACAGTTACACCTCAATCTACAGATGATAAAGGCAAAAAAGTCTTACCTTTCCTTAATCTTATAAATCCTTAATTTTATTTTAGCATCTTCTTAAGTGACCATTTTAAGTAGCTTTTTGGTTTTCTCATTCATGTGGTTGGTGCTTAATGGAAAAATACTTATTTCCTTTTTTTTCCTGTGAAAATGTAAGAACAACAGTGTTTTTTTTTTTTGTTTTTTTTTTCATGAGGGTAAATAAAGACAGGTTCTTCAACGCACAAGAAAAAAAACAACTTTAAAATGGAAAATCTATGACTTCATTTGATCGAGCAGCCACAGTCAATAAAATAAGCTGAAAGAAACCAGTGTTGTTGTGTTTACTCTGTTTTTAATCCCTTTTTGGGGAGCAAAATCAAAAATTAGTCTTAATTTATCTTTATTAATATTATTATTATTATTTAATTATTACTAGTATTTTAACTTCTACAATATTTATACTGACTAGGGTAGGCAAGAAGGCGGGTTGTAGTATACAGTACATCCACTAGGTGGTACGTGTTCTAGGGTCCGTGCGTCCCGGAAGCTGGTCTGATACATTTATTTAAACTTGTCACTGTTTTTTCAATTCAATGTCTTTTTAAGTTTCTCAGTGCCATTATTTAGACGTAAATTGTCCAAACATACTGCAACTGAAAAAAACAAAACAAAAAAAACAACAACAACGATTACACGTGAAAACTGTTACTTTCCTTAGCGCTGATGAGGTTCAACCTCTCACCGTTTAGGTTCCGTAATCGCGCAATCACCTGATCTGCTGAATGACAGATGGTCAGTACAATATGCAACTCATTGTATGCACAGCATGGCTACTGAAGTGGACCCAAACGCACTTATAAGGGCTTTGAACGAACTGAAAAGATTTCTTAGAACATCGTTAGATAATGTGGAAAATGATGTCGCCAAAGGTATCCTAAGTAATTTGAGATAATTTTACCTCTTATGGGTGTGCAAATGTATGTATGTAAGTTACAGTATGTGTGCGTGTGTATAGATTATGGTTCAAAAGACCGAGTGTCTAATTTACTGTTGTATTTTAAGAATACAGTATATAGATATAGAATTTACATATTTATAACTGTTGTTTAGGGGGTTCTTCACAAGAAATTGTAAATAAGAAAATTCGTCCATTATTTGGTCTGATGTCAGCAGGGGCCAAGTTCTTTAACAGGTGTGTATACTTGTCTTTAAACATGGCCATGGTGCATGTTTGAAATGTTTTCTTACTACAAAATAATAAACTCCATTCCATGATATGAATATGTTTTCTTTCAGTGTGGGTGTGAAGAACCAAAAGGAAGCAGAAAGTTTATGGGAACAGTTTTTTCAGTGAGTATGAACATATTCTCTGCAATATTTGATTGTGATTGGTGAGTTGTGGCATTGGTCAAATGTTTTGTATAATAACCGCTAAACTGTTTAACTGACCAATTTCCCAGGTAACCCTCACAATTCAATAAATTAGTCATCAATAAAATTAATGTATTAATTTGGTTAGTAGCAATGTAATAAACAGAATAATACACACACACACACACACACACACACACAGACATATATATATATATATATATATATAAATATATATATATATATATATATAAATGATAGAACAATATTAAAAAAAAATATATAAAAAAATGCTCATCTGTGTTCTGTACATTATCCATTGCATAATGGCATAATACTATATAGATAATAGTACTAATATGTGATTCACAATTTAACAGAATCACAGAGGTTCGAGATAATGTTGAAGGCTTACTGCAACTGGAAGTAAGTAATATAATTTTTTAATGTTTAATATGATTGCTATAGAGCCCCTAAAGTGACATTGGGGGGGATAGATGGTGGAAATTTTTATTTAAATGTTTTTGCAAATTTTGTGTTCGCTTGCAGAACTTTTGTGTTTGCTCGCAAAAGTTTTGTGTTCCACACAGGAACGCAAAGTTTCTCAGGGGAATGTAATACTTTGGCTAGAGAACGCAATACTATGGCGAGAGAACACAACATTTCTAAGTGGAATTCAATACTCTGGCGAGAGAGGGCAAAATTTCTCAGGGAAATGCAATACTTTGACAAGAGAACTCAAAATTTCTTGGTGGAATGCAATACTTTGGCGAGAGAACGCAACATTTCTTGGGGAAATGCAATACTTAGGCAAGAGAACGCAAAATTTCTCAGGGGAACACAATACTTTGGCGAGAGAATGCAAAATTTCTCAGGGGAACGTAATACTTTGGCAAGAGAACGCAAAATTTCTTGGTGGAATGCAATATTTTTGTTAGAGATGGCTAAATTTCTTAGAGGAACGCAATACTTTGGCGACAGAACGCAACATTTCTTGGTAGAATGCAATACTTTGGCGAGAGAACGCAAATATTCTTAGGGAAATGCAATACTTTGGCGAGATAAAATTTCTTGGTAGAATTCAATACTTTGGCTAGAGAAGGCAAAATTTCTCAGGGGAACACAATACTTTGGCGAGAGAACACAAAATTTCTTGGTGGAATGCAATATTTTTGTTAGAGAAGGCTAAATTTCTTAGAGGAACACAATACTTTGGCGACAGAACACAACATTTCTTGGTAGAATGCAATACTTTGGCGAGAGAACGCAAAAATTCTCAGGGAAATGCAATACTTTGGCGAGATAAAATTTCTTGGTAGAATTCAGTACTTTGGCTAGAGAAGGCAAAATTTCTCGGGAACACAATACTTTGGCAAGAGAATGCAAAATTTCTTAGTAGAATGCAATACTTTGCTGAGAATAGGCAAAATTTATCAGAGGAACACGATACTTTTGCGAGAGAATGCAAAATTTCTCAGTGGAATTCAATACTTTTGCAAGAGAAGGCAAAATTTCTCAGGGGAACACAATACTTTTGCGAGAAAAGGCAAAATTTCTTGGTGGAATGCAATATTTTGGTGAGAGAATGCAAAATTTCTCAGGGTAACGCAATACTTTGGCAAGAGAATGCAAAATTTCTTGGTGGAATGCAATATTTTGTCGAGAGAACAAAATTTCTCTGGAACGCTATACATTGGCGAGAGAATGCAAAAGTTTTTCGAGAGAATGCAAAAGCATTGAAATATAATTTTTCCTCCTGTCTCAGATTTTTTTTCCATCACCATGTATTCTTACAGCATTTTGTAGACTGCTTGTTTTTAAATGCTAAATTGTTTTAATATATTACCTTAGCATAAGAGTGAGTGAGTAATTTACTGTGCTGAATGGATATTTGTTTGATTGACAGGTGGAGTGGGATAGTTTTTTGAAACGTCTGGATGTTCAGATGCAAATGAGCGACACAATTCTTTCCCAGTGTCCTGCAGCCCAGACGCTCAGCTCAGATACACGGTTTATACACGTCCAAACTAAAGAGTGAGATAAACATTATATGATCACTATTCTTATTCAGTGGAAGCCACAATACAGAACTACTGACAGGGTTCTTCTGCTTTTGAAACAAAATGAAGGCCTTCCGTTGCAAGTGTTTATTACTCTACATCACAACTGTAATTACATCAGTGCTCAACTTGTGGTTACATATTTAGTCTATAAGATGTTTCTGAATGTGGAAGCCAGTTGTTTTGCCAGTTATGGATTGTAGCTTGAAATCAGTTTTTAGCACATTTGTGATTCTAGCTTAAATATGTCATGCATTGTGAGAATCATAACTTTATTACCTGGTTAAAATTTAACCCTGCAAGTTTTGTTGTTGTTTTATAGATAATCCATAGACTATATCTATAATTCCACTTATTTCTATATATAGTTAATGATCAATGTTTTGTAAAGATAGTATCAGTATATGAAAAGAGATAAAGTTATCAATAAAGGTTGTGTATACTGTTTTGGTCATTAGAATTTTGTAATGTTTTTCTCTTTTGTAAGTCTCTTATACTCACCAAGGATGCATTATTTGATCAAAAATACAGTAAAAATAATATCATGAATTATTATTATTAGAATTTAAAATAACATTTTTAATATAATTTAAAATGTAATTTATTCCTGTGATGCAAAGTTGAATTTTCAGCATCATTACTCTTCAGTGTCACATGATCCTTCAGAAATCATTCTAATATGCTGATTTGCTCAAGAAACATTTCTTATTATTATCAGTGTTGAAAGTAGAACAGTTTTGCTGCTTCATATTTTTGTTGAAAAAAATTCAGGATTCTTTGATGAATAGAAATATTGAAAGAACAGCATTTATTTGAAATAGAAACCTTTTGGAACATTGTAAATTTCTGTCACTTTTCATCAAGCCTTAATAAAAGTATTAATTTCTTCCAAAAACAAATCATACTGATCCCAAATGTTAAATGTAATAAACATGAGGACATGTAAAATATGGACCATTTTTAGTAACTTTTTAAACTTATTTTTTATGGACCATGGTGGAATACAACTTCGTAAATGCTCTGATTTACCAAATTTTAATGTCAGTATTTATTGAAATTACTTTTGTAGCTATTTCAGCTCAAATTCCAGCTCATTAATTGATATGACATGTCTGAACTGTAATGTACACTGTGGTTGTTCTGTACTCTTGCAGAAATGTGTCTCTGAGTCAGTACTTGGGCAAGGGAGAGAATCTCCTCCTTGTGCTGCTCCGGCATTTTGGATGACAGCCGTGACGAGACCACCTGACTGAGTTGAAGGACAGCAAGGTAAGACAGCCTGTCATTAATGAAGATAAAAACTGCACAGCTGCAACTAAGCTCAGTCATTAGCAGACCTCAGCCATTTCTGCTTATGGACACTTGCTTGAAGAATATCTTGTTGACCCAGCTGTGGTCTTGGCCAGGCAAAACATTGTGCTGCCATTTTGTAGAGAATGTTCCAAAGTCAGCATTACCATGTTCTTTGAATCATCAACACTGTTTCTGTTTTTTTTCTCGTACAGAAGCTTCTGGAAGCTCAGTCATTGCGGGTGCTGGTGGTCTCATTTGGTTCTCTTGAAGGGGCAACATTCTGGCTTGGTCAGACAGGTTATGAATTTGACATGCTGTTGGATGCAAAAAGAGTGGTGAGGACTATTGACTGTGCAAAAGCATAATTAGTCCTTGCTTTGCTTAATTATAATCTCTTATATACAGTAGTGGCCAAAATTGATGTCCAGAGGGGATATTTGTTTTGAATGACCATAAATGTTTGATTAAACCATCAAAATATGACAAAAATATTTTGTATTTTTAAAATATTTTAAAGCTGCAGTCCGTAAGTTTTGCCTCTTTGTCGCCATCTCTGTTCGAAACCTGCAATTGCAGTTATTTGTGGAATTATCATCTTAATGTGGGTTGTGCATTGGCATGGCTCCTCACATGGATGAATCTAATGTTTTGAGGAGAATGTGTTGCTGTCAGTCACCGCACCGGTGGATACTGTACAGGTACTTCGGAATCACAGATTTTAGTCTTGGAAGTATGACCAAAATAAAAATGTTCACTGCAGAATGTCATCTGAACAAATAAGTAACATGTCACTTTTGTTCTGACCAACTGGGGGAAAAAAAGCATTACAATAATAATCGCGCTACCAATGGTGATTAAATCTAACGATCACTTAGCTCATATCACATCAAATCGTGCAAATTATTATTATTGTTATACTTTGTTCTCAAATTGTTAATGTTAACAACATCAGCATTGGGTGACTGTATTAGCGTTACCTGTAGATTTCAATTTCTCTACAGTCTAATCTCTAATTGTCCATTTGTCATACCATACAATCCGTCATCAAAATGATGTTTAATTATTGCAGCTGCTGTGAGAAAAGGCTATAAATGATCCGCCATCCATCACATGCGATATAGCCTACTAGCTGGGACTCGTTCTTTATGTAAACAGATGTGACATAACGTAATGATGCAAAAATGAACAGCGGCATGCTCAAATTTCCCGCAGAAACCTACCAGTACCACCTGAATTATAAAACATTGTTACAAGCTTACCGTTGTGAATCAAGCTAAGGTAAAGAGAGCTTTGAACACTGGCTGGTTATGTACTTGCTCAAAAATTGATTTTGGATAATTTTTAACTAAAAAAAGTTACGGACTGCAGCTTTAAATATGAGGGATGAACAAAACACTAAACTTGGATAAGGTATATATTTGAGAAAATTATTTGGCAAAAAAGGGCAAGCTACAGGTTTTATTTTACTATGCAAAAAAACTGCATAGAAAAACAAAAAGCTCTCAAGAAAAAGCCTACATTGATTAATCAGTTAGTAATAGTTCATCAGTTCTCTCTTGTTTTTGCATGTGTTCATAATTTCTTTGTATGACAGCCTGGCCAAAAATTATGTCTGCACAATTTGGCATGTTTTATTTTGTTATCACAAATAAAACAATTGACTCCAAGGCAAGCACAACTACGCAATATGCTTACAAATGTTTAATGTTGTGTTACAGGTGTATCAAGCTTTTGGTCTGGGTTCATCCATCAGCAAGGTGATGAAGTTTAAGTCAATGCTCCACTACTCTGAAGTTCTGGTGATGGACCGACAGTTACCCGATGTGCCACCTCAGTTCATCGATGATCTATTTCAGGTGACAATTTACTAAAAATATTATGTACAGAACATAAGAATCCAATACCAGGATTTTATGGCATAAGAGCAATAAAAGACCTCTCTGTACATACACTATTTTTGTTTATTTGTATATTATATATACATATATGTATCTTATATATCTTTATTCTGTATTTTACTGTCTGTGTACTATTGTTGTTTCTGTGTACTGGAAGCTTCTTTTGTCACCAAAACAAATTCCTTGTGTGTGCAAACATACTTGGCAATAAAGCTCTTTCTGATTCTGATGCTGAAAAAAAAAGGAAGAATGTCAGACTGCATAATGGGTTAGTTACATTGATCAGACTTATATCAAATCTGTAATAAAATCTAACAATGATAGTATCATAAATTTCACTTCTTCAGCTCAAATCGTGCAACAAATGCAATGCGATTTTTACACTCCGGAAGGCTATTTTTACCGGGGGACCCCAAACCTGGTCTAGGATGTACTTTTATGTTCCATTTGGTCCAAAGGGGTTTAAAAAAGCTGATAAAGTGTTTTGTTTGACAGGTTAAACATCAGGATTTTCACTGACTATTTGCTGAATGAGAAGAAAAAAATGTTTTTAAGAGACTCAGGCTATTTGTGGAATGTGCCAAATCCATAAAAACAAATTCCAAATATTGCATAATACTTAATGAGAGAATAAACATTTGTCTCCCTGTAGTCTAGGACTCTTGAAAATGGATTAAAAGCCCTCTATCTCTGTCTCTCTCAGATGGGAGGTGATTTTGTGCTGGACCAGGGTGGTAAAGTGATATTTTCCTACCGGTGTAAAAGCCCTGTGGACAGACCATCGGCTACACAGATTCTGGCTGCCGTCTCTGCTCGTTCTTAGAATTCTTAAGTCCTGGAGAAAAAGAGCTTTCAGGTTTAGTCTTTCTGGTATGTTGAACTGCTTTACTTGCTTCCATGCCATCCTCATAAGTAGTTACAGTTCCTGAAAAGTTATACTCATTCATGTTCATGCCAGACAAAACATTTAGACCTTTAGAAGATGACCAGAATAATTTTTGTAATATTAACCATTCCAAACCCTCGGTAGCAACTATACTCTGTTCTTTTTCTAAAGCAAAGTCTGCCCTAAATCATTTCACTTATCTGTAAAATGTAAAATTAGGAAGCTGCTGTTTTACTATGATACTCACACAAGGGAAAATGAAACAAATATCATTTCAGAGTATAACTTCATTAACTCAATTAATATATAGTGTAGTAAATTCCCGCTAACAAAAATATGTTCTTAGAACGTTCTGCTAACGTTCTCATTAAGTTATGAAAACGTTATTTGAAATATGTTAAAAAAAAGCTTTTTTCTTGGTTATATGAATGTTACGAGAACATTCCATTTTAACATTCTTCAAATATTATGGGAATGTTACTTTTGAATGTTCTCTGAATGTTCTGAAGCAAGTAGCAGCATTTAAAAAATGTTAAATGAACTTCCAACTAAAAAGTTTCATGAAAAAGTTCCATGAATGATGTATAAATTTATGTTTTTGTGCTGACATTTTGAGAACATTATTAAAGACCAGATAACTTTAACCAAACATTCTATTAAAGTTACCGGAAGAATGTTTGTTCATAACTTTGAGAGAACCTTGGCAGAACGTTCTCTGTTAGCTGGGCTGTCACTGACTTTAGGCCTTAAATGTGTTGCTATAGGTTGGCTCCACAGATAGACAGCTCCCCCAGAGGTTGTATGGATGAAGATCTGACTCAAACTCATACACTAATGAAGAGTCATCTCTGATGGATATTTACACCCTCTGGTCACCCCAGCTTCTTGTCTGTTGAGTTAGCACCTTAATCACACATTAACTACTGTCTTAATTAAATGAAATCAGATTATTTCATTTAATTAAGACAGTAGTTCGTTATTTTTTACACAGTTTTACAATTATACAAGTCATATGAAATGAAATAATCTTATTAAGTTAACTACTATATACTGTGAAGGGTAAATGTTTACAAAAAGAGAAATAAAAAATATAACTGATTTATATAGATTCTCTGATAATTGAAGTCCACATTAAATAAAGAGCTTGATGACAGCGAGAATGAGACTAGATTTTTATCCACCTTTCAGCAAAGATCAAGAGTCTTATTTCACTTTAAACCTGTTTCAGTAGTTTCCAAGTGATTCAAGCTTGACAGCCAGCCAGGGTTCAAACAACAAGCCATAATTCTAAAGAATTTTGTAGAAGAACAAAAAGAAAACACATTTCTGTTACGGTTTAGAACACAAGTCAAAAACAGCACTGATGTAATGTCAGAACCGGGGCAAATGTAGACCACCCTTGCAATAATGCAAACATTAAACATCAAAAAGATTAAATAATTCAGTATGTTTCACTGTTATCATTTGTCCATGTTTTTCAAACCTTACAAACAAAAGATTTTGTGGTTTTGTGGCATTAGCTTTAAAGCCATCTCGATCTATTGTAATTTTAAAGTCCCCCAGCAGTCAATAATTTTATCCCTTAAAGAGGACCTATTATGCCCTTTTATTACATCTTTTTACAAGATGTAATATAAGTCTCAAGTTTCCCCAGAATGTGTCTGTGAAGTTTCATCTCAAAATTCCCCACAGATCATTTACTATACCATGTTGTAAATGCCCATTTTTGAGTGTTAGGGAAAACATGCTGTTTTCGTTTCTTTAAAGGGTTCACCCAAAAAGGAAAATTATGTCATTAATTACTCACCCTCATGTCATTCCACACCCGTAAGACCTTCGTTCATCTTCGGAACACAAATTAAGATATTTTTGATAAAATCCGATGGCTCAGTGAGGCCTGCATCGCCAGCAATAACACTCCCTTTTTCAATGCCCAGAAAGCTACTAAAAACATATTTAAAACAGTTCATGTGTCTACAGTGGTTCAACTTTAATATTATAAAGCGATGAGAATAGTTTTTGTGCGCCAAAAATAACAAAATAGTGACTTTATTCCACAATATCTAGTGATGGGTGATTTCAAAACACTGCTTAATGAAGCTTCGAAGCTTTAAGAATCATTTGTTTTGAATCATTTGTTCCTAAGATGAACGAAGGTCTTACGGGTGTGGAACGACATGAGGATGAGTAATAAGTGACATAATTTTCATTTTTGGGTGAACTAACCCTTTAAACGATTTCTAGAAGAAGGCGGAGCCTGTACAGCTTGTGTCTCGAATACTCTGCCAAAGACTAACAAAACATCTGTTTGGTTTTTATTATCTATCGCGGCCATGCTCATGTGACATTGCAGTTCTTCGTCATCATGAATTGCATGCATTTTAAAGCAGTTTAACATTCTAATATATGGTTTTCTGAGCACACACATCCCAAGCACGTGCACAGAAAGCTGACCGTCAGACAGCACGTCCTGTTAGTATTAAACTGATTTCACATCTTATTGCACTTAAACTGTCAAATACACACAAGGTTATGTCAAAAACACACAACATTCACAAACAGTCGGTTATGTCTGTGAAAATAAACAGCAGGGAAAGAAATACCATGTGTATATTAGATCTGTGTATTAAAAGTGACAGGAGCGTAATATACATTACCTACTGCTGTATATGCTGTTAATATAAACCAAACAACAAAAGAAAAACAGAAAATCACTTACTGCTCTTTATTAAATAACTTTAGTAACTTTAATAAGAATACATTTCTTACTTGAATGATGCTGTTAAATGCTTTGGCAAGGAGATAAACATGACGGACTGTGTACAACTCAGGAGCTAAGCTTATAGGGCAGGTCACCTCCGGTCACTGGCGGGACTCTTACGTATAAGAGTAGGGGAAATCTGGAACCGCTCGTTCGGTGTGGGTGGATTTTTACCATTACAGGTTGGTTGTTCAAACATGATCAAACACCTTATAAAAGTGAATTTGTGCATAATTGGTCTCCTTTAAAACTTATCTCTTTTTTTTTTCCTGTGAAAATAATTTCTTAATGCCTTAAAATAGCTTCAGTGTAACTCTACAATATTGGTTTATTTTGTATAAGCGGATATATGAATATGCAAATTAGTCCCCGCCTCCACTCAATCACAGCAGCTTGGTCCTGTAGTAAATGCTACACAACGGCAGGTGGATATATTGGTTTAATTCAGTGGTCTAAAGTATTTAAGTAAATGTAATTAATTACTGTACTTAAGTATCATTTTGGCTACTTTGTAGTTTTACTGACTATCATATTAACAACTTTTACTCTCTACTTGACTACATTTTTGAATAAGCATATCTGTACTCTTTACTCCAGTACATTTGTGACGAGCAATTACTTGTTACATTTTGCATGGCACCTAACTTTTTCTGCAGCAGTTCACTTCTTCTTCAAAAGAAGTGATATCATCATCTACAGGGCATTGAAGGTACTATATCTTGTGCGTTTTGCTCTTACTCACCCAAACTTGTCAACAAGGCTACTTTACGCGGGAGTGAGTGCATTAGCAGGTGAATCACAAGTGTTTCACATATTTAAGATGAGAACATGCCTGCAGCTGGAGATGAGGCCGAAACCAGCACGTCCAGTCCAAGTAGGCTTTGACTGTTTAATTTTACTTAACTTTACTTTATCTGTTTTATTAAATAGAACTTTTTGAAGGATACTGGTTTACTTTTTGAGCTTAACTGAGACTTGAGTGTTTGTAGACGTTTAAAAGGCTGTTGTCGATATTTAATTTAAAAATAATATTTCATTTAAAAGGCATTAACATTTTCATGATTAAGACTAAATACAGGGTAAAATAATATTCTATCATTTCTAGTGAGGAAGTGAATAAAGCAAAAAGTTGTCTCAACCAATGGAATTGCTTTGTGTTTCAATGGGAATAGGAGGCTAAGCCCTAGATATGTCCTGCTCCAACATCCTGTTTAAATAGGAAAACATTTCATGTGATCTCTAAATTCACTGGCCTTAATTCTACATGTGCATAATAGCTAACAGTGAATAGCTGCTCTTGATATATATAAAAAAAATCCAAATTAGAAAAGAGCTGGACCGTACAAGAATTTATCAAGTTCAAACATCAAACTCGCACAGATAATACATGCGTCTTTCACAGTAGGTATCCCACCAGTCTCCATCATCTGAGGACATGGATACACAGTTCTCTCGTTTCCCACCATCTGGCTGGCTTGAAAGGAAGTGCTTCCTCCATTGAAAGTAAGTGACATGGCTTGTGTCCTCAAATAGGTAGAGGCCTTCAGAGCGCTGGTCGTTAATCCCAAGCCACACAGGCCAGTTTCCATGGAATACTGATTTCACATATTCAGCCAAAGCTTCCTGCTCCTTGCGATCTCGTGGCATGGCCATGCGTCCACCCCGCTCCTGGCACTTCTGGGATGCGTCTGCGTAAGTCTCATACACACGGTATCCCAGAACGCATTTGTAACCCATTTTACGGCCTTTCTGACAGCCTGGAACATCATAAATTGATTTAATCAGTCATTTTCATTGTTTTAAGATAGACATTCAGTTTATGTGTCATGTGGAGTACTTTGATGCCATCAAGATTTGCTTGAGGTGTACATACTGTATTCCTGGACCAACAATCTTTCTGGTCCTGGAACATTACCATTACCCAATCAGATTTTATGGTTAAGTTTTGTTTTAATATACTTTAGGCCCCGATGAAAAGATCAGTACCAGCATTGGCATTGGGGATTAGCATTAGGAGTTTTGTCTAGGACAAGTTGTGGAATTAGGGACTAGAGTTTAGGTAAGGGTTAAGATTTGACAGTAAAGCATAGGATAAGGATTAGTGTTTAGGGTCAGAATTTAGGAATTGGGTTTAGGTCTGAAGATTGGATGGAAGTATCTTGGGTAGAAGGTTTGAATTAGGAGTTGGAGTCAGAATTTAAAGATTGGAAGTTCAGGGCTGAAGTTAGGGATAAGAGGTAAGGCTGCAGGGTTAGGACAGGGGTGTCCAATCCTGGGCTGCATTTAACTCCACTTTTAGACATAAACTCGCAAACTTCCCTAAGCACTTCCCCGCCGCCATTTTGAAGTGCGTTCAACTTCGTCAAGTGGCCGAGGGAAGTGTAATTGGACAGACCCTCGACCCCTCCATTTTGACCGGGGGATTGAGTCTACTCAATATGTACACTTCAGGCAGATCCACAGACCACAGTGCACCATGATTGTGATGTCACAGCAGGTTGCGCTTAATTTACCCCCACCCCACACAACTCTAGTGTATGATATTGGAGTTATTAACCTCAAAATAAACTTGTAGCTACCTTATCCTGACTGTTTATTGATAGTTTATTGTATTGCTATCAGTTTCATTAGTGTATTTTTTTTTTATGTATTTTCTCCAACAGCCCAAGCATACATACCTGCCAATAAAATTGTGCGTAAAACAAATTCATAAGGAAAAAACTGTAAATAATAAATCAGATCCATTGCGGATTCCAAGTGATCAAGTGCTCAGGGCATTCCATTTAAACACATTGCAAGGGTTCCACCAGCAGTGGGCACTAATGCAACATAAGCAATAGCGTAACATCCGAGTGAATGAGATGGAGGGAAGTTAGTGAGGGAAGGGCATAAAAATAGGACTTAAACCCTCCAGGAGGGCCACTTTCCAACAGAGTTTAGCTCTAGCCCTAATTAAACACCTGAACCAGGTAATCATCGTCTTCAGGATCCCTAACATTTCCAGGCAACTGTGTTGGAGCATGGCTGTGCAAGAAAGTGGTCCTCCTGGAGCAGGATTGGACACCCCTTAGTTAGGTTAAGTGGTTAGAGGTTATGGGTCAGGGTGAGAGATAGAAAAGTCTTATTTCAGATTGGAAGTGGTTTTGTTAAAGAGGGTTAGGAATAGATGAAAGGATAAATGTCAGAATTCATAACTGAACCCACTTACCCTCTAGTCGTCCAATCTCTTTGCGATTGTCCTTGCAGTAGGACGAGACCTGTTGAATGGCATCCTCAGTGTCACCTAGTCTATTGTCAAGGCGTGACACTCTTTCCAGCAGTTGTGTCACTTTAATGTCCAATGTGTAATGCCCCACATTAAGCCTGTGGATGGCCTGATCCATTGCTGCCAGTCTAGACACTGCAGAAATTTATAAATAGACAAATGTGAATCAAGTCTTTCATTAGCCAGCTATGCAGCAGCATACCAGAGAATGAATAGAAATATTAAGAAACTGTGTTTTGGAGGAGGAAGGGGTTGACAAGGTAGCTGATGATATAGAATGTCTGGATTCTTGGAGAGCCTTCAATAGCAGGTTTTTTTTTATTAAAAAGATAGAATCTTACTGAGTTCATCAAATGACTACAAAGAAATAGCATGCTCGAGTTTCATTATGTAATTCACATGCCCAGACTATTAAATACTACCACACTAACAAGTCTTCATCTGTGCAAGTCAAGACAAAGGATGTTATTGCAAGTAGAATATATTATACATTCCATTACATCAGTTTTGGCTTGCTTTTCTGGCACTTAAGACACAAGTGTGTAAGTGAAATAAGTGATTGGTAACGCACAAATGTAGTTGTAAGTGCTCTCCATGTCGGAGACGGCAGTGGTGGGTTCAGGTTCTATGATGTCTGGAGTATCCCCTCGCCCTCTAACTGTCTCCTCATTGAACTCTCTCACCTGTAGAATTAAACGACAAGAACCTCCATCAAAACCAGACTTAAAGAATATTATATACACAACTTTTGCCCATATTTTTGCCATGATTTATGGTCTGGAAGAGTACAAAGCTATGTACCAAAAGTCAGGGCAGTCGCCGATTTCACAGAAAAATTCATAGTGTATAAAGGGCACAGACTGATTATTTAGCTTCAAACTATTGCTTTTCCACCATTGGGCCGTTCTCATTGCTTAACTGTTCCATTCTATTTTGATCGTGAGTCACTACATGCATTCTACCAGCATGTTAGCCAACTGTGCTGAGAATTCCGGGCCGAGAATGGTTTGTAATCGTGCTGTGCCGAACCAAGCTCAAATGGAAATATAATTGAAACATTTCCCTACTGTTCAAGAACCGATGGTGGAAAAGCGGTTGATGATTTCATCCAGTCGGAGGATAGCAAAAATGTTTGATATTTTTGAGCCGATTCTAGAACCCATATTGTTTTTATTTATCATGCGTCTCCTAGCAACAAGGCACATGTTCCTGTGTGAGTTTATGTTCAGAAAAACTTGAAACTGTGTTAGTCTGTAATCCTCAATCGTTTAGTGCACAATGTCCAATTTTTCTCTGCAACTCTTTACAAAGTCGGAAAGTGTGGAATGTGTAGTGTTTTAAAATCTATTTAGATTTTAAAAGTTGTGTAGTGTATTCCAGCCTTTAGCTGATACTGAATACACATACACTATCACAATGGAGGTCATGGCCAGGTACTTGAAATAATGTGATCAAGGATGAATTGTAGCAACCAGAAATGAATACTCCTGATATTTGCCCCCAGTGTTGCATACTGAATTAGCCTCATCATTCTAATCTAAAGCAACACAGTAATCCTAAGTATAAAACCATAGTGTTGCATTATCATGGTATAGTGATGTACTGATCATACAGTAATACTTTCATGAATTCCAAGGTAGGCTATTTACATAATACTCCAAGGCACTAGAAAGAATAGTATACTTTTAGCATCATGGTAGGTTTACAAAGACACATTTTTTAAGTGAAACTTAATACAAAGATTGCATCAATGGAAATCGTATTCATATACAAGCTGCCATCAATAAACATGGGTAGTAAATCTAAAGTCTTAACCTGAGACAGATCAGCTGTTGTGGTGGCCGATCTCATAGTGATGTCGGCAGAGTCACAGGAGGACAGAGCGCTGAAGCCCACTACAGCCGCCAGAATCACTGTTGGAATCATCTCCACTTGAAATCACTTCCCTTTCTTCTTTTCAGCCAGCTCTCTGTCTTTTGTAAATGTATAAAGACCCAGATGTCCAGCCCTTCTGATGTTCACTCAACAGCAACTTCACTCCTTGTCACATTGCTTTCAACCTACTCTAGCTTTCTCTCGCTCTGTAGTTCACCTCTATACAGCTCTATTTTGTTTTAGCCTCCTCCCTCTCTGCAGCTGTTGGACACTTTTCCTCCTCCTTTCACCTTGTCTGAAAGATTTCCTTCTTTCTCCGTTTTCTTTCTTTCAGCTGCTTCATCCTGAGCATTTTATACCCAAACACAGGATTTTTTCATTCCTCCCACTTCTATTCTTTGTGCTAACATGGCAGTTTCACTGACACAGCTCTTTCTCCCTCTTACATAAACATTTAAATAAATATACATTTTATCGCCTAAGACTACAAACACATTTTTGTGTGTGTGTGTGCTTTTGTCCCTTGGGAACATGTTGTTCTGTGAAAGTCAATGGTGGGCAAATGACAGGAAAATGATAAACATCTCATTACCAGCTGTGTCCTGTTGAAGACACATGGAAGGAATTTGGACTTCTCGTCACTTTCTTTGGAAAAGAATTAGGATGTGAGAATGGAGTTTTTCCCAAAAGAATCCATTTCATTACATAACAAAGTCTAACTAAGCAAATCTCTCCCAGATGACTGTGTCTAGACATTATATGGAACAAGGAACAAAACCAGATAAACAGTTTAGATATCTACCATCAACAAATAGAAGAACTCTTTAAAACTATGGATATCTACTGTTGTTAGACTGATCTATCAACTAACTAAAAACTACTTCAAGATGATTCTGATATACAAGCAGCCAGTCAGGAACCAGAACACTTTGTGTTATGGCTATAATGAGGTAAATGTTGCCCTTAAAAAAAGTTGAACATTGAAAAACCTCTTGGATAACCACAGGGCCACTTTACAGTCAGAAACTAACAAGGCCTTTCTCAGAACATGTGAAGCAATAACGTCAATCCCCAAAAATAAAAAAATTACTGCCTAGGGAATAAAACTCTTTAAATAGAGCATATTAGTTGCATTTTGAAAATTCCACATGTGACCAATTACACCGCACATCCAACGTTCATATTTTATTAAAATAAATAACACAGCAGACAGAGACCTCTTTGATTATTTGACAAATGGCAGAAAACTGTCATGGGATTTATGAGTAGAGCTCCATCTTTGCCACAGTTGTTTTTAATTAGCGCTACACTGCCCCCTACCAACCAAGTGAAGAATGAGACAAACAACATGAATTAAGTGTCCTTCTTTTATTGTAGTTTTCTTGCTTTACAGATATGTGAATGCATAAACACTGGCTCCAGGCCACGCATTTCGTATTCAAGAGAAAACTTTTCGCAACAAAGCTCCAATAATGATTCCTACTCTTAAAAACCTAGTGAATTAAGCCCTGAATCATACAACAGGCAAGTATGTGAACGCAAACGCTTATTGTATCTCGATTTCACAAGTTGTTGCATTTGGAAACCAAGTGTTTTGAAATCATCAAATGCAAGTTATTCAACTGTCAACATGTTTTTAGCTAGCTACCTGAATATTAGCACATTCAGTTTTAATTGTGCAGAAGGTAACACTATCGCCCCCTTGAGTACTGGAGTTTGTAACAATAATGCACGGTATATGTTGCCTCTACATTTGCGTACTTGTGTGGAGTATGTTTCAGGCCTAAAAAAGATTGGAGATTGTAAATATTGCTTTAAGTTATTAAGTCATTTCTGGTGTACTGGGCTACAGGAAAAAAAACATTTAGGAGAATGAAGAAAAAAGTAAATTATTCACTTCAAAGCATACAATGAAAGCAGCACGCATATAAAAAGTCTACAAAACAAGCAAGGCGCAAGTCATCTCAAAACCATGCTAGCGCTACGGTGTCTCGTTTAGGTCCTTATCAATAAATGTACAGTGAAGCATCTTAACACTAGTATCGAGGTCTAGATAAATATATAGATAAAAAAATATGGCAGTGACGGTGACGTGGCATTCACACTAGTGGTTTTAGTGTGGATCTAAATTTGACTGACCATGAGGTCTGGCTTGTTTGATTAATGCATCTTCTGAACTTCTGAAACCGCACACAAAGGAATTAAACTCGAGTCTAAAAAGGGGTGTTTGGGATTCGGTGTGATGTGAACCACAGATCTTGGTTGTTGTGAATGCAATCTAGACGTGGGCTGGTACTCAGGTTGGTAGTAACAGCAAACAAAAGCAAAACATTGTTCTGCAACTTTAAGATTTCAAGCTTTGTTGCCTGGCTGCAATGATAAACAGCCTTTGGTGAAAAATTGTGCAAACATACCACAGTTCAGAACATCATAACAATGGAAAAGCAAACCAACAGGGAAGTAGGGACAATGGGTTCTGAGTCAAGCAAATATACCATGTGTGAAACCGACATAAGAAACAAGGACAGATATATGCTCTGTTTGAAATCCTTCCCAATGTATCATAGCTCATGCATTCAGTAACTTCTAACTAGTGAGATGAGGTCAGACAGATGAAGATTTGAATACAATCATAGAGATATTGATGCACTATAAATAAACTACTAAAGCATATGGATTTAAGAGGAAAGTGTTCTGTAGTGTTTGTGGTGCTTGTAGGTCCTGTGATCTGGAATGGGTTCTTCGGGTGTTACCAGTTATCCAAGAAATCAAATCCAGTCTTCAGGATACTGCTGCTTGTGTTGAACTGAAAAAATGGAAATAAAGCAATTTATGGGTTTTCAATGGCTAATATGTTAGTGCCAGAAAAACAAAGAGAAAACTGATGTGTGGGTCAATGGGTGTCAAAATGTTGTTTTTTTAAAAATATATAATTCAACATATATTCATGTTGGTTTCATATGGTTTTGAAAAACGTTTACACCATTTTCAAGAAACGTTTAAATTTAAAGAGATGGTTCACCCAAAAATGAAAATTCTGTCATCATTTACTCCCCCTCAAGTTGTTCCAAACCTGTATAAATGTCTTTGTTCTGCTGAACAGAAAAGATATTTTGAAGAATGTTTGTAACCAAGCAGATCTCGCACAATAGTATTTTTCCTAGCATGGTAGTCAGTGCGGGGCGAGATCTGCTTGGTTACAAACACTCTTCCAAATATCTTTCTTTGTGTGCAGCAGAACAAAGAAATGTATACAGGCTTGGAACAACTTGAGGGGGAGTAAATGATGACAGAATTTATTTTTGGGTGAACTGTCCCTTTAATTACTCAGAAAATGTCATGTGGTGTAACCATCAGGTAAAAATGAAAAACATTTTCCTCAAACCATATATACAAAGTTTTAAAATATACTTAAAGGGGTTTTCAAGGCATTTCTATTACAGCCTGGCTAACTAACCTGGTCATAAAAAGGTTATTCTAAGAGACTTATTAATCTTGACACAAGCTGTGTCCCAATTCAGAAGCTGCTTCCTTTAAAGGCTGCATTAGAAGATGAAGGTTGTCCCAATTCAAAGTCTCCTTCGAATGAGTCCTTCTTTCCTTGGGCCGCAAAGAATAAAATGAGTGGATCTCTAGCCTAGCCCAAGATTCATTGCACGCCGTGAAGATTTTTCGAGAGAAAATGCTGGATTACAATTTTAAATGCAAGTATTAGGTTCCAACTTACTTGAATATCTAATGACACAAATGTATAAAAAAAAACAAAACACATTTTTAAGCGTTTCAAATGTTTACTTATTTTAACAACGCTCAGTTTGAGCTTCGCGGACTTCGGACATGGACTTCAAAGTGTGGCCTTTAAGTCCATGTCCGCAGCCTCTGTTTGTTTGTTTATGATTTAACGCCATGCGAGCTACCTCGGCTATATTCATGACGAGAACAAGATTTTTTTTTTGTTTTTTTTTTTTTTTTAAGGAAAAAATTTAATAAATTAGGTTTTTAAATTTCCGCAGCCTCTGAATTGGGATGCAGCTACAGTCATGTCTGCAGGGGTCCTCTCTATCATATTATTACCTGTTTTGGATCACATGGCTTTGCCTTATTATAAAATATTAAAGAGCAGTATAAGTTGTTACAATATTTTAAATTTTCCTAAGAAATAATTATAAAAATTTCTGCCAAACTACTTAAGGCTGTCTTTTTGAGAAAATCATTTATTTAACTCTTTCCCCACCATTGACTGAATTTTCCGGAAATCTATGTTTTCACTGTTATACGGTAGGGGGCACTATTACACATCTTCTGAAAGAGTAGAAAATCTCTGGATCAAAACACAGGCAAAATAGAGCAGAAACAAGCAAAAGAAGCATTGCTTATGCACGTTGTAGTCTTTACAGAAAAAAAAAAAATTGTTCAAAATGTTCCTTTTTTATCAAACTTAGCCACATTCAAGTGTTGATAAGAATGCATGAAGCTACAATAAAATGTTTTTTAAAGAACAGCAGGCTCTGTTCTTTCTTTTGATATTTTGCATGTTCAGATATTCATAAAACAATGTATTCAGGGGGCCATGAAAGTTGCTGGTGGGGGAAAATTTCATTTAATTTTTTCACAAATACTATGTTTTCCATTTCAATTTTTCTGGATTCTATTTTTAACGGTTGGATTAAATTTTAATAATCAAAAAGGATGACTAATCAATTGAAATCATACAATTTTAACAATTTAATAATTTGTTATTATGAAATGAAATAAAATGTGAAACTATGAAATGTGTTTTGGTTTTTTTCTGAAATTCTGTGTTGTCTGTTTTAATTTTCTGGATTCTTTGTTTTACAATTTAATACAAATGTATTAACAGTAATCAGTAACAATCATAAATTTAATTCATACAAATTTAACAATTTAAATGTGACCATTTAGTCGCAGACTGGAGCGCTGTAACTATCTGCAATGAAGGTCTAACCTGTGAGAATGTAGGACTGGAGGTGGGTGAGGCATCTGCCCTGTCGGCATCTTTGACTGTGCTGTTGGATTGAGAGGAAGACCTGGTGACCAGACCAGGACTGAACACATCATCCATAGTGCTGCTGACAGAGGGAAGGGTGCTCTGGGCCCTCTCCCACCCTTCCTCTGATGAGGACACAGGAGCAGGAGGTGTTGGGGTCACACTAATAGCCACAGGGGTCACGCTGATGGGAATGGGCGGAGGAGGAGCATGAGGTTTGGGGGCTCTCTGTTTAACCGGCCGTGGGGCGGGCGCTTCCTCCGACTCCCTCGGCCCAGACTCCGGCCTCAGGTACGAGGGCAAAGGCTTCTCGCCTTTCTCCAGAGACTTGATCTGGCTGGGAGTCAGAGAATGAAATTCAGCCTTCTCGCCCTCTAGCCTAGAGCGTTCAGCACTGATCTTCCAGAAGGAGGACTCGTCATTGCTGGGCAGCTTGGTACCCTGAGAGGCCTTGGGTTTGGATTCATTCACGGAGGAGGGAACGGCTGGTTCTGTTGCACCAGAGATCACACTGAATTCCATCTGACTCTGTTAGGAAAGCATGCGCTGAATCACATTTGTTTGCACTTTGCTAGCAAATTGAATATGTATTTTTAGCAGATGTGGCCTACTTACCTTGGTCTCCCAAGAGAAGGGAGCCGAGTGCTCATCTTGCCAAGTTAAGTCCTTGAAACAGAGGAGACAGAGATGTTAACATGCTGTAAGATGCGACATCACTTGTTTATTGTCAATTGTGCTAGATATTAAAAAAAAAATAATAATAATATTGTAAAGATATTTATAGATATCTGGGTTTAAACTTATTAAGAAACGTTTTAAATATAGATATTAGGGCAGAGATTTGTTTAGTAAACAGTTTAATGTCTCCACCTTATTTTTCAGGTAAGAGCGGGCGCGGTCATTTGTAAAACTTAATGTGTCTGGCTTCCGGTGTCATTCGCTTCCAGTTATTTTTAGCTGTACAAAACAGCTCGTTATGCTGCTTGATACTGTAAAATTGTATTTCTCACCATATTACTTTAATGTAATGTATTGTCTTAATTATAGCGCAGTTTTACAGTTTATTGCACTTTGATATTCTTCGTTATTTTCCTATAGCGGCAAATAAATCGGAAAGTCTCGCACATTCACAGAAAACACCTTCCGCGTTAAAAAATAACTTGGATAGATATTTGACACATATCTGCAAAGTAAACAGTTTAGTGTGCAGATATTTGAAACATCTGCTAAGTAAATCGATTAATTCACTGAAATTTTAGAGATTTTAAATAGCTACATTAATAGAAAGTTGACAGATTTCTTTAGTAAACAGTTTAACTTATTTCTGAGAATCCTGGGAGTTTTGTATAGTAAACTTTAATATTTATGTATATTTAAGTTTAGTACACAATTTACATTAAATGTGACTTTTATTTAAGTTGACACTTTTAGCTAGTTTAATAATATAGCCTATTTTGACAAAAAAAAAAAAAAAATCAATTATTGTTATGAATAATAAAAGAAAAACATGAATTAATAGCGGACAGTTTTGAAGGTTTGTTTTTAATTTTTCATATCATAATGTAATAATTGTTAGGGTTTGACAAGCCCTGAATTACTAGAGCAAATCCAAAGAGCAAGTCAACACTAAATCAACAATTACCACTCTAACTTAGCACGTCAATACAAAACACAAGCACCTCTTCTCCGAAGTGTACGGTCTTCTGTCCGGTCTGGATTAGTAGTTTCGGGTAGCAGATCACCTCATCTCGGTCCACCCGGTGCATGGCATACCGAGCCCGGATCCGCGGATCCATCATCCCGTTGTCTATCGCCGTGTCCTGTTCTACCGGGCTCATCTGATCCCAAGACGAACCGTACCTCTCCTTTATCTTCTCCCTCTCTTGCATAATCTTACGGGCCATGGAGTTGATGGAGGAGAAATACTCCAGCTTTTTGGCCTCCGTAACGTGCGGAAGATCCGCCACAGCCCCTGCCATCGCTGCGGCCGCCATTTCCTCAACAGCTGGACAACAGACGCTGACGTACACAAAAGACTTTTATTTTATTTTATCCCAAAATAACTCTTTTGTTAGATAAAAATGTATCTTTAAAATGTTACATTTGGGTATAACGTAACTGTTTGGACACATGCAAGCAAAAACTAATAAATAAATGGACGTTTCCATGATTTTTCCCATTACCTTTCCAGTCGTTGATAATTTCTAATATGAATTTTAATAGATATTAAATGGAGATTAAACTCACGAGGAGTAACTTGATTAAGTATTGCTTCATTAAATATTGCAGGGCGAGGAGACATTAGCATGAAATCAAAATTCATGATATTTCCAGATTTCGCATGACTGTGAGAACCCTGTAAACAAACAAAATGTAATTGTCGAACCATTACGTATATATTTTATTAAATTTAAAAACGACATTTAGCTTAATATTGTATTGTTTTACCATTTTATTAAATCAGCCTATTTGTTTGCATTATTTATACGTTTAATTATTCATATTATAATTATATTCTTCCTTCCCAAATACTTTTATTCTGTCTTGCGCATGCGCGTGAAAAAGAGCGTCTCAGAGTAATGGCTTTAGAATCGGCGACCTCTAACGGCACAACTGATGAAAACCACCCAGAAGAAAAAGACGAGTGGAAAGAAGGATGGTTATTTAAGAAAACGCACTACACCAGGCGATGGAAATTGGTGTGGTGTCATATCAGAGATGGGCAGCTTATCTATGGTTTTAATGAAAAGGTAAGAGTGAATGATGCCGGTTTGCTCATTAAGCCTCGTACTCCCAGTTCTGTCAGGCTCTCTAAAAACTTATAACAGTGATCAGCTTATCAGCATTAACTTCAGCACACCTGCGAGAGCGGTGTGAATGCGGTCTAGTTCAGATGCTGTTTTATCACGTTAAATAATGAATGAGTAAATGCTACGGATTGAGTTTCTGCTGGCCATGTTGTTGTCATGTTACCATAGCAACGCCTACTCATTAAGATGCCCTATTATAGACCTTATTCACAGCAGCGCCATCTTTTACAGTGGGTTTCTGTTGTTTAATGTGTTTTTGGATTGCTGACGAAACACTGCAAAAAAATAATATATTTCCAAGAATTTTCAGTAGACAAAAAACGGACGGTAACTATAACGATAATTAACTACACTGAACAAAATTATAAACTTTTGTTTTTGCCCCCAATTTTCCTGAGCTGAACTTTTTCTATGTAAACAAAAGGCCCATTTCTCTCAAATATTGTTCACAAATCTGTGTTAGTGAGCACTTTTCCTTTGCTGAGATAATCCATCCACCTCACAGGTGTGGCATATCAAGATGCTGATTAGACAGCATGATTATTGCACAGGCGTGCCTTAGGCTGGCAACAATAAAAGGCCACTCTAAAATGTGCAGTTTTATCACACAGCACAATGCCACAGATGTCGCAAGTTTTGAGGGAGCGTGCAATTGGCATGCTGACTGCAGGAATGTCCACCAGAGCTGTTGCCCGTGAATTGAATGTTCATTTCTCTACCATAAGCCGTTTCAGAGAATTTGGCAGTACATCCAACCGGCCTCACAACCGCAGACCACGTGTAACCACACCAGCCCAGGACCTCCACATCCAGCATCTTCACCTCCAAGATCGTCTGAGACCAGCCACCCGGACAGCTGCTGCAACAATCGGTTTGCATAACCAAATAATTTCTGCACAAACTGTCAGAAACCGTCTCAGGGAAGCTCATCTGCATGCTTGTTGTCCTCATCGGGGTCTCGACCTGACTGCAGTTGTCGTAACTGACTTGAGTGGGCAAATGCTCACATTCTATGGCGTCTGGCACTTTGGAGAGGTAATGAGCAGGTGTTTGGAGAGGGCAGATGGCAGACAGCATGTATGGCATTGTGTGGGTGAGCGGTTTGCTGATGTGGATCAAGATTGTGGATCAAGAGGCCCATGGTGGCGGTGGGGTTATGGTATGGGCAGGCGTATGTTATGGACAACGAACACAGGTGCATTTTATTGATGGCATTTTGAATGCACAGAGATACCGTGACGAGATCCTGAGGCCCATTGTTGTGCCATTCATCCACGACCATCACCTCATGTTGCAGCATGATAATGCACAGCCCCATGTTGCAAGGATCTGTACACAATTCCTGGAAGCTGAAAACATCCCAGTTCTTGCATGGCCAGCATACTCACCGGATGTCACCCATTGAGCATGTTTGGGATGCTCTGTATACGACCGCGTGTTCCAGTTCCTGCCAATATCCAGCAACTTCGCACAGCCATTGAAGAGAAGTAGACCAACATTCCACAGGCCAAAATCAACAACCAGATCAACTCTACTGCGTGAAGCAAATGGTGGTCACACCAGATACTGACTGGTTTTCAGACCCCCTCGGACCTCCCCAATACAGTAAAACTGCACATTTTAGAGTGGCCTTTTATTGTGGCCAGCCTAAGGCACACCTGTGCAATAATCATGCTGTCTAATCAGCATCTTGATATGCCACACCTGTGAGGTGGATGGATTATCTCGGCAAAGGAGAAGTGCTCACTAACACAGATTTAGACAGATTTGTGAACAATATTTGAGAGAAATAGGCCTTTTGTGTACATAGAAAAAGTCGTAGATCTTTGAGTTCAGCTCAGGAAAAATGGGGGCAAAAACAAAAGTGCTGCGTTTATAATTTTGTTCAGTGTATATTAGTGTCCACACCAGCGGACGATATTGTTCTCTTTATTCTAAGCACACGCTGACGTTATGTCTGCTGTTATGCACAAGCTAAAGGATTGATTAAAACAGAATGGATTCTGAATGGCTGGGAAAAAAAATAGTTGTGAAAGTGATTGAAACGATATTGTTTATCTGTGTCATTATTGTTATAACGTTAGTTATCACTGGCAGACAGAAAAATTGCTTTACTTTTTATCATCAACCAACGGTACACGTTAACTGCTCCTGTGTAATCTTTGCCTAGTCAGCAGAAAAGGCCATTAATCTGGTTGGAGCAAAGGTGGAGATGCTGGAGGGTGATGATGGGACATTTGGCTGGACAATCACGCCAAAGGACAGCAAACGGACCTTCATGCTGCGGGCCAGCAGTGCAGAAGAGCAGTGGGCGTGGATGACTGCCATATGTGAGGCACAGCTGAGTTCAGAACAGCACTGCTCCAATGCATGTGTTGTGCAATAGACCGATGTGAAGGACACACTCTTTGTTTTTAAACAAGTGAAACATGTTTTATATGATAAGATATTTTTGAGATTTTTTTCTTCAGTAGATTGTTTCTTCATTTTGTTTTTGAAAACGATAGTAAGCCAAATTGAATGTGCTTTATATTTTACCGCATGTTTTAATAAAGCACATTGCTAGTTTTCAGTGATTAGCCTACCATAAATACATACAGCTGAATACAGCTAAAAACATTTTTAATACTTGAAATAAAATAAACATCAACTGAAATAAAAAAATAAATGTAAACATATTTTATTTCAACATTTCGCATTTTAGTTTAAAGTTAAAGTAGCTAGCTACTAAAATAACTTAAACTAAATAAAGTATAAAAACCTGCTTTTCTATTTGTACTTTTAAATACTGGCCAGTAGAGGGCGGTGCGTATTAGAAAATACATGACATTCACAAGTGCTGTTGAGACATCTGATAATATAATTTTTATATATATATATACACATTTTAATGTAATATTATATATTAAATAAATAAAAATACATTTTAAAAGATTAAATAATTTTTTAACAGATTATTTTTGTTTATATTTTATTTATGTATGTGTTTTTAGAATTTATTGTAAGCATTTTATATATGCAAAACTGTTTTTAACATTGATGTTGAAAATAATAATAATAAAAATAATAATGTTTTAAATCTTCATATTGGAATGATTTCTGAAGGATCATGTGACACTGAAGACTGGAGTAACGATGCTGAAAATTCAGCTTTGATTACAGGAATAAAAAACATTTTAATAGGCTATATTACAATAGAACACTTTTTTGGAATAATATTTCACATTACGGTTTTCACTGTATTTTTTTCACATGACTGTTTTCAGTGTATTTTCGATCAAATAAATGCAGCCTTGAGCACAAGAGACTTCAAAATGAAAACATTTGACCGAGCCTATATGCCACTTAAATATCGTATTTTGAGAAATAACAGGCTTCTAAATTGACCTCAGTTTGGGAATAAAGTTTCTCACATGAAATGTCGAGTCATGTGTTTGACCCTCACTGCCCTAGACGATTTAGCAGAGATATAAATTTGACCTGTGTGTGTAACACGATCCGCCCGCTCTCTCTCTCTCTCTCTCTCTCTCTCTCTCTCTCTCTCTCTCTTTGTGCGCGAGCGCGCGCGTGTGCTCGAGTGTTTTTTAGTTTCGGTCTGTGGGTAGAGCTTCAGTGCTGTTCCTCTGATCTGATCATCAGTGTTCAGTTAGATATGAGAAAGGACGCTCAAGTGTAGCGTGGGAAACTTTATTTCACTTTAGTGAGTTTGAGAACCTGGCCGAAACTTTCTGAATTTCTGAATAGAAGAATGGAGCCGATAACAAAGTGGACACCGACTCAGGTTGTGGACTGGATCAGAGGTAGGAACTGAATGACTTGGTTCTCGAATTTAAACCCCTTTAATTAATTAACTTTGTGCACTTAAAAATGCACCTGTAACTCTAGTTTACTTTATAAAAATACAATGAGTTGTCTTATTAACAGTTTTGAGAAAATAAATTATATATATATATATATATATATATATATATATAACAAATAAAAAACAATAGTAACTTCTGTCAGAAACTATTTTGAGAAAATAAATTATATACATATATAGATATTAAATAACAAATAAAAACAAAACAATAGTAACTTATGTCAGAAACTATTTTGAGAATATATATATAGATAGATAGATAGATAGATAGATAGATAGATATTAAATAACAAATAAAAAACAAAACAATAGTAACTTCTGTCAGAAACTATTTTTTACCATGGTAAATGTTTGTAAAGGCAACATCTACATCTCTAACCAAACACAGAAACGCAAATGTTTATTTATTCCTCCCAAAGCATGATCGAAACTCTGACTAGAAATTTGAAAAGTCTAGTAAACTTCTGCTAACCAATCATATCCAAAAACAAATATATAACATGGAGAAATCATATTGATGAACATGCATATTTATTGTTTAATTTATTGCATAGCCTATTTATTATTTTAAAGTGTTGTTTACAGTTTTGTGATACAAAAATTTGAAGTAATAGTGTCTAATAGTTATTAATAAATAATCCTATAAGCATTATATTATCGTAACATAATTCCTTACATTATCCACTGCAAATATTACAATATCAGTTGGTATTTTTAAACTAACTGTTGTTAGTTTTGGTGAATAAACATACAAGTAGGCCTAACTTTCTAATAATAGACCACTTCTCAATTTATCAAAAAAGTGATAAATTGCAGCAATGGAAATTTTCATTCCCTTTAGTTTATTTGCATAAGCAAATTACTTTGTGTAGGATGGATATGTTGTGGTTGGTCGTTTGAATGTGAATGTTGTTTTCTTGCTTAGCACTTATTTCAGTAGTAAAAGATGTTAGATGTCATTATGGGTAATTTTATTAAGAACTGTTTGGGTATTATTTTCCCATTCGGACTGCTTTCCATTTCCATCTCTTTCGTTGTTAGTTGTCGTTAAAGTCATAGCGGATATGAAGTTCATAATTAGAAATAGTGATGGAAAGGCTAATGAGGTTAATGCATCAGATGTTATGAATGCCATGTGAATCTGTTAGACCAAATACTTCTCTGGACAGATATTACATCTTCGTTTAATTCTAGAGGTCTTGCAATTACTTTGTTTCCATTTCCATACATGCTCTCCATCTTGCTCTAACTGCCTGAAACAACGTAAAAACCATAAGAAACTTTCACTTAGCAGAAACCTTGAGTAAAGCGTCAAGGTCCACCACAATATGAAATACCTATAATTCTCTGCTAACCAAATGTCTGGCCATGTGATGTGAAAGACTTCTGAGATGGTTTTGGTCCAAGCCATTCACCATTCTAAATAGAGAGAACTTTTCAGCAGATGCATCTAATTATAAACTGAGCCACCTTAAAGGTCCTAAACCTGCTGTTCAGACTCTGGGTAAAAGTTGGCCTTTGGTGCTAATAAAGGACTAGCGTAGCTCTCCTGACGCCAGTTTGAGACAATAAAAGATGCCTCAGACAATGCAGAAGTCAACAGATGTGATATACTCGGGTCTCTAAGTAGCCTATGTCTTAAAGAAAGTGTACTGATCTAGGATCAGCTGCCATCATTAAACTTACTGGATGAAAACAGACATATAAGTCTATGTATTTATATTTCAATCATGACAACTCTTAGAATAAATTAAATTTTTAATTCCAGCATTTATTAATAAGCATGGAATGTACATATTGGTCTTGGCGGACTAGATCTGCTACACTGCTGCTGCTGGATGAGTGAGGACACATCTAAAAATGCACATGAAAACAGTGAATTGAATTCAGGATTCAGCAAGGAAACATAACACAAGCAGATCTAGGCAGGTGGTGCTGGGGAAGGTGGAGGGCTAGTGAAATCCCATGGTGCACTGCAATGGACTGATCCGATTTGAAGTCAGGAATAAATAGGTTACGTAGATAGAACAAACAGAATGATTGGACAACTGGTTCCGGAAGTAATTTTTCCTTTAATTTTTCCCATCTGGATTTTTAAAAAAGTCTTTGTTAAAGCATTAAGCTACAAACCAAGCCAATAAGGTGAATCAAAACACTACAAATTTTGGTTTGAAGCAAAAAAGTTTTTGAAAATCGGACAAAAATACAAAGGTACAAGACTTGTGTACTTAATGTGATGGAAAGAACTACAATATAGCAGCATAATCTAATTAAAAACTATGAAGAAATATAAAACTGTGTTTTTAAAATGTTGATATATATATATATATATATATATAAAACATATTTTAAGCTTATTGTTAAAATATGCATATATATTTAGAAATATTTAAGAATTTTGAGAGCGTAGGGAGACCGACTCAATTACTTCATTTGCAGTGCTTCATGGGAGTGGGCAGAGCTTGTGTTGCTTTTTTCGACTCTCTGATTGGTGGAATTTTCTGTATTCTGTACAGCATCATGTAATGTAGTTTTTCACCATGAATTCTGCTGTTCAACATGATTATGATGGGTTCAACAAGAGCAAATATCATTGATTAACAACCTTGTAGCTCACAGCATGGCTGTCTTTAAAGGTTTATAAGTAATTGTTAAAAATCAATTTCCTTATGGAGAAAATGAATGGAGTTTTTACTTCTGGAAATTGACTGTTGCACTCTTTTGTAACCAATTGCATTGACCGAAAGGTTACTTTGATATCGTTGTTAATGGACATCAACAAACACATATTTTTGAGTGAATTTCGGGTAAACATTTTGCAAAACAAAGGTTCATTTAATAGATAAAAGTTTATTTCCATAGAAAACGAATTGAAATCTATACACTTCTACCTCTGCCTTCTTATTTTATTAGTCATTTTAGTTTAAGTGAACCCTAGAAATTACACAACCAACATGGATAACAATCGGCAACTATGTAAATGAGGCTTACGAAAAATCGTCTTGTGAGACTGACTGACTCACTCAATTGCAAATGGACTGTTGTCTACTGTTGGCCAGTGCTTATGTTCAATGATATGAAAATAAAACAAACAAAATATTACTTTTGAAGCCACTTTTTATATATTTAGTTCTTTATTCAACTGCCACAATAATGCAATTTAGTCTTCATTTGGGGGCTTTTCTTAGCAAATTCTAATAAGCAGCAATTGCAAGTAATTTGATCAATTAATAAACAATATTAAATATTAATTATTAATGATTAATATATAATTATAATTCCATTCAAAAGTTTAAGCTTGGTAAAATTGTTTAATGATGTTTATTCTCACCATGGCCACATTTATTTGATCAAAAATACATTAAAACTAGTAATGTTGTGAAATAATATTAAAATTACTCATTATTATTAAAATTACTCATTACTCCAGTCATCAGTGTCACATGATCCTTCAGAAATCATTCCAATATGCTGACTTGCTGCTCAAATAACTTTTCTTATTCACAGTTTTTCTGCTTAATATTTCTGTGGAAACTGTGATACATTTTTTCAGGATCCATTAATGAACAGAAAGTGGAAAAGAACAGCATTTATTTGATATATATATATATATATATATATATATATATATATATATATATATATATATATATATATATATATATATATACATATATACATATATATAAACACAATAGTTAGGTAGCTGATCCTAGACCAGTTCATATATTTGGTTTCCCAGCGACTCCGCAAACATCACAGATCCAGGACTCAAGCATGGCCTTCTGTTTACATTTGAATCCTGGAGGTACTGATAAAAACTACCAGCATTAACCGTTACTGTCTGTTTACATGTCCTTATGAGGTCACTCTACACCAACCGTTCACACACCAGCACCTTGTCACCAGGTTGGCAGGTCTCTGATTACTGCACTGTGTTATGTATTTATTAGCTATAAAAATTGATTGCTTTCGAAGCAATATGCAGATAGTTAGTGGATAATTACCAAAACGTGACCGCAGTTTCAATGACATTTGGACTTAGCAATACAAATATGTTTGCGAGTCCCCTCAATACAGGAAGCGCTGCTTTCACATACTGTAACACATATTGCATATGCATCAAGTACATTCAGTGCAATTCAAATGAATCAGGTTGAGAAATACATTTGACTGAAAATATGCCACATTGCCTGAAGTTGTTGATGAAATGATCTGCTATCGACGGGAATCGTGCAGTAACACGCCTGCATATTTCACCAGACTGACATACTTCACTCAATACAAAGGAATTGTTTTTCCTTTTAATGATTAAATCTCATTTGTACATCCTGGCCACACCTTTCTGACATCATCACAGTATCATAGACTCATCATTGTGTTGTAGGTTTTTTTGGGACTTGTCCACAAATTATTGTCACACATGAGTGAGTTGCGTGACTGCGGTTGGGCTGTTTGTGTATCAGGCGGAGACGGGAGTTTCGTCTTTGTTAGCAACATTGACTCTGACTCATACACACACAGATGTAAACATACTTTAGCTCCGCCCCCACACCAATAAAGAGGAGATAGGTGACAGTTTTCCTGGCAGACAAATCCCAAATCTGTCTGTCTGTCTCTATCCATTGGTCTGTCTATCTGACTGTCTTTCTATCTATATATTGGTCTGTCTGTCTGTCTGTCACTGTCTTTCTGACTGTCTGTATTTATTTATCTGTATCGGTCAGTCTGTCTGACTGTCTCTATCTATCTATGTATCTGTCTGTCTGTCTATCGGTCTATCTGTCTGTCTCTATCTCACTGTCTGTCTTCCGCTGTCTATCTGTCTGTCAATTCAAATCAATTCAAAGTCTGCTTTATTGGCATGACAATACAATGTATTGGCAAAGCATTTCTAATTTTTTTCTAACATCAACATATCAACATACAGTGAATCACATGTACATATACAAACATAAAAAAGTAAGTAGAACAATCTGTCTGTGTCTGTCTGTGTTTCTATCTATCTGTTTGACTGTCTCAATCTGTCTCTCTGACTGTCTACCTATCTGTCTGTCTATCTATCTATCTATCTAGTCTGTCTGTCTGTCTATGTATCTGTCTATCTATCTGTCTGTGTCTATCTTTCTATCTATCTGTCTGTGTGTCTATCTATCTATCTATCTATCTATCTATCTATCTATCATCTATCTATCTGTCTCTATCTGTGTGTCTGTCTATCTTTCTGTATATCTCTCTCTCTGTCTATCTATCTATCTGTTTTCTGTCTCTCTGTCTCTATCGTTCTGTCTGTCCGTCCCAGTTCATTTCAAGTTCATGTAGCTTATTTAATTCCTGTGGCACATGTAACGGCTGAGTGAAATGCCTCGGCTTGACTTGCAGCTGCTTACAGCAGGTGATGACTTACTTATGATGACTTATTAGCAAGCTGCTGTACTCTCACTGATGTGCTCTGCTCTCATAACCTGACTCTGGTTTTCACTTGTTTATGGATTAGCACCAGTTAATTACAATTTTCTCAGTCGCTTTGGCACATTTCTCAGATCAGAACTGAAATTCTCAAAACTACTTGTTCAACCTCCACATCATCTAGTCACTTGTGTACATCATAAAAGCAGTTTCTCATTCTTTTAAACAAATTGCAAATGCTTTAGTACATTCAGGCAATTGATTATGTACAATTGTCTGCTATTTCCTACATTATCAATTGCTAATGTCATGTTGCTCAAAATGTATTATATGGTTCTCTGTTGAATAATCTTAGCCCTCAAAATATCTAGTCATTAGTTCATCGCATAAGTCATTAAATGCAAAATGGTTGACCTGGTTATCATAATGTGTCAAGTGTATTATCTATACATTTCTATTATACTTTTGTAAATGTGTCCTGAATTGATTAATTTTACAGGTGAATCCTGAATTTCAGGTAGATAAGCCAAAGGGCGCAGGCACGTTTCTAGTGAAATAAGGGCCACTATTGTGAACTATGTTCTCAATTACCTTACAATGGCTTATGCGGGTCTAAAGGTGCAGCCGAACATTTGGAGACAATCATTCAAGCATTTTGTAGACATAACAGGTATGCATTTCAGTAATGTGCACTGTACTGTAATATGGTATGCATACTATAATCTTAATATTACAGTAGCATTTTTACACTTACTGTAGCATATTACACTTGCATTACACTTACAGTAGTATAGTAGGCTAAATGAACTTATACAGATACACACTATATCACACACATACACATGAATACATGTATACAGTGTATGTATATATAGTCTTGTCTTTTTCATTTATCACAAGGACGTTTTACAGTAATTTGTTGACAGACCAACAGTAAATACTGTGAATCCTGTCCAGTCTTTTGCAATCAGTCTCCCATATACAGTAATGTGTCCATTTGTACTGTTAAAATTGATATGCCATACAAAAAAAGTGCAGTTTCAATCGCTGTCATAAAAACCATAGCCATAGTTTACATCTGAAATATTGTTATATTGACAACATGGCTAAGCATTTTGACTATCTTGTTCGAGAACAATAACACAAGGACTTGTCATTCTGATGGCACTGATATGTTCATTTACATAAATACTTGCTTTTGAGAGATGAACCAAGGATTTTGAGCAAGTTACAGGCTTTTGCAGGTAATCCAAAATGTTGTGCTGTTTGTACGAATTGTTTTGAGAAATGAACATACTGTTTTGCAAATTTTAAGGATGATTCAAGAAATGTGCCAAAGCGACTGAGAAAAACTGTATTTGTAGCTTAAATGGGCCATATCCTACACTTCATATTTCCCCCGAAATGTTCTCTTATAATATTAGTTAAGGTATCTTGCATCATAATTTTAGAATGTGTTACTGTACCTTTAAGATTTATATGTATGTAAATGACTTCTGTTATTATTGGTAAACCATTTTGCATGTGAAATAAATCATGTTTTTCATTACATGACCCCTCTAAAGCTTTACAAAAATAGAGTATTCCTATTCAACAGTCCTATTCAGGTACTATCAGGATAATTGAGTCTCAATGAGCTCAGACTCTCTCAAACAGGAAGCTGTTATGTCACTGCTGGAATTACCCCAGAATACACAAGCAGAGCTTCAGGAACAGCACGACTATGTAGACGCTTTGTTGAGTTCTGGAGGGTCTGGATGGAGGAAATTCTCTTTTCCATCTCTTTCTCTCTCCCCCACCCCCCAGTACTGCCTTTGTTGTCCCTCATCTCCTGCCGATGGAAAAGACTGATGTCACGTCACCATTGAAAGGGACACTAAATGCACCAAATGTTTCTTTCATCCACTCTTGCTTTCCAAGCGCACACTTGTTTTTAGTGGGTGAGGAGGGGCGGAGCAAACATTCCCACTATTGACCCCCCAAGCTGTGGAATGTGTGCCAAACTTCACTTATTCACAGCTCAGACAACTAAGCACGTGTCCACAGTGATGAGCTGGCTGTAGTGAAGGCTATAGCTAAACAATGTATACGCTAGTAAATGACAAGGCCAGCCAAGCAAAATAGACTGTACTGATAGTGAACAGTTTGTGCTATTTATTGCTAAAAAGCAGGACTGACTTTTGTCAAAAAAAAAAAAAAAAACTTGAAGTTTATCAGTGATGGCTCTTCATCATTCCAAAGGATACTTTTTGCAACTATGTGAAGTCAGTTTTAGCTTTGCAAGACAGTGAGCTAAGCAACAATTCGGTCCACCTGTTGAGTCGAGTCTGAGTCTAAGACCACATGCCTGATCAAACAAACATGTATAATTTATATAGAAACTATATAAATATAACTGAAAATTTGCATAGGTTATAGGCTAAGCTATGAAGCTAAACAACTAGCAGTGTACTAAATAATGTTATGTTTTGTGCTAACCTTTTGAGCACATATAACTATATAACTTTGAATGTTTGTTCTGAACTTTGAGAAAACCTTGCTAGAATGTTAAGCCAAAGTTCTGAGAATGTACCCTGTTAGCTGGGTTGTGAGAGAGAACATTACTGTTTGTCGCGATCATGATTTTTCTGGATTAGCGCTTTACATTAGGAAAAATAAGTCATGTGAATAATAACACTCTGGTTTAATGTCACATACATTTGAAGGTAAATCTATCGACCCACTAAGAAGTGAGGTTTGTAAAACTTGTAAGTATACAACAATGCTACACACTTCCATTACATTGGTAATAGCATTCATGTCTGAATTAGCATACTTGCGTAGAGTGTGTTTCTGAACTACAAAGAAAAATGCAGATGGACTTGGAGTATTGTAATACTATTTCTTTGTTGTGCTGCCTAAAGCTTGGATTTTCAACCAGGGAGGCATTTGAATGGTTATTCAATGAAAGTTTAAAGTGCAAGATAAAGCTGGTTTTATGTGGTTGCGGTACAAATGAATTTTGAAATTAAGATGTTTGTGGATCCACTTTGACCAGGCAGGAGGGCAGACAGACTGTGACATCATTCTAGCAAAGTCCTCAGTGTGATGCATGCTTTGTTTTAGGTAAAAATATTTTGTTTGCATATTTCCCTTCTTAGACTTCTACTAAAGGGCAGAAAATGGAATGGCGTATGATTCATGCAGGCCTAGATATGGAGTGGAAGCGTAACGCTCAGGACCGTTTCGGAATTTTGGAAGAGTTTCAGTCGCACACGGAGAACAATAAACATTCTTCAGGTCTCCAAAGGCTCAGTAGGAAAGCTTTGGAAATACACACTGCTACTGCCTTTTGTACACAAGATGACTTTCTCAGCGCTGGTCTCTCAGGGAAGCAGGCCAGCTCTGTCAGTGAGAGACTCCAGCGGGACAGGGGACGGGGAGGGAAAGACAGGCCATGGAGGAAAGAGAGGCACTCTACTCTCTCATTTGTAACTGAAACTCAGGTGCCTCAGCTCTCTAATATGGTGCTTTTAAACTTGTTAGTCATTTGGATGTGAGTGGGGTCAGTGGATATGATTAGGGGGTTTGCAGTGTCTGTTTCCCAAAGTCACTTTAAAGGAATAGTTCACCCCAAAATGAAAATTATCCCATATTTTACCCAACCTCAAGCCACTTCCCTCTTTCAGCCGATCACAATTAGAGTTATATTAAATAAGATCCTGGCTCTTCCCTTTGTAATGGCATTGAATAGTGCCCAAGTTCCAAAAAGAAAAATATCCATATTTAAAACTTTATAAACTATAATCACCTGATGTATGCCTTAGGAAATATGATGTTCATGTGGTTCAGCATTTTTCTCTAAAACTTCTCGTTTTAGACTTCTAATTTGTGACCGGCGTTTTGTTTTATTAACTCTTCCGGGTTAGTCAATTCTCACCTAAGCTTAAGCTACGCCTACGTCATACACCATACATCATATGTCAGGTGGTCACCCTTTCTGCCGGAACTTGACTGTGATTATAGTTAATTAAGTTGTAAATATGGATATTTTTCTTACAAAAACCCATCGCTTTGCTTTAGAAGGCATTTAATAACCCACTAGAGTCGTATGGATTACTTTTACGATGGATGGATGCGCTTGAGCCTGGATGATTGTGTTCGGCTAAAAGAAGAAAGTCACAATAGGTTGAGGGTGAGTAAATTATTGGATAATTTTCATTTTTGGGTGAACTATTCCTTTAAGGCAAGTCATTGAAACACCTCTCGGGCAGCTATTTCAGTCATGCAGCTCCATCTCTTTGAATGGGGAAACATCAAATTCTCCAAAGCTGTTCGCCAAGCTTACGATTAAATTTCATGTTTGAAATCTTACAACAGCTGTCTCATAAATGTTGTTTCTTATGCTCAAATATCACTAAAAAGCACATTTTTCAGGCTAGATCCGCCAATGCGCATATGCAGTTATAAGTGCGCATCTCAGAACACTGACTGTTTCTGTAGCAATCGGAACTTCTTACGGCAGCTGCGGTGATGCGAAGACTTTACTGATCGATTTTATTTAGAAGGCGGGTCTTATTTCGCCATATTGTGCATTGCACGTTCTCCCATTCATAGTAATATGAGTGCACTGTCTTTGTGTATCTAAAGTCTTTGCTGTTTCCCACCATGTAGCAGCACAGTGTGAAAGACGTCAGGCATTAATAGTCAAAGCAGCCAACTTTTCCAAATTTCCTAACTGCTACAGCATGAGTACTGTACTGGGAGCATTATTATCTCAGCTAAATAGCCACCCGGGTAAGCGTTTATATCTGAGGCATTTTTCTAAACAAGATTAGAAGTTGTTGTCACAGGGAACCCTCTTGAGGATTTTTATTTTGGTTAGCTTTTAAAAGAAATCTTTTGATGGTAGCTTCCAATTATTAACTTGTCTTAAAAAGACAGTTCACCTTATTGACAGTTCACCTGACAGTCATTATTTTATCATTCTTATTTAGATTGATATGACATGCTGTGGCAGAGGAGAAGATTTTCAGTGAATAATGGCTTGAATTCCTCACACTAAGATATTGTGGCTTCAGAAGACTAGGAATGAATCATGAGATGCATCAAATGGGTTAGATTTATTAGGCTTATATGGTGTTTTCTGGTCCTGGTTTTTTGGGTGAACTATTCTTTTAATGCTTGATTTGAAGGCATGCAGAGCATGTGCTCATATAAACAGATCTCCACCCAAAGACATCCTCTTTCATCTTCTGTTTTCTTCAACTTTCTCTTATAAACCATGAGATTGTCAAACCCCTATGATTGGAGGAGCTAGAAATAGAAAATAGACGGCGCCTGTGACACTGAAGAGTGGAGTAATTGCTGCTGAAAATTTAGCTTTGCCATAAAAAGAATAAAATACAGTTTAAAATATATTCAAATATAAAACAGTTATTTTAAATTGTAATAATATTTTAGAATTTTACTGTTTTACTGTATTTTTGATCAAATAAATGCAGCCTTGGTGAGCATAGGAGACTTCTTTCAAAAATATTCTGATTCTTATTTGGAGATTTTATTTCTGTCAGAAACTTAACCTGCCTTTTCACACAGTTCACCAGTTTACAGACATCCACGCAGTAAAGCATTGATTTGTCACCAAAAGTGAATGTCAGTCACACTGAATGGCACATGCCTGTATCCCTTTAGATTTGCCAGATTATTTAACACAGAAATACCCTGAGAATTAGAGATAACAAAAGCTGAAGTTAGTTTGCTCTCACTACATTGGTGGACCATTATTGCTGACACTTTCTCGTATGTGGCAGCTTTTCTCTGCCGGTTCCATTGACACTGTGTCTCTCTTTTTGAGCTCAGAAAATGCAGCTGTTGTCTCTCAGTAGGGGCGTTGAGGGTGGAGGGTATTCAGGAGTCCCTAACTTTGCCCTTTGACCCCTCTTTGCCTCCTTTTCTCACTTTCCCTTTGATTTTAAAAGGGCCGTCTACCCCCCACAAAGAACCATTTTTTCATACTGCAGTCACACAAACAGTGGACAGAAGGGTGTTTTGAGCTCACCTCCCCTGCTTAAGACAAGAGTTTCAGCTAAGCTTTAACTGTGTCTTTTCAGACTTGGTTTGCACAGTACTGTACGTCTTCAGACTTTCAGTGAAATGCATTCAAATGAGCCAAACAAGGGTGAATCTTACCAAAACATGTCCAGGTCATTTCTATCCTAGATAAAAAAAAAAGAATATATAGAAAATATTCATAAAATGCATAAAGAAAATGAAGCCTATGCTGAAAAAAATGGTGTAGGATTTAATTTGAAACAATTTTCACTCAGAAATTGCTACAAATAACTACAAAGAAATGGCAAGTATACACTGAATTAAACATGAAATTTTGAAGTATAGAAAGACTGAAATAGTATTTTCTTGTAAAACATATTTCAATAATCTTTATTTACAACTTTGAAAAATCTTTTTTTACATGATCATTTCTCAGGATCATTTTGCATTGTGACTAGAGCTGTCAATCAAACTTTAATCAGATTAATTACATGAATTAAACATGTAATTAATTAAGTCACAATTAAATTAAACATGAAGGTGATATTTCAAGTATGAGAATATTCAAGAATATTCCTTATGCAATTTTCGCACAGGTCACTGGGCATGATTAATTGCATATTTAATTTTTTATTACCTTGTCTGTATATTTTGCTTTTGGATTTTCTTCTTATTATTATTTTAAGTGATGATTCTAATGACTTCAATACAATTTAGGCCTATACTTCATTAAAATCAGCATAAAGGCAAAACAACATACACAATGATGAATACTTTACAATTTAAATCTTATTTTTGGGGTTAGGGTTATGAGTGTGAATTTAGGGAGGAAATGTAGTTAACTGTCATTAAAATAATGAAATAATCATTTTATTTATGTGTTTATTTATGTATATATTTAAAGCTGCAGTCCGTAAGTTTTGCCTCTTTGTCGCCATCTCTGTTTGAAACCTGCAATTGCAGTTATTTGCGGAAATTATCATTTTTACGTGGGTTGTGCATTGGCACGGCTCCTTAGCACAGATGAATCTAATGTTTGCTGTCAAGTCACCACATCTGTGTGGATACTGTACTTCAGAATCACAGATTCTAAGTCTTGGAAGTATGACCAAAATAAGAATTTTCACCGGAAAATGTAATCTGATGAAGTAACAAATCTGCCACTTTTGTTCTGACCAACGGAGAAATAAAAGCATAAATCGTACTGCTAATGGTGATTAAATCTAACGATCGCTTAGATGGGATCACGCCAAACCATGCAAATGATTATTATTGTTATACTTTGTTCTCAAATGGTTAACAACATCAGCACTGCGTGACTATGTGTATTTAGTGTGTAGCGTTACCTGTAGATTTCAATTTCTGTAGCCACTCACACAGTTACGGAGCTTTAATTATTATATTTATCTTATTTTATATAATGTTCAGACTTGGTTTTGACAGGTTTGTGATATTCACTCATTCATGCCAACCCTTACATATGTTGGAAAAAGTTAAATTGATAATCTTGCTCTGGGAAATCACACAATCAAACAGGCAAAGTTGCCAAGAGACATCATTCTTCAGCAAACACTTGCTGTGCTGTCTGTCAGGCACAACTCATGTGCTGATTGTGTGTGTTGTGTGTTTGTGGAAGTAATACCAGCATGGCTGCATTTTCTCACACACATGGAGTACAGGACAGTGGTATGATCTCATAGGTCTTACTATATTACAACGCTCTGTTCTCAAATCAGGTAACTGGCAATTGTACATGAGAATCACTAAGGAGCGGGACTCTTCGGGCTAGTGCAAATGTCTTATATTGACTCAATGTCTCAATGTTTGCACTGACACTTGTGGTGTCAAAACACATGTGGATCCACACTCACTCCCTGAAAGAGTTTCTTTGTGTTCTGTCTCCCTCATTCTCGCTTTCTGTCTCTCTTCAGGGCTGGACGACAGTCTCCAGCAGTATGTTGCTAACTTTGAGAGAGAGAAGATAGATGGAGAGCAGCTTCTGAAGATTTCACATCAGGATCTGGAGGAGCTGGCGGTGACCCGTGTCGGCCATCAGGAGCTGATTCTGGAGGCTGTGGATCTCCTCTGTGCATTGGTCAGTACTTTATCTGCCCAACAGCTCACTCCCATCCAATCAGATGCCATTTTACTGCCACATATCCTATTAGATTTCTCAGAGAGATCTTGTCCATTCATATACATATAGGCATATATACATATATAATCATATATAAATGCTTCTGTTTTATTTATTGTTTTGAAAGAATAATTATCGACTAATTGTTTTTTTTTAATGTAATGTTGTGTAAAAATGTCTTGACAGAACCAATCAAATGTTTAAATGGAGTCAAAAAAGTTGATATTATTCAAGGGTTAGTTCACCTAAAAATGAAAATTCTGTCATTAATTACTCACCATCATGTCGTTCCACACCTTCGTTCATCTTCAGAACACAAATTAAGATTTTTTTAGATGAAATCCGTTGGCTCAGTGAGGCCTCCATTGACAGCAAGATATTTAATACTTTCTAATGCCCAGAAAGCTACTAAAGACATATTTAAAACAGTTCATGTGACTACAGTGGTTCGACCTCAATGTTATGAAGCGACGAGAATACTTTTTGTGCGCCAAAATAACGACTTTATTCAACAATATCTAGTGATGGGCGATTTCAAAACACTGCTTGAAGCTTCTAAGCTTTATGAATCTTTTGTTTGGAATCATCAGATTAATTCATCACATTGGAAATGAAAAGTCATTTGTCATTTTCATCATATTGGAAATGAAAAGTTCTATAGTATACTGCAAATTTTGACAAATCTATACATATGCTATCCATAAATAAAATGCATATGTACTGCACAACAGTGTCAAACCATTAATATGTCAGTTTTATAGAAGTTCACGCACATGACATGCAAACAAAAAATATATATTGTGGCCACGAGTTAAGATTTTGTTCTCTCGTTTTAGTAAATTGTGGCCAAGCTGAACTAATTCGTTCCCTCATTTTGACTTAACTAAAACAAGGTAATGAAATATTACAACATGGCCACAAATTACTAAAAAGAGGGGATAAGTTATTATATAGTGTGCACGATTTACTTAAAATGAGGGTATGAATTAGTAAAACACATATTAGTAAGACGTATTAGTAAGAATTGTTCATTTGTGGCCACAATATACTTTTTTAGGGCGGGGGGCTTCTGTACATTTCTGCCTCGGAATAAAAATAAAAAAGGTAATTGCGACTTTGTGATTATCTCGCAATTCTGACTATTTTTTCTCAGAATTGCATATACATGCAGAATTCTGATTAAAAAAAAAAAAAAGTCTGAATTGACCCTTCGCCGGGAGTTTGATTGACAAGCGATCTAACCAGTCATAACGCCGAATCCGCCATTTTGTCCGACAAAGCAGTCGGGAGTTAGAAGGTTAACCTCAGTGGACTTGAACTTGAAAAATGGTGTGTATTGACGTATAGCATGAGTAGTATTGTAGTGTGCTATTGCCAAAGTGGCTATAGCCAAGCACATAATTTTCTCTGAAGAGCCGATATGCCTCTAAAATGACCGTATTATTTTACTGTTAATCAGGCCACATAAAGCTGTTGACAATCAAGAACTGTTTGGACAAAAGTAGCTTAACATTCTGACACAAATGGCCTTCTTTAACATTCAAAGAGTACTTTCTCCCCAGCATGAGCTGTGTTATAGGTGGAGACTGCCATGAACAGGAAAGCAGAGATTTCCCAGGCATTCCAATCAGCTGTTCTGTCTCGCTTCCTTCCCAAAATTTCTTCTTGACTTCCTCCGCTCTCTTTTTTTCCCTCTCAGACAGTATTAATGATCAGAAAGTGCACCTTAAAAACTCATCGTGTACTAGAGGAACATTTTGCCTGTATTAAACTGAGGATGTGTGTGTTTTTGTGTGTTAGCAAACCCAAAGTTGTAGGCAGTGCTGATTCTTATCACAGAACTGGTGTTAGCTGCCACTCTGTCCCAACATTGTGGTGGATATGAATAGGGAGGGTCAGTTGGAACAAACAGTGTCCACTGTGTCCATTCAGAGACCACTCTTTCAGGATAGGAGACTGACACAGGACTTTATAATAGGAGACTGCACCATGAAGAGACACCGATGAGACACTTTCTGTTCTTTCTGTCCAGTTTGTTTGTACATTCAAATGATACTTTCAATAAGGAAGCTTATATGTAACTTCATCAAATGTGTCTTAAAGGGAAAGTTAACCCTTAATATATGCTTAATATATGCTAACATTTTATTTTGATGGTCCCACAACAGACATTTTACAGACTATAAGTAACTTTTCAACTGAGGGGCTGTTTACACAACTCTGTTTTCAATTTAAAAAAAACTGTGTGAACAGGGATCATTTTGTCAATGTTGTTGTCTGTACGCAAAAAAAAAGAAAAACTTTAAGAAAAAAAATTTCTTTAGTACATCGTTGCCATGTAAACGAACCCTCGGGGCTTAAATACACAAGGAATGATAATCAACGGAACAGGGAACAGGTGTGAACTAACCAGGAACCATGACAACTAATGAATGAATGGGAACCATGACTAGAAACTAAACAGGGGTGCATTTCTCGTACAATGACGTAACTCTCTGCTTAACTACCATAGTACGATGCATCATTGAACAAATCAACTAGCTAGTCATGACTGTTTCCGGAAACTATATTGTCGCAAACCTGTCATTCAGCCACGTTGGTGAATGATGTCACGCAGGTGGTAGAGTAATAACTTCTTTAAATGAATCCGTTTGAGATCAAATTAATGCTAGATTTTTTTGCTATAAATTACGGACATGGCATCTGAGGACTAATTCTCATTTTTCTCATTTATTTTGCTTTATTTCCAGATTCAATCATAGGCTCGTTCTTATGTACCAGAGCACATACGCACATGCTCACTCTTCAAAACCGGTGCTTAAAATCTCTTGACAAACTAAAATATGTAAATGACATTTGTATACATTCAAAATAAAAGATTTACATTGTACTTAATGTGAGCTTGCTTATTTTGCTGAAGATAACGATTTATTAAGTCCATGTCATAAAAACAAGAAACTATATGCTTCTAACGACAGCTCGAGAGTTTGCGATGCAATTTGCAAGTGTTTGTTTGAACGATGGTTTCGGGAAACACCAAATCGCTGAACTATGTTAGTAACAACGGAACTTGCGATGTTAGTTGGCTAACGATGCTTTTGGGAAACGCACCCCAGAACAAGACATTGAAATGGAACATGACTACAGGTACAGGCAAAACAAGTGAAAAATGCCAGTTTTGGTCAAAATTGAGGTTTTCACAAAAATTAGTTCATTAAGCCCTCGTCTAGGGATCCCAATGCTCCAAATAGCAATTAAACATCTAAAAGTATCTTTATTTGTACATTTTCTGAGAGGAGTACCTTTCCTTTGTCCATAAAAAATGCCAATTTTCAAACTCATGCTGATGTAAACAAAACAATCTTATTCGCGCTGACTGAGAGATCCGAAGCACGCACACAAAGACGCTGCGATCCCGATATGCACATATACAGAATTACAGTATACATGTAACATTATATTAGATCCGTGTGATACAGTAGGTCTTAATATAGGCTATAGGCTGTCTGTTTCATTAATGTTAATTAAACAATTGTAGAATTATGGAAAAAAAGTTGAATATATATATATGTCTTCCTATAGATATGGGTTTTGACTTGGTTTGTGACACATTTGGTGGTATTACCAGGGATTTCAAGGAAGGGTTGCTAGGTTATTTTGTTTTGGAACCTTCAGAAAACTAGATTTTTCTCAAAATTGACTTTGCTGACTCTATCAACTTGGTGTAGCTCATTCATTTTTTGTCGGATTACAACTAATCGTACATCATTTTTTAATAGAGAATGTGAAAATTACAACTTTTGATTTTTGATCATTTTGTTCATTGCGACTCATTTTGCCATCACAGGTCACATATGTTTGGAACCATACGTGGGTGAGCAAATGACAACAGTGGGTGAACTAATCCTTTACACCCGTCCATAATTGCACAAAAGGTGTGTTTCTTTGTAAGAATATGCCTGCAGCAAAGAGTAAAAGGAAGACTTGTGGTTTGATGTTGGATGTTGACGCTCCACCTGTTAGACCAGGTGGCTGTTCACAAGGATGTTATTGAGAAAAGATTTACCTCAGTCGTTTTCCGTTTATATTTAAGCGTCATCTGTTCTAAGCAGTGAATGAGCGGAGAACCACAGAGGAACTGTAGCATGAAGGCTGGAATAGACATTGCGGTGTTGACTTTGTGAGAGGTCAGCTATAGCACTCCTGGGTAGAATGTTCTGGAAGATATCTCCTGGAGAGCAGGAAACAGATGTGACCCACCCACCTGTCAGAGAGCCCCCCGCCCAGCTCTCTCTCACACAAACTCATACAGACAAACACACAGTAAGCTAGTGCAGGAAAATATGTCACACCATTGTTCCAGTAGTTTCCGCTGAGCGGACTGACTCAGCCTCATCTTAGTGCTCTGTATCTGTTAGGTCTCTATGTATTTTTAAAAATAGCTTTCATGAGCATTAAGGACGTGCTAAACTCCCCAACTCTCTGGCTCGGTTCCACTTCAGTAAAGTACCATGGTTCTTTGGATATGAAATTATTGGACATTGTAATTTCATAGTATCATTTGAAGAACCTTGGAGTCACATATACTGTAAATACCATGATATATAAATATGTTTAATCAGTATCATGGTCATGTTTCCTTTAGGACATACTTCTGATGTGGCTCCTGCACAGACAGGGACGTTTCTGAATAGAAACAAGACACAAAAATATATGCAATCCATGGACACCATTTGATCTGGAATCCATTGCATGTCTATTGATAGAAAAGGGCTGAACAATTCATATCATCACCAAAGAGAAAAATAACAACCACAATTGAGATTGTCAAAATTGCGACTTTTTAGGTATCACAATTTCAACTATATCTCACAATTGCTACTTTTTATGTATCTAAATTTCATCTATATGTAACAATTCAGACTCTGTCACACCTGCGATTTTATCACAATTATGTCTTTTTATATATCACAATTTCAACTATATGTAACAATTGCAACTTTGTCACAGCTGCGACTTTGTCACAATTACTACTTTTTATACATCACAATTTCAACTATATGCAACAATTGGGATTTTATGTCACAACTGCGACTGTCACAATTGCGACATTTTATATATCACAATTTCAACTATATGTAACAATTACGACTTTATATTTTGCAACTGCAACTTTGTCACTATTACGACTTTTTATATATCACAATTTCAACTGTATGTAACAATTATGACTATGTCACAGCTGCAACTTTGTCACAAATATGACTTTTTATACATCACAGTTCCAACTATATGTAAAAATTGCGTCTTTTAATGTCACAATTGGGAATTTTAATGTATCACAATTTCAACTACAGGTGCTGGTCATATAATTAGAATATCATCAAAAAGTTGATTTATTTCACTAATTCCATTCAAAAAGTGAAACTTGTATATTATATTCATTCATTACACACAGACTGATATATTTCAAATGTTTATTTCTTTTCATTTTGATGATTATAACTGACAACTAAGGAAAATCCCAAATTCAGTATCTCAGAAAATTAGAATATTGTGAAAAGGTTCAATTTTGAAGACACCTGGTGCCACACTCTAATCAGCTAATTAGCTCAAAACACCTGCAAAGGCCTTTAAATGGTCTCTCAGTCTAGTTCTGTAGGCTACACAATCATGGGGAAGACTGCTGACTTGACAGTTGTCCAAAAGACGACCATTGACACCTTGCACAAGGAGGGCAAGACACAAAAGGTCATTGCAAAAGAGGCTGGCTGTTCACAGAGCTCTGTGTCCAAGCACATTAATAGAGAGGCGAAGGGAATTAAAAGATGTGGTAGAAAAAAGTGTACAAGCAATAGGGATAACCGCACCCTGGAGAGGATTGTGAAACAAAACCCATTCAAAAATGTGGGGGAGATTCACAAAGAGTGGACTGCAGCTGGAGTCAGTGCTTCAAGAACCACTACGCACAGACGTATGCAAGACATGGGTTTCAGCTGTCGCATTCCTTGTGTCAAGCCACTCTTGAACAACAGACAGCGTCAGAAGCGTCTTGCCTGGGCTAAAGACAAAAAGGACTGAACTGCTGCTGAGTGGTCCAAAGTTATGTTCTCTGATGAAAGTAAATTTTGCATTTCCTTTGGAAATCAGGGTCCCAGAGTCTGGAGGAAGAGAGAAGAGGCACACAATCCACGTTGCTTGAGGTCCAGTGTAAAGTTTCCACAGTCAGTGATGGTTTGGGGTGCCATGTCATCTGCTGGTGTTGGTCCACTGTGTTTTCTGAGGTCCAAGGTCAACGCAGCCGTATACCAGGAAGTTTTAGAGCACTTCATGCTTCCTGCTGCTGACCAACTTTATGGAGATGCAGATTTCATTTTCCAACAGGACTTGGCACCTGCACACAGTGCCAAAGCTACCAGTACCTGGTTTAAGGACCATGGTATCCCTGTTCTTAATTGACCAGCAAACTCGCCTGACCTTAACTCCATAGAAAATCTATGGGGTATTGTGAAGAGGAAGATGCGATATGCCAGACCCAACAATGCAGAAGAGCTGAAGGCCACTATCAGAGCAACCTGGGCTCTTATAACTCCTGAGCAGTGCCACAGACTGATCGACTCCATGCCACGCTGCATTGCTGCAGTAATTCAGGCAAAAGGAGCCCCAACTAAGTATTGAGTGCTGTACATGCTCATACTTTTCATGTTCATACTTTTCAGTTGGCCAAGATTTTTAAAAATCCTTTCTTTGTATTGGTCTTAAGTAATATTCTAATTTTCTGAGATACTGAATTTGGGATTTACCTTAGTTGTCAGTTATAATCATCAAAATTAAAAGAAATAATCATTTGAAATACATCAGTCTGTGTGTAATGAATGAATATAATATACAAGTTTCACTTTTTGAATGGAATTAGTGAAATAAATCAACTTTTTGATGATATTCTAATTATATGACCGGCACCTGTATATGTAACACTTACGGCTTTATATGTCACAACTGCGACTCACAATAGTGACTTTTTATCTCACAATTTCAACTATATGTAGCAATTAAGACTGTCACAGCTGCGAATTTGTTACAGTTACGACTTTTTATATATCACAATTTCAACTATATGTAACAATTGTGACTTTGTTACAGCTGCGACTTTGTCACAATTACAACTTTTTATACATAACAGTTCCAATTATATGTAAAAATTGTGACTTTATATGTCACAATTGGGAATTTTAATGTATCACAATTTCAACTATATGTGACTTCATGTCACAACTTTTTATATATCACATTTTCAACTATATGTAACAATTATGACTTTATATTTCACAATTATTTTTTTTATATATCTCACAGTTTCAACTATATGTAGCAATAGGAGTTATGCGCAATCTAACTTCCGTATTCTGTAAAACAGATCAGATTGCTTCCGGTTTAGGTCTTTTGTATGTGCTTCATGAAAAAATTGCTGTTTTATTCAAAATAACTTAAAAGGATCGAGCAAAGATGAGCATAACTGATGTCCCCCCATATGCAGATTGAGATTTAAAAGCTTTTTTTATTTTTCTTCTTCACACTAATGTTTAGATATTTAATAGAATAAATCACCTATAACACTGTGAACTAGGTAATTTCACTGATTACCTTAAAAGTCCATAGATATGCTGTCAGTTCATAATGCTGGAGGAATTATGGGACACTACACTTTTTTGAAAATAGGCTCATTTTCCAACTCCCCTAGAGTTAAACAGTTAAGTTTTACCATTTTCGAATCCATTCAGCTGATCTCCGGGTCTGGCGGTACCACTTTTAGCATAGCTTAGCATAGTTCATTGAATCTGATGAGACCATTAGCATCTTGCTCAAAAAAATGACCAAAGAGTTTCGATATTTTTCCTGTTTAGAACTTGACTCTTCTGTAGTTACATCGTGTACTAAGACCGACGGAAAATGAAAAGTTGCTAGTTTTCTAGGCTGATATGGCTAGGAACTATACTCTCATTCCGGCGTAATAATCAAGGAACTTTGTCATTGTGCCTGCTGCACCCATGGTACGGCAGCAAAGTTCCTTGATTATTACGCCGAAATGACAAGACAGTTGGCCTCAGAACTGCAGGTTCCTATATTTTTGACTTGGAATGTGAAAAGAACTGGGGGGGGGGGGGGGGGGGGGGGGGGGATTACAATATCATCATCTCTGAGAAATGCTTTAGAATGTTTTATATGTTTAATGTCTTCTAATCAATTCTTTTAGCACCTACTTTGTCAGTCCTTCTAATTTATTTCTTTCAGGTATTTCAGTGTCTGTATTTATGGTTTTAGTAACTGCAGATGGCAGACATTCTGCCTCCGGGCAGAGTCACACCCCACATCTGTCTTGATGATAACACACCCCATGAACTTTGAAGGAATAGTTCTCCCCAAAATAAAAAATTGGCCATTTTCTCTCAAAATCTCATTCATGTTTGCAATAATGGCACATCAAGATACTAAATCTGATGCCACTGATGCCAAACGCCACTAGATGAGTTGGAATGCTAGCTTGGTTGAAATATCTAGTTCAGTCATGAAACTCTAGATAGGTCTTTTACATGCAATCTGCAAGCAATCACATCATTACCACATTTAAATAAAAAAAAAAAAAATAAACATTTAAATGATCAGGTTCAGTGTTTGCTGTAGGCTAGTCCTGCATTGCACAGCATTGAGTTCCTCTGAAACCTTCCACCTCCCCCAGCTCCACCTGTCTAGATCTGCTTTGGGATTTATGTATGTCTATTCATGCAGCAGCAGCATATCTTACATGCTCACAGTGGCAGCGTGTCTGTGTGTGTAATGGCAGTAGCAAGTTCATACTTGCTCTGCAACAGCAGCATGCATAACAGATATGGTCTGCAAAGACCAAATACATTAAAATTGCCAGATTCGGTAATGTCAAAACTACTTTGGGTTATTTGCATTGAACTCGTTCAACATTAAACACATCCTGGAGTCTGTGGTCCAGGGAAGATTCTGCTCGTACGGCTAATTTCTAGCACAGTTATTTCTACTCATCTTTGAGGAAGGCAGCATGAAATTAATATCTTGAGGATGGATTACCCTTTATTATTGTTTTAAGAATTCTGACATCATGAACTCATCATAGCTAAAGCTTCATCATAATACAAAAACAACAGGGGAAGATTCCAGAGAAAGATTCCTGAACTCAATGTATCTCTCAAACACCTGTATTTTGTGTTGTTGTCTTTGACCAGGCCAAAGTCTCTGCACTTTTTGGCAGACAAGTCCATGCAAACAGTCTGTCAGTCAGTGTCTGGCTGGGTTTAGGGCAGAGAGGGCTTTCTGGAATTCTTTTGAAGTCAGGCAGTGACCATGTTCATGCGTCGGCTCTGACTGGTGCACTGGAATGTGATGGGATTTTTAGCCGGAAAGGTTGTGAGAATGACCCATGCGCTGTAGCCACTGTCACATGGCATTATAAATACCAGATACTTCACATTTCATATCACTAAAGTAGAAGATAAACAAATGGAAACTGCTTTAGCAGTTGATAAGCTAGGTATTTATTAGTGGTACTTTTAGCATGTCTATTATTATAGCTTGTAGTGATTGCAATTGACATGCTGTGTCTAAAAACATTACATTCAGTTTGCACTTAAGTATATTCTTTTAAAGTATTTTATTTCAGTAATAAGTACTCTTTTTAAAAGTATACTAAAGTGTTTCACAGGGGTATCTACAGACCTGAAAATCATAGAGAGTTGGGATTGGGCTCTTTTGACTTTGCCATTAAGTAACCGTCCAATACAACCTAGCAACTGCATAGAAACATGCTAAAAACACCCAGTACATTGTATCAGTGACCTTTGAGCGGAAAAGCGCCACTTCCTTTAGAGAATGTAAAAATCTAGTTTGATCTTAGAAGACTAATGTAAGACTTTTTTTTTTCTTTGCAGAACTGTGGTGTGGAGACTGATAACTTGAAGACTCTGTTAGGTCAGATGCGAGCAGCATCCAATAACTTGCACAACTGTGCATCAGAGCGCAGGAAAAATCCTTCTTATGATGGAGGAAGTCCAAACAAACCACCTAACGTGTTCCTCACTGCTGTGGTGGAGCTGATAGGGGCTGCCAAGGGCATGCTGGCCTGGCTTGACAGGTATGTGTGATTTACACACGCATGCACACACACACACACACATTTGCTTTTAGAGATGCTAGCAGAGTTGACAAATTATATATTGTGCTAACGTTTTTAACATCCCAACAGTTTTGGCTAGTGTTATGCAAATAATGTGTAAATGTTAGGAACAAATGTTCTTAAATTAAAATCTTAAAGGAATAGTTCACCCAAAAATGAAAATTTTGTCATCATTTACTCAGCCTCAAGTTGTTCCAAACCTGTATGAATTTCTTTCTACTGCTGAACACAAAAAAAGTAATTTTGAAGAATATGGTTAACCAAACAGTTGATGGACCCCATTGACTTCCTTAGTATTTTTCCCCCCATACAGTGGAAGTCAGTGGGGTCCATCAACTGTTTGGTTAACCATATTCTTCAAAATATCTTCTTTTGTGTTCAGCAGAAGAAAGAAATTCATACAGGTTTAGAACAACTTGAGGGTGAGTAAATGATGACAGAATTTTCATTTTTGGGTGAACTATCTGTTTAATGGTGTTATTCACAATCAATAAACATTTTCACAAAGTTAAGAGAACATTAACATTATGCTAACATTACGTAAAGGCTGTGTAAACATTAGGAAAAACTGCTACTACTATAATAATATTATTACAAATATGTTAATACAACAAAACATGGTGTTATTATCGTTCAAAGTTTTCACAGTGTTAAGAGAAAACGTTTGTCCAACATTTTCAAATGTCTTGAATTAGATTTTTTTAAGTAATAACAACAAATGAACAGGTTGACAAATAAAATTTTCAAGAATGTTATGCTAACCTTTAAATACCGTTAACTGAACATCAGTGAACCCACAACCAAAATGTATGTTTTAGAAAGCATTTTAAAACATATTCAGAACAACATTTTTTTCACTCGTTATAGTATTTTCTTACTAGATATGAATTGTAGTACAGGTGACATTGACAGGGTTTTCAAACACTGTAACTGCAAATTCACTTTAGAGTCACAGTTTTACTGGCAGCTGTCTCACCAACTATTGTTTTGGTTTTGTGCTCAGTCAAAACACCTTAAATCTTTTCTTTGTGATGTCATACAGACACACACGTACATATATACTACATGTTTGGGCTTGAACCAACACATACCAGATTTCACAAACCTTCACAAACCTGTTCACATGGATAAGTTACACTTGTGTTCTCTTTGTCTGCAGGACTCCCCTCACAGGAATCAGTGATTTCGCCTCAACCAAGAACAAGATCATTCAGCTCTGTCTGGAACTGACCACAACTGTCCAGAAGGTTTGTTATGTGTAAATGATCATTCATCTCCTCAAACCTCTGCAAGCATTCACTGCACTATTAATGGTCACATACGCTAAAGGGGTGGTTGAAGACATCACTAACCCTAAAATTTACATAAGCCCTGCCCCCGAGAACATGCAACAAAGGGGGTGAGGCCATGTTATTGCAATACAGTAGGTAACATAGCATGTCATAAAAGCAAGATGACAACATGACAAGTTATAACCATAATTAAACTAAACTATACCTGTTCTATCTTCATGCAGTATATATTCTTTGACTCTGTAGGTATCTTACAACAGTTTCCACACAAGCGATTTATAGATTATCATGACAGAATATGCTAATCAATGACTAAGATAGTTAACGCCACATCAGCTACATAAATTCATCAACTAAACATTCAGAAATGTCCTGTTGCATTCTACATGTTGTCACTTCTTCTCGAGTCTCTCCATCATTGTCAGAGTCCGGTTTGAACATAAAAGGCTGAACAGTTTCTGAACACAGTCTGCGTGAGGTAATCGGAGCTGCTGCTAACATTGACTCTTGAAACTCCGCCCTCTTCTTGGGAGCAGCAGCTCATTTGTATTTAAAGGGACACACACAAAAACGGAGCGTTTTTGCTCTCAAAAAATGATCTATGGGGTATTTTGAGCTAAAACTTCACATACACACTCTGGGGACATCAGAGACTTATTTTACATCTTGTAAAAGTGGCATTATATGACCCCTTTAATTTACCAAGTTTGCATTAAACCAGTCAAAAATACAATTAAAAATGTTATTAATGTTGCAAATTATAATTTCTGTTGTTTGAGAAACGTTTTATTTTATAATTATTTTTATAATTTAATTATTCAGTCTTTATCGATTCCAGAATTTCTTTTTTTTTTCAAATTCTTTTTATGATTTTTTAGTAAATATTGTGTAAAATATTTGAATGCACATTTTGCATTTTAACAGGGTTATTATTGTTAACTAAAACTAAATCTACAACCATTAAAAATGTGTTTTCATTATTTGAAATAAACTTTAACTGAAATAAAATAAAATATAAAAAACCAACACTTCTCATTTTCGTTTAAGCATCTCATTAAGTTGAAGTAGTAAAACAACTAAAACTAAATGAACCAAAACTAATACATGAAATCAATAAATACTACGTAGACATAAAAAAAAACTATTAATAATGACAGAACACACAACAAAATTGCTAAAACTTTAACTAAAATTAAAGTGAAAACAGAAAATATATTTAAAAAAATCTAATTGAAAATATTACCAAAAATATAATAGTATATCCATGATACTAAAACAACACTATTAGATTTTTATTAGCATTAGATTTTTTTCTGCATTGGCCTTTAAAGGGGTTATAATTCTCAAATGATTTGTTCGAAGCACTTCAGTCTCTCTAAACCCCTCTTTATATTTTCTATCGAGTGTTCAAAATACGTAGATTTGTGTGTTATGTTGTGTAATCCCAGTGCAGTTGTAGTTCTTGGGCTAACCGGCTAACTCACGTTATTATTCTCTTACTGAAATAGTTCTGCTAATCATCTGTGGGCCCATTATTACCTACATTGTGTTGATTAATGCAAATTATCTGATGTTTGTATTACTTGGATAATAATAAAGAGTGGATCAAAGATTTTTGTTTACAAACTGTTATGTTTTATCAGTTTTTCACGTTTGTGCTTGGCTAACGTTTGTACGCGGTAGACCAATCACAACAGACTGGACCATCTGACCAATCAGAGCTCAGTAGGCTAACAGGAAAAAAATCAATAATTAATCATACTTACAGGTTGTGATTCTGAGAAGCAAGTTAGTCCAAATAAACTAGGTACTGACCCATCTTGCATGGACAAGCATTTTGCGAATCCCTTGTTGAACTTATACTGCTGTTTTATCGTAAAAATGAATTCCAACCACTGATTCTTCACATCCTCATACTTTTGAAGTGAAAATAACACAAATTTGCTGTTACAGCACAGAACACATCAGTGTCTTCTTGACATGATGTAAACCACACAAACCAGGGTCAAAGTGATGGTCAAAGTAAGCGTTGTTCACGGGCAGCCAATGAAGACTATAGTGCTACTGCAAATGTGCTACTGCGTAACTTATGCAGGTCACAGCAATGAGACTGACGACTTGTTTAGGCGGTTCAGAGTCGATTCTTTCTTTTGGGAGACATTAACTTTATTTATTACATTCACAGACAGCTATATTACACACTGCATGAAAGATAATATTCGATAAAGCATAAAAGGGGCACTTTCATTGAAATGAATGATCAATGTTATGTGACCTCAATTTCTTTCAAAAACTGTTGAACAGTAGTGTATTAAGGTATGTCTCTTTACACACAGACTCCTGAAGCACAGAGAAACATATGGTTTTAGTGAGCATGTCTCAGTGGGGATGGGCGGCTCATAACTGTGATCGATGTCTCGGCTCTGTTTTTGCTCTTCATAGTCTTACAGCTCTCAAGCACCACAATTTAAACTCTGCAGCAATTATCCCGTCAAACTTGTCTTTAAATCATAATTAAATACAGGCGATAGGCCCTTCTCCATTTATTTGTCAGCACATTCCATATTTTGAATCCTTATATTACATTTCTTAAATACTTTCTTTGGCATTTTGATTTTATGTTTACCATTCCATATTTTCCTGTGGGAACTCAACCTAACGTGGCATCTCATGCGAATCCTCCCTTTTTAATTGCAGGACTGCACAGTGTTTGAAATGGAGGAGAAGATATTAGAAGTGGTAAGTAGAAAGTCTTGCCGTCAGCCATTTTGCATACAGTATATTTATGAATTCCCTTGAAGCAGCAATATTATTAAGGCATGCAAACTTCTCTCAGGTCAGAGATTCAGATGTTGTCTGTGATGCATTTGGGTTCATTGTAAGTGTGGAGATGCAACTTCTATTGTTCGGTTGAGATGTTTTCCTCAGGAACCACTGGAGCATCCTGTGGTAGATAGCAGTATCTCGCAGTCTCCTTCAAAGGAATGTTCCGAATGCATTACAATAATTTTTACAGATAGTAAAAAAAGCAAAAATTGCACTTACAGTCACACTGGAAGTCAATGGGGCAAAGCATTGCACTTGCATAAATGTTAAAATACACGTACAAAATACATTCTCCTACTATATGCAGAGTGTGCAAGAGATACTGAATAATCGATGAGAAATAATATTAGCAATACTTCATTTTATTCTTTTGGATCAGATTTGATAAGTTATGAGTTTTGGTTAATATTATTCATCGAATCCCTAAAGGCCTTGGTTAGGTCAACAGAATAGAAAAATAGTTTCAATAATCATGCACAATAAGGCCATAATTTTTAGTCACCCTCATGTCACTCCAAAATATGTTGACTTTTCAATATGTTGACCCATTGACTTTCATGGAATGGGCAAAAACATTCTTCATAATATCTTCTTTTTTCTGCAGAAGAAAGAAAGTCATAAATCTTTGGAACAACTTTTATTTATATCTTTTATCTTAAATTTACATAACGCAAGGTCACACGTGAGACCGGAGCTTGCAATCCAAATTGTCTGCGTGCTAATTTGCAGTGAAAAGGAGAAAAAGAAAAAAAAGATTATGGAGGAGGAAATGGTTGGGGAGACATGGGTCTATAACGCCTCCCCGAACTTCCCGCTGCCCTGTATCCTGCTCTCTCATTGGCTGTAGGTCATCGCCGATGTCATTTTTAGTCAGAACACATTTCATACAGCAGGACTTTGAATTGCAGACAGGTCCAGATATTTTGCATGCCAAATATCTCACAGGCATCTGCAACACATTGTAGATTCTCTCAGTTCGCGTCTTTGATAATTCACACTGCGTGATTGTCGCGAACGAGCACAGAGTTGCCTCCGTTTTCGAGCGAGTGAATTTGTCGGCGAGTGAAAATCGGGCCTAAAATCGTGCAGTGTGAAATCAGCATAAGCCTCAGACATCATGCCCACAGACTATTGGCTGATGTATAATGCACACAAAATGGGAAACACTTTAGGAGTTGCGAAGTCGTCATAGTGATGCCAAACCCCCTCATGGAAGATAACAGCTGTCGTGGTAATATCTGTGACAATGAGTGCTTCGATTCAGGATCATCAAGTTCATGGCGCTATCCCTGTTGAAAAAAAAAGCATATGCTGGTTAGGTATGTTTTGAAGCATGGAATCTGGTTTGAGCTGGTTTATGTTGATTTGAGCTGGTTTATGCTGGTCCTTAGCTGGTCATGAGCTGGTTTAAGATGGTCAGGTGCTGGTCCTAAGCTGGTCTTGAGCTGGAGCTAGTTGCTTAGGACCAGCATAAACCAGCTCAAACCAGCTTAAGGACCAGCATAAACCAGCTCAAACCAGCTTCCATGCTTCAAAACATACTTAACAAGCATATGCTGTTTTTTTCAACAGGGATTGTTGCGGGAAACTTGCACAACATTCTTGAATGATTAATTTATTAGATGCACTCTGTTATCGTAGGGACATCGACTTAATGATTGGTTGCTTTATATGTCGATCAGACGTCTTTTTGGGCGGTCCTTGGCCAATGAAATCTGCTATGGAGTCCAGACCTTCTGCCGTCAGTCTGAAGGTCTGGCTACACAAGACTACGAAATATACTTAATATCTTAATAACTTAATATCATTTTGTGAAAATATCACCATAGGCACATTTTTCCAAGTTCTAGCTAAGTTATTATGACCAAATGAATTCTTAATACCACAGCACTGATCTTTCTGTTTACTTAAGGCACGGGTTTTGACTGGCATTTGTGACTCCACCATGAGAATGACCTCTGACCCCTTGAAGACTCACATGACCTGTTTGGAGGAAGTCCCCATCACTAATATCAAACCAGGCGAGGGACTGGTAAGTGTCAACAGTCTTTGCACATTACCTGCTGGTACTGTTGTACTCGTTGCATAACAACTGCATATTATTTGTTTACTCTTTGAAGGGAATGTATATCAAATCCACTTACGATGGGCTGCACGTCATCACCGGAACCACAGAAAATGTGAGCCAAGCTTCTTTAACTCACTAATAGAACAACAGATTGCTGTGACTTTTTTTTGCTGTTAATGTATCAATGTCCAGCATCATTCAAACCACTTCACAGTCTGTGACTAATGGATTGCCAAGATCCATAAAACAAGAAACAGAGGATAACTTCAATTGATTCTGTCTCTGTTTCACTCCTCAGTCTCCAGCGGACAGAACTCAGCGGATTCATGCAGGCGATGAGGTGATACAAGTCAACAGACAAACAGTGGTGAGTCCATCCGTCTGTCACATGATAGTGAGGAGGATTATGGGTAAATAATCTGGTCTAAAAGAATGAAAGGAAGCAAGATGATGAGCTTTTGTGTTGGACTGAGTAAACCTGATCCATGGGAGAGAGATATGTCAGCGCTGAAAAGCCTTTTGGATAACCATATTGTTATGGACACCTTTATCATTGTTTTGGATCAGTGCTGTTTTGTATTCACCTCATATTTACAGTGAAAGCACTGGATTGGTGCCGAACCATTTGTGTTTGTACAGCATAAAGCTATTCAGACTACATTTGCTCAGCAACAGTAGGATCAACTTTCCCCCCATTTATGGTCATTTATGTCCAGGTTTCATTTCAGGTCCACCCTTGTGAAAAAGAGGTGCTCTTAACTGTATTGAATGTGCACTTGTAGCATTCCTCAAATCTTAAAAATACATATTTAAAAAACAATGTACTTGCAGATAATGTAATATTAGTGAAATAAAAAGCCACTTAAGTGCACTTAAAGACAACACACTTTCATGACTTAAGTGCACTTTAAAAACATGCACTTTGTAATAATGTCATATAAAAAGTTTTACTTTATAGTACATTTTAAATAATTTTTCATTTTGTCATGTTTTAAAGAAGTACACTTAATTTGATTAACATACTAAAGCATGTGTAAAGTACTTGATTATAAAACTGTAGCGTGTTATTTGATATTACATTATTAAAGTTAATATATTTTAAATGTACTAAATTGCAACTTTAAAAGTTTCATTGGAAATGACATTAAAGTATATTTCAGTTTAGCATAAATGCTTGTCTGTACATCAGTACTGTAACCATATTTAAATGACAATAAAAGTAGTTATAAAATTACATACTGTATACATATATACTTAATCCTACACAAATTGGCCTAAAAGCACTCTTAAGTTCAACCAATTTGATTTACTATAATACAATTTACTATGATACAATTTAATTTAATTGTAAATAACATAAAATTAATCAAAATCATTACATTTATTTTGCACTTAAGTATTGTAATGATTATCCACTGAAAACATGAAACAAGAACAGACGTAACAAGTATATTCTTTTAAATTATATATATATATTTTTATAATAAGTACGCTTTTAAAAAGTATGCTAAATTGTTATTTTTCACAAGGGCATTTCTGCCTCAGAGCAAAAAATAAATAAATAAATAAAATTGTGAGATATAGTTCAAAATATGAAATTAAGTCACATTTTGAGACTGTCACAATTAGGAGAAATACAGATGTGAGAATTAAAGTTAATTATTCAAGTATATAATACAGTATATGCAATTATGAGAAAGCACAAGTAGAGGAACAATGATGCAATTACAATTAATAATGAAACAATTATGAGAAAGTCATAGTTACCAGAGATAAAGGCACAAAACACAAAATGTCAGAATTATTTGTTTTTCTCTCTGGCTTAAATACATTTTACACCAAAAAAAAAAAAAAAAAAAAAAAAAAATATATATATATATATATTTACAATTTAAATACTATATCAATATTTATTCTGTATTACAGCAATGAAAATGCACTACGGTAATGGGAAATTTGCATAATTATTATGAATGTCATTCCACAATGCAAATAAATCTTAGTGGTCCTAAATTGGTACTGGAGATAGGCTTCACTTTCATTAAGTGAAATATTTATTATTTCATAGTTTTGACTTTGGGGTGAAATATGATCTTGTCATGTTTTTGACAGGTTTTGTGAGAGTCATCCATTAACAGATGTACTGATGTAACTTCTCAGGTGGGCTGGCAGTTAAAGAATCTGGTGGAAAAGCTCAGGGAAGATCCTCAGAATGTGACACTGACGGTGAAGAAAAGGCCATCAGGTACCTGCGGCTTCACACCGGCACCACTGAAGAACATGCGCTGGAGACCCCCTGTCGTCCAGGTACTGCCCTCATTCTCCTATAGATCAGATGCACAGGAAACTTTTTGTCTGTTTAGATTTGGGCTGGATATTCGAGTGGAAAACAGTTATTTTAATGATATTTTACTGTTTTTACTGTATTTTTGATCAAATAAATACAGCCTTAATGAGCATTAGAGACATAAAAAAACAAAACATCTTACAGACGCCAAACTTTGTGTAGACTGTTCATACTGTAGTTAGTAGTCTGCAAATAGTTATAGCTTGTGAGGTATTTTATACTGTGTTTCTCTGTGTTTCACATTTGCACAAACTCCATGAACTTTCATTGTCTCAACATGAGTGGATGGGTTTGTATGGGTGTTGCAGAACTAAAACAATGAAAGACTTCTTCCCCTCCACACACACATTAACTTGCCTCTAAAAATGCATGTTTATGTCACACATCTTCCACAGCTGACTTTTCTGATTAACAGTTAAGATTGCTGGACTAGCAGCAGGGTTTCACATCAGGATGTGTGTTTCCACCTGATTAAACTCCCGGTCCAAATGTCACACAGCCATTGATTTTAGAAATACTGTAGCTAATATTAGTCCAAACGGACTTTCCCAAACTCCTCACCATTCTTTTAAAGGCCAGACTGTAGACTACAGCTCAAGAAAAATAATTTCTGTTTGATGAAAAAGAAAAAACATTAATCTAAAAATCCATGATAAATAGTTTATGTATTAGTGTTTCACTTGCTGAGGCTATTTTTGATTTGTGTTATGAACATGAATAATACCTGAAATCAGGCTAAGATTTTTGCCTGAAAAAAATGAACTGGGTCTTTAAGTAACCCCTTAGCAAACACCTACAAATTGTGGTGATGAGTTTTCACAAACAAATGTAAATGGACGTACTCGACCCGCTCCGAGCGGAATTCAAACTGGCATCTCCTGCATGGGAGGTGGGCGCACTAACAAGGATGCTAAAGACTGTAGTCTCTTATGCGCTTCTTGAGGCCAAAGGAGTGAGGTTTACATGCACTGCTCTTACTAGCTTGCTTCCGTTACACTCACCCCCCTAAACCTCATTTCCATCCGGATTACGGCACTAAATGAAACCCCTCCAGTTCTACTCGCCCCACTCCAAGCGGGATTCTAACAGGTGTTTCCAGCATGGGAGGCGGGCGCACTAACAAGGACATCGCCTCTAGTGTCAGTCTCTAGTGTGCCTCTTGAGGCCAGGGGAGTGAGGCTTACATGCACAGCTCTTACTAGCTTTCCTCTGTTACACTCACCCCCCCCCCAAACTTCACTTCCATCCATGTCACGGCACCAAATGAAACCCCTCCGGTTCTACTCACCCCACTCCAAGCGGGACTCGAACAGGTGTTTCCAGCATGGGAGGCGGGCGCACTAACAAGGACACAGCCTCTAGTGTTAGTCTCTAGTGTGCCTCTTGAGGCCAGGGGAGTGAGGCTTACATGCACAGCTCTTACTTGCTTGCTTCCGTTACACTCACCCCCCCTAAACTTCACTTCCATCCATGTCACGGCACCAAATGAAACCCCTCCGGTTCTACTCACACCACTCCAAGCAGGATTCGAACAGGTGTTTCCAGCATGGGAGGCGGGCGCACTAACAAGGACACAGCCTCTAGTGTTAGTCTCTAGTGTGCCTCTTGAGGCCAGAGGAGTGAGGTTTACATGCACAGCTCTTACTAGCTTGCTTCCGTTACACTCACCCCCCTAAACCTCATTTCCATCCGGGTTACGGCACCAAACGAAACCCCTCTGGTCGTACTCACCCCACTCCGAGTGGGATTCAAATGGGTATCTCCGGCATGGAAAGTGTGCACACTAAAAAGGACGCAGCCTCTAGTGTCAGTCCCTAGTGCGCCTCTTGAGGCCAGGGGAGTGAGGTTTACATGCACAGCCCTTACTAGCTTTCCTCCGTTACACTCACACCCCTAACCCCCCCCACCCCCCCACCCCAAACCTCACTTCCATCCGGGTCACGGCACCAAATGAACCCCCTCCAGTTCTACTCGCCCCACTCCAAGCAGGATTCTAACAGGTGTTTCCAGCATGGGAGGCGGGCGCACTAACAAGGACACAGCCTCTAGTGTCAGTCTCTAGTGTGCCTCTTGAGGCCAGAGGAGTGAGGTTTACATGCACAGCTCTTACTAGCTTGCCTCTGTTACACTCACCCCCCTAAACCTCACTTCTATCCATGTCACGGCACCAAATGAAACCCCTCCGGTTCTACTCACCCCACTCCAAGCGGGATTCGAACAGGTGTTTCCAGCATGGGAGGCGGGCGCACTAACAAGGACACAGCCTCTAGTGTTAGTCTCTAGTGTGCCTCTTGAGGCCAGGGGAGTGAGGTTTACATGCACAGCTCTTACTAGCTTGCCTCTGTTACGCTCACACCCCTAACCTCACTCCAATCTGGGTCATGACAGCAATAAAACCCCTCCGGTTCTACTCACCCCACTCCAAGCCGGATTCAAACCAGTGTCTCCAGCATGGCAGGCAGGCGCGATAACAAGGACTCTAAACAAATTTTAGGAAGTGTAAAAATCTAGTTTACATAATGTACCTTTCAATTAAATGTTCTTCTCAATATCTGTTTATGCAATTCAGATAATCCATACAGGAACTTATTACATATAAAGACTATTATCAGTTCTTTTTAAAAAAGTAGAATAGTACTTTTGGAATGATGTGGACTTAAGTTCATTCTTGCCCTGGCAAAGTCAATACTTAAAGGTTTAAAGAAAGTCTACATTAATCAAAAATAGGCATGTCTTAAACAAAGCAGGGCCTTGAGATGAGGAAAAAAAACTTCACTACAAAGTGTCTTAATATAGTAATTTGTTGTTGAGATCAAAGGTCTATATGGATTGAAATGGAGTGCAAAGGATCCAACTGTTAATCTCATTTTAAAGATTATGTAAGATGTAATTTAGCAAGGCTTTCTTCATAGTTATCTTATGCAAATATATCTTAAACGTGGCAGAATGAGGGACTAATAACTTTGTTTGTTTTAGAGCCCATCCTATGTGCCTGCCGCCCAGTCATCCAGAAATCCTGTGCAAATCTCTATCAAGCGGCCGGAGAAACCTGCAATTTTAGATCTCTATATCCCTCCTCCTCCTTCCATGCCATACAGCCCACGGTCAGTATATGTTTCTCTGATAACTTATTGCCATCATATTAAATTACTCTGTGGCTCGGTTTCAAAACATAGTGAACTTCCTTACTCTACTTTCTGCATAGGCAGCTGCCTCCTAAGGCACAATAAGCACTACAAATTATGCTCCTTAAAGGATTAGTTCACTTTGAAATGAAAATTAGCCCTAGCTTTACTCACCTTCAAACCATCCTAGGTGTATATGACTTTCTTCTTTCTGATGAACATAATCGCAGAAATATTAATATCCTGACGCATCTGAGCTTTATAATGGCAGTCTTAGGGATCAATGAGTATGAGCTGAAGAAAGTGCTTCCATCCACATCCATCCATCATAAATATGTGCTCCACACGGCACCTGGGGTTAAAAAAGAAGCGATGTGTTTATGTAAAAAAAAAAATCCATATTTAGTTATGAAGTTATGAAGTAAAAGTGTAGTTTTACACTTTATGCGTACGTTGAATATGGAAGGCGGCTCGTACGGAACTTGTTACTTGTTAAACATGGATTTTTTTTTTTTTACACAAATGCATCGCTTCAATTCAGAAGCCGTTTATTAACCCCCCGGAGCCGTGTGGAGCACATATTTAAGATGGATGAATGTGGATGGAAGCACTTTCTTCAGCTCATACTCATTGATCCCTATCACTGCCATTTTAAAGCTCGGATGCGTCAGGGAATTTATTAATATTTCTGCAATTATGTTCATCAAAAAGAAGAAAGTCATATACATCTACAGGATGGCTTAAGGCTTAAGCCCAAAGTATACTCCAATATTGGGTAGAACAGTCATTTTTATTTGTAATTATGAACTTTTTACCAATAGGCCTACAATAATTCATCCACCATCTTAGATAATTTTTTCTGCCTTAAGCCTTAAAATGCAGTATTGGTTTGTTAACACTATAATGCTTCTATATCTCTGTATGTCTGTAGAGATGCAGAGACAAGTGAATGTGCAGGTGTGAAGATGAGACCAAAAGGTTCAGAGTCGCCCAATTCATCTCTGGATTTAGCTATTAGACGGCGTTCAAATATCAGCGACTACAGCAGCAAACCTCGCGTAAATCCAGCTGAGGTCGTCATCCCACAAGCACGACTGAGACAGCGGACTCCATCTAGAGGTCAGTGCCTGTTCAGCCATCAGTACTTTATTTTTGTAACATCACCAATGTATTGTCACTGATACATAACACTGATACAATTTTATTATTTTTTGTGTGTCCAAACTCAAATTTATTTAGTAGCATGTAGCCTGAACAGCAAAACAAATTAAGAAATCTGATTTTTATGAACCCGATGTAAACCAAATTAATATTTCAGATACAAACCACATATAGTATGGTAAGAAAATGTCTTTCTATTGAGCTGGTAATTGACTGAAAGTCCAGTTCATCTTACGAGCCAGGTCATGGTTCTAAAAGACTCACAAAATCACAAGTTCAGTCTGACAGTTTAGTCCAATTCATGGATAAATGACTCCTATGAGCCAGTTCTGTTAATAAAAGGTTCAAAAGACTCAAGAGTTATCAGAATCAGTCTGACGAATCATTTTCTGAATGAACTTCCTGAATCAACGTGACTCACTTACCAAACTGCAAGTTATCATAACTTTCATTCCGTCTGAATAACACAAGTTTTTAGTGAAAATTAGTTTTTTTTTAATTGCTTTGGCACAATTTTCACAAGCAATTGTTAAATTTTCTAAACTCTTAGTACTAATATCACAACATATCATCAAAAGTGCACTTTTTTCAAACATTTCAGCATATTTTCAATTGTGTTAGTACAATACAAAAAATCACAAAGTATCCTTTTCACTATGCGTTTCATCTATATAAATGTTTCATTCACAGTAACTGTGAATTACTATCAAACTTTTCATCTGCATCTCTTTTTGTTCATTTTAATACATTCGTCTATTATTTAATCCAGCTGATCTTAATGGTTAATCAATGAATCATTTGGTACACCTATAGATTTCTATAGATATTGATTCTATAGTTTCTGTAGAACTTATTTGCAATTTCTGATATGGATAACTAAATGTAATGAATTCTTTTTACATTATAACCAATTATCTTAGATGATAACCACAATTTTCAAAGTGTGTGGTCCTGGTAAACACCGTGTTGTGAACCAAATGTCCCAACAAGGATGGTAATACCAGTAATTTTAGACCTTGTTTGGGCTTTTTTTTTTTCTTTTTGGTCCCCATGAGGAAAGCAGCTTATAAATCATACAAAATTATATTTTTATAAAATGTAAAAATGCAGAAAGTTTTCTGTGATGGGTAGGTTTAGGGGTGGGGAATAGAATATAACGTTTATATAGTATAAAAATCATTATGTCTTAGTAAAATCCCCATAAAACATGGAAAACCAACGTGTGTGTGTGTGTGTGTGAGAGAGAGAGAGAGAGAGAGAGATACAGAGTGATTTGAAATTTGTGAACAGAGCAGGACAGAATACAAGGGAACAGAAACAGTCAATGACTGTACAGTAACATCAGATTGATCAAAGATGCATCAGAAGAAGAGAGACAGATGACAGTGTTTTACATTAGAGTATGCCATGTGATACTGTAAACAGAGGTATTACCATGGTAGAGACTGCCACATTACTGTAACTCACCCTTATATAGGTCAGCTACAGTATAGATTCAGTCATATGGTACAGTGAGAACATTACTGTATTGGCAGCAAACTACTGAACGTATCTACACAAAACCTCATGACTGTGTCAAACTTTACACCTTTTGATAACACTGAATAAATACTATTACAAATATTATGGATTTTATGTCAATTATGTAATTTAGGTAATGTAAGTGTATTTTCTAATTGTGGCATCTGTAGCCTGTGTAACTGTAATTATTTCAGCAACAAGGGTGATTTGAAACATGTATCTTGAATTGTTTGCTATTAAATGAACTGATTGTTAAAAGTACTAAACTGAAAGAAGAACATACTGTTGTGTTTCGGTGATTAAACCAAATGTTCTCATTACATATCACAATGATCTTATGTTTTGAAATTATGTAGAATGAAAATTTGTAGAACTAGAACGAAAGCATGAGATCAAGTTTTGAAAGAATGACTAGCTGTGTTACAAGTGTGATCAATTTGGATTTTTGTACTAAGAGTTTTGAAAATATGCACCTTACTTGTGAAAATAGTACCAAAGCAAATAAAAAAAAAAAAAAAAAACTGGAAGTTACTAAATAAATGTCTTAGCCAGCATGCCTTATGCAAGGACTCAATTAGACTGATTCTTTCTTCATGCACATGCTTTAGGAAAGCCACGTCCCATGTCCATGCCAGTAGACACTTGCCTGGGCGTGTCGGACTCTCCCTCCAGACCCTGGGCTCTTGGAAGGAAAGGTAAGCGCAACACCTGCCTGTGTGTAAACAACAGCTGAAGCGAGTTAATCTCCAGCTGTCAGCGTAAACATTTCACAAGCCCAATTACATGCAGACAAAGGTCAGATAACACTGTACACTTTGCATTTTTGTCTCTGTAAGTAGCTCAAGGGGTAATCTCTGTATACCCATAGTTCATTTGGGTCAGACATCAGTAAACATGTGTAATGTTTTTGCAGATTAGAAATACATGTAGAGTTGTTTTCCTATTGTATTGAAGAATGCGGACTAAAGCGACATCATGAATTTTCTTTTACATTGTTGCTTATTCGGTAGCAAAAAATACCAATGTCTATTGTTAATAGTGTAGTGATGTATGAAACACAGCTCAGACATAAGTTATTGTTGGTCAATGCAATGATTTTTCTGACCAACTTGAGCCTGTTGTGAAATTCATATCATGTGAATTACAATTGAAATGACTGGATTTTGCCAGCAAAAATTCTCTGAACAATAGTAAACGTGACCAAACCTTAAATCTGAAATCAGTGTTACCAAATCCAATTATGTTGTTCAGAGACTTTGGTGCCAAAGTTTGTACAAAAGGAATAAGTTCTGATTATTTAATGGACCTAACTAATAAACTTCTGCTTTGGGCACTTTTATGTCCCAAGAGTTTTCATTAAAAATAACAATTTCGTATGAAAATAACCATAAAATTGACTTTGGAAACTACTATACATAATTTTTTTCAATGTTTCAAATTATTTTTTTTAAAACCGTATAATAATGAAAGCAAAGAGTAATAATAACGCATTCAATATTTATTGTGTGAAAATACTGTAAGTTTTGTAATTTTTCTAAAATTGTGACTGTCTCACATTTGTGGTGCCACTGAAGATTTTTGGCAACAATAGTTTAAGTTTTGTTTTAGCACACTTGTTTATCAAGAAGACAACAGTGTGGACAAGGAATGAGAAATATAATTATCAATTGTGAGTAGCATATTTTTGTCAAATTGTGAAATGTCATTTTCAACATTTCCATCAAAAAATCCTGTTGAACATAATACATAATTTTAGATATGCTGGAAATGACACAGTGCTGAAAATGATCGAGACAATTAGAAAAAAAAAATAAAGAAAAAAAAATTATAAGTACTGTGCATTATGTAATCAGATTACTTTTTTGATGCAATGAGTAAAGTACACTTTAAACATTTACACATTAATATGTACATTACTTTTCAATTTAATTTGATCTCTCTTCTTCATAACATAGTCACTTAGACATGCGCACTCATGTATGTGTGGTAAAAGACAAAGAGTACAAAAGTAACAACACATTACTTTCAGCTTTCAAGAAAAGTACAGTTGCACAGTATGTAATAACCTGTAATGTTAAAAGATCCTATTTATGGCATACATAGCTCTAGGGCTCAGGAAATATTCATATAAGTGGTCAGAATATAGTAATATTCTAAATTAGTTTTTAAAAGAAGGTGTATGTTTTATATATATATATATATATATATATATATATATGTAATGCAATTAATGCAAAATTGTAACAGATTACTTTTAAAAGTAACTTTCCCCAAAGTTGACGATACTTCCCAAAGCTTCCCCAAATACGATAAAATATCTCTCATTAAGTGTTTCCATCCTTAGATGATGTGTCTTGTCTTTCCTCAGGTGAGGAGGTTTTGCACAGGTATCTGAGTAACGAACAGATCCCCACCATCTCAGAAGAGTCGCCCTGTTACCCACTGCCCTACCGGCCCACAGGCGAACGGCAACTCGTCCGAGGGGTCGACCACATCCGCGGCAGCCAGTGTTTCATCAATGCAGACCTACACGACAGCGCCACCATACCCTACCAGGAAGCAGTGGCACGGAAGCCTACAACGAAATCTTCCAAGAGACCACCCTCAGAACCCTCACTGCTCAGCAGCTGGATCGCCCGACTCAAGCTGCTCACGCACTGAATGCCGCTGGTTGTCTGCCATCCGTGTGCAGTATTATCACTTAAAATCTGGAATGTTCCACAGGATCTGAGACCAGGATCGGTGGAAATTCAGTTCGGCCAGTATTAAAGACATCCTCGGTGTAACGCCTGTTACTTTATTCAAGGTTTCATCAGCAGTAAAGACTACTGAAAACTCTATTCCTCTGATAAATCAGGTTTTTAAAAGGATTTTCACTTGGAACTGTGTTATAAATTATTTAAATTGTGCATATATTGCATATTATAGATACTGGTCCAACTTATTTTCCACTTGCTAAATAGCTTTTCTTTTTTTTAAACATATGCCTTATGTAAATTAAAGCTATTTCCTATCTGAAATATAGAGAAGATATTGGCAAGAAAAAAAGTTTTTTTTTTTTTTTTTAATAAGTGTCCCTTATTAATAAATGTGCACATTGACATGTTTATAAGGCAAGAAAGTTCTTGTAAAATACCAAAAGTATGATTCATGTTTGGGAAATTTTCAGAATTTAAAACTGACCCTTTCAATTCACGCCCTACAGGAAGTTGGAATGGACTTTGAATTGGAATGACAGGAAGCTGAATTTACTGAAATGCAAAGTAATAATTTCAATGGTCCAAGACAATTTGACTAATCATGACTGATAAGTAGAATATACAATATTCTCAACTGATTAGACATATTTCTCACTCTGCACTTTCAAATTAACAGTCAAAAGTGTTTCATTTTGTCATACAGCACCACTATATTGAGGTCGGTAAGAATTTTTTTGAAGGAAATTAAAACTTTTATTCAGCAAGGATGCAATAAATTGATCAAAAGTGACAGTAAAGACCTTTACGTTGTTACAAAAGATTTCTATTTCAAATCAAAGAATCCTGAAAAATAAAAAATCTATCTCTGATTCTTTTAACAATTTTATTGTTATTAACTGTGATAATATGTTCAACATTTTAGAATGATTTCTGAATGATCATGTGACACTGAAGAATGGAGTAAGGATGCTGACAATTCATCTTTGTGTCACAGGAATGACATTTTAAAATATATTAAAAGAACACGGTTACTTAAAATTGTAATATTTCACAATATTACTGTTTTTATTTTTGATCAAATAAATGCAGCCATGTTTAGCATTTTTTTGAAGAGACTTCTTATACAAACATTAAAAAATCTTACCGACCACAAACTTTTGAATGGTACTGTGTGTGTTATAGGCAACTTTATTTTTTGTATAACATACAGTTTATTCTGTTCATTTCATTTTGATTTGACTTCCTTAAATTCATATTCAAATCACATAGGCTGTCTGCATCTCGTTTGCTACCTCAATTCAAATTCAGGAATTGGCAATGTGAATTCAAGTCTAAATGGCAGAGAACCCTGGTGAGTAGATTTAGTCATTTCATAGCGTGAAGTGTCTGCTTTCAAAAGACTTCAATTGTGCTACAGTAGCACAGTAATAAAGTCTGACATCCCTTTTACTTTACTAACTTGCATTTCAGTGTGCAAATTACTGACTGTCTTACATGATATAAATGGTCTTCTGTTGCAAACGTTATTCATGCTTAAATCATTTCAACAGTATCAGATGCAAACAAACTGATAAACAAGAACGCTTGAGTCTTAAAACCACAGACTACTGTAACACTAGAGCAAGTCATAGTTTTGAGCAAGATAGGATACTACTTGATACTCGTTTTATGTTGTCAAACTCTGTTAATAAAGAATGCTATAAATGGGAAAATTCTCTCATACCATGGATTCTTGTGTGGGGCAAATGCGGTCAGCTTAGCTAATATTTCCTATTAGCCTATGCTTTTCCTCCAGGGGGCGCTCGACGACTCAGGAAGCGAATCAACTGTTGAGTCGCATTCAAATTGTTTAAACAAAAACGGTTTAAATCTGTTAATTCCAACATTTTCTGCGTAAACTATAAATTAAAAAATGCTACATTTAAAAAACAAGTTATTTAATATTTTTTCAAACATATCTTACCTTTTTTTTTCTTCTCAAAACTCGTTGAGAAACGCCTTGAAATGTGGCTTATGATTGGAGAATTTGCACATGATAGCCTTCTTAGCCAGGAGAAGCCTAATAAATTTAAGATACAATTATTTTTCAGAATTTTTATCTGTATTGACAAAACCAAACAATATATTTTTCAAAAATAAAGAAAATTGAGAGTACACAAAATCATTTAGGGTGAAGTTAGCTAAAATCAGGCTATCAGGTAAAATGGGCCAAATAAGGTTGTAGCATCATATCTCTTTAAATGTTTTACAGCCAATCACAATAACTGATCTTGTATTGTTGCTTCAACACTTGACATGTAACAATAATTTTGACTGGTCTGAGTTTTTTAAGGGGGGCAGGGCAGAGTGTTACATGAAGCTTTTCAGAGAAATTGTAAGGAAAGTGAGCCTGACATAGTAAATTTCATTCATCACTAATAAGGGTACTAAAGCAATTATAAGTAAGCTTACCAAAAAAGTAAATGTTTATGAACAATGTTTTGGCATGCTCTTTCAAATAAAAAAGTTTATTTTAAAAAAGAATTTTTGTGAAAAAGTTCATTTTAGTTAGAAATGGCTGGTTAAGCTAAAATGGGCTGCACACACACACACACACTTTTACACAGAAATTGAGGGTTAAAATAGGTTTATAGGCCTAGATATATCCATACAAAATCTAAACAGTCTTTTAAAAAATTGCATTGCAGACAGTATGGCAGGAGGACAAGCAAAGGAAGGAAACAGATAAGAAGAGAGAAGAGAAAGGGAAAGAAAGGAAGATGTCAGTACAGTACAATGTTAAGACCTAGCTACAGGAAATGTTAAAGTGATTTTTTTTTTTTTTTTTGTCAAAGATGTTCTAATCTTTAACATTTGACAGATATTTGACAAGCGTACACACATACATGCACACAAAAGACACCAATGCACAGAAACACACACCTGTACAACATGATCACTTCATTTTTATTTGCATTTTTTAATGAAATATTCGTTCAACTTTCTATTTAATGAAATAAATTTATAGTGTTGTTGCTATGGCACACTAAAGACAATAATGTCAATTTTGATCTCATTTTTTTTTTATATTGGCCCATTTTACCCGAATGTTGTGCCATGGCTCAAGAAGGGAGCTGCTGATACTCTAACTCTCATAATTTTAAAACAATTATACTTTTATTAACAATTATACACACACACACACACACACACACACACATATATATATATATATATATATATATTTAAGAGACCCATAATTTGTAAAAAAAAAAATATCATTAGATCTCATGCATGGCTTATTTGATGGTATTATAAGTCATTTATCAAAACGTGGCCCATTTTAGCTGACTTCACCCTACATAAACTACACTTTTGTGTAACAGCAAAATAAATGTACAATAATTTAATTTTGCACATTACAAAAGTTACACATTGTGTCAATGTCAGATTTGAATTTCTTTAGATAACTATTCACTGGATAGAATCTGTGAATTATTTTGAAAGATACTTCTCTAACTTTGTTCACAATAAGGTATTTATGTGGCAATAGCCAAACCTTTTTCCAGTTTACAATATTAGCAAAGTTACTCCAATAGGCAATTACATATGGTTAGGTGACAACCTCTCTCTGAAAGAGAGCACAAATTGATTTATTACTTGAATGTGGAACAAGACAAGCCTTGTTCGGATTGGATCACAAAGAGTATGGTATTCACATTCACTTCCCATATTTGTAACACTTTTCACAATACATATCATTTCAAAGCATCTTTACAGAAAATGCATGTTTCTGCATTACAATTTAGAATAATCTGTTATCAGAGGTGCCTGTGTCAAAGTAATATGTAAAAAATGTACAGTTCTAAGATAATACAAATCATGTACTTAGCTAACATCATTTATTAATTTAGGCAGAAACAATGAGCTCATTACAGAAATTATGAGTTGTGATCAGAATGATTACAATATATAGAAAATCTGGCAATGGTGCATGTTGATTCAGAGTTGGCGTCATCTGAAGTCCTCGTAGGAGTTGGCATCAGGTGTTGGGGCATCTAAAATTTTCATAAAAGGCTGGATCCAAACTGGAGCTGGCGTAATCTTGCTGGGCATCCATGCTAGAAACAGAAAGCAAATGAAAATAATTAGCGTAGATGCATGCTGCTCATAACGTTTCAAGAAATACATATCATATGCTTTTGATCTGAGGGGTACAAGGTTATGAGGTGCGTTATGTGAATGTTTGGCTAAAAAGATGTCTTTCAAGAGTGTGTCTGAGTCCCGAACATTATCAGTAAGAGTATTACAGAGTTTAGGAACCAAATGTGAAAATGCTCTCCCTCCTTTAGTGAGCTTAGATATCCTATAGGTACTACCAAAAGTCCAGAGTTTTGTGACCTTAAAGAGCATGATGGATTGTACAGCGATAGAAGATTGGTTAAATACACAGGAGCTAAATCATTTAGGGCCTATATATGATCAAATTATCATATATAGGCCCTAAATGATCATATATGATCAAATTTTCTTGAAAATATTGAAATACTGAAAATAGCAGAGGGCCTAAAACAGACCCTTGCGGCACTCCATATGTAAAAAGAATACATTACATTTAGTTATCCATATCTGAAATTGCAATTTCTATAGAAACTATGTCTATAGAATCAATATTTATAGAAATCTAGGTATACCATGATTCATTGATTAACCATTAAGTTCAGTTGGATTAAATAATAGACAAATATTAAACTGAACGAGAAGAGATGCAAATCAAAAGTTTGCTAGTAAGAGCTATATAAAAGGCAGTTACTGTGAATGAAACATTGCACTAATACAATTGGAAATATGCTGAAATGTTTGAAAAAAGTGCATTTTTGATTAATTGTACAAGTGTTTTGAAAATGTACCAATTGCTTGTGAAAATTGCGCCAAAGCAATTAAAAAACTGTAATTTATTTTATAAATTGTTTACAGTTTGTATTAGTTTAGCCAATTTTTTCACATGAATGTGGTATTTAAAAGTAAAATAAAAAAGTTGTGCGTCAAAAGACATTTTTGAAATCAATGGTAGGCTATCTGGTAAAAAAAAGAATTGAGAGAGAGAGAGAGAGAGAGAGAGAGAGAGAGAGAGAGAGAGAGAGAGAGAGAGAGAGAGAGAGATCATACAGTTAAATTTGTATTCATTTTCCAAACAACTTTGAAATGAAGAGACATCCATCCAAAATACTCTGGAATAGGCTACATATTGAAAGAAAATATGAATCACAGACTTACTTTACTTTCTCGCTGTGTCGCATACAATACAACACCGTATAACCTAAATAAAAAGTAAACGAGATATCCCAAAGCGTGCAGTCATTCAATAGTGCCCCGCAGTGGTCGGTTCCTGAAGCGCAGGGAATTTTATGAGACAATAACAACACACAAGCAGCTTTATCAAGTGCTTCTTTTAAGCAAACCCCCAGTTGACTCTTGAATATAATGACAGAAAAAGATGTGATTATAATGCCTAAAAGTTAAATACAAAAGATGTGATGAAGAGACGTGACTGATTAAATCAATTATGCAAATGAAAGGCGTTATTAGAGGCTCAGGCAAGTCAAATTCAGCGTTCACAAACACTCCAAACCAGCTTGTGCAGGATCCGGGATGTCTGCAAGAGTGATTTTCAGAGGGATAAAATACCTGCAGATTTTCACATGCTGGTTACAGGTAAGTAAAAGAAAAGAAAAAATACTAATAACACAATGAAAGAGTGTAACCAACCGTATCCACTGACCACAGGCTTATAGTGTAGCATCTGTTTGTCAGTCAAAGATGCTTCAAAACAAACATTAAACTTACTTTATTATTATTAATTAGAATATAAAAGACTTTAAAAATGACTTGTTTTTATTTGTTCAGTTGGTAGAGGACATGTATATACTGGTCTCCTCTCTGAAGGCAGCAGAGGAGAATCACAGGATGAACAGACGGACAGAGTCAGTAAGTGTTCACTGTTGTTTTGGGATCAACAAATGCTTTGACTAGTATCAGAAATCTTTTGTGCAAATATTTTACTCCTGGAATAGAGGCATTTTATTCATATTTTACCTTTCTGAGGGCATTTTTTTTTCTAACCATATACACCAGCATTTGTGTCATACTTATAAATACTTCAAACTGAATCAATCCAGTGAAATCTCACTGTCTTAATTAGAATATCAAATCAACACCAAATACAAATGTAGTTGTGAATAATGTACAAGCTATATACAAGCTATAAATCCATAAACACTGCTAGAAAACATTTTAAATAATTGGGCAGCTGCCACTAAATGGTTAAATTTAAAATTTTAATGTAATAATAGTTGTAAGTTTTGTAGATGTTGTGAGTTTTCTGTACGCTCAGTGTTTTCAGAGCTGATTTTATCATATTTTCTTTCTATTTTTTGCATTATGAACTGTTCCTGTTAACTACACATTAGTTCCTAAGCACTGCTGAAGATAATACGCCGCAGAATATATATCTTTATGTGTGGTTATTGCTTATCTGTTAGCTAAATTTGACAGCCTTCTTTTAGGAACATCCACAAAGCGACAAGTATTCATAACTATACTAAATAATGTTTTTTTTTTTTTTTTTTTTAGACCTCTTGTCTACACAGCAGCATGGCTGAAAGCATACAATTTAATGATAGCAAATATGTCACAATATTTCTGAATTAAAATAAATATTTACTCAAAATGTACAAAAAAGTTTTTAAAACAAAAAATGTGCCTTGTAAACCTTGCGTTAAGGTGTAGATTTTAGAAACTAGGTGGAAAAACAAGTCAGAATCATTATCTTCTGCTAATCTTAGGGTATGTTTACATGAAAACAATGTACTAAAAATGGAAAAAATGGACAAATTTGTGTTTTCCGCATATAGACAACGTTGTCAAAGCGATCCTCGCTCACACAGATCTGCAAAAAAAACCCAAACAAATGCTAAAAATGCTGTATTATTCATGCCAGGCCAGTAGTCGGCGATGTCACTTTGTAAAGAAACACTATGCACCTATCTACCTTATTTTTCAGGTAAAACCGGGTGCGACCGTTTGTAAATTTAGGCCTAGTTTCAGAGACAGGGCTTAGATTAAGCCAGGATTAGGCCTTAGTTCAATTAGGACGTTTAAGTAGCTTTTATGCTACTTTTTAATCATTACTGGTGTGCATGCATGCAAACATGCATTTTGGTCTGAGACTAGCCTTAAGCTTTATCTGTGAAACTGGGTTTAATGTGTCTGGCTTCCGGTGTCATTGGCATAGTTATTTTTAGCTGTACAAAACGGCTCTTTATGCTGCTTGATATTGCAAACTGGTATTTCTTACCATATTATTTTAATGTATTGTCTTATCTATAAACACGCTGGTTTGTAGCGCAAACAGTTTTACACTTTACTGCACTTTATTCTTCTTGTTATTTCCCTGAAGCTACCAATAAATCTGAAGTCTTGCACATTGACACTTCTGCGTTAAAAAAAATAAGGTGGATAGACTGAACACATTATACGCATTGCGCATGATGTCACCGTTTTCAAAAACTTGCACTTCGAAACCTGTTTTCTAAAGTTTGCCTTTTCAGGCCCCCAAAACGCCACTGTCGTGTAAATGAACGGCCAAAACGCATGGAAAGTTTCCCGGTTTTAGTTGAAAATGGTGCCATTTAAACTGCCCCTTAAAGTCACAATGAAACAGAAGTAGCAACAGATCTTTTCTTCTGTGTTGTAATGTACATCCAAGTGAAATAGATCAGTTGGGGAAGATCCAGTTGTGACATTTTATTTAAAAATGAAATTGAAACTTGAAATATGAGCACAAAAACAAGATTTGAGGAAATGTATGTGGGAATTGGGAAAGTATTTTAGGCAGCGATACTGATCACCATATGAAGTGTTTTTTTTTTTGTTTTTTTTTAAACCATTTTTAATCCTGTGGCGTGACATGAATTTTTAAAAGTCTGAATATTCCATGTAGCCTCTCAATGAATATGAACTCATAAAATATGAATGTATAATAACTAAACAATAATTAGAAAAAATGACGCATAGCATGTCAAACTGCTTCGCACATCATATCAACTATCCAGTTACCATAGTTTCAAAACAATCTTCAGAAGGCTTGTGGTAAGTCTCCATTCACTGTACATAGCTATATAGCATTATATGTGAGTGTGTTTTATATGTGAAGTTGAGTGTGAGAGAGAGAGAGAGAGAGAGAGAGAGGATATCAGTATTAGTGTGTGCGTGTACTTGAACTCTCTTACTGGCATATGTGTGGTGGTACAGGGAAGTGAAGTATGTTATTAGCGCTGTCTCTCTGAGCTGTGGGCGCTGATGACTGAGTTCACTGCTTAATTTACAGCGTTTCTCTCTTCTCTCTCCTTGCACTTTCAGTACCCTCTTCAAGATTTTGCTGCTGAGAAGTCTCAAGGTAAGCAGGAAAAAGTGTTGTAACAGACGATAAGTTATAGATGTTTTAAACTTGCTGAAGGAGTAAAATGTTCTTGTTGTTGCCAGTACACCTTGTACAAAGAGATAAATTTGGATTCTGTGTGTTAACGTAATCATGACCCTGTTGACTGCATCATGAAGACGAGATGCTATTATCTTTGCTATTGATGCTTCAAAGACCGTTTAGTGCTGAACCCATTGAGAACGACACTGTTGTTGCCTTATTTGCATGTGTTTGTTTGTTGTTTGTGATAGGAGATGGTGTAATGAGCCGCAGAAGGGTCTCTGTGAAAGACCTGGGCCAGGGTGACTGTCAGGGCTTTTTGTACAAAAGGAAGGAAAGCAAAGGGTTTTTGGGCTGGAGGTGGAAAAAATTTTGGTTTGTGCTCAAGAAATGTTCGCTCTACTGGTACACATCCGACACGGTAAGTTATGTGGTTTTCCCTTCATAATGTGCGGCCTCTCTACGGAAAATGTGAACTAGTGTGTTTGTGTTGAAAGATCATTTATTATCTCTTGTTGGAAATAAGCCTGTTGCAAAAAGCTGGTTGAACAAACTTTCAGTTTAGTGTTGACAAAACCAAACGGGTTCAGCGGTAAATGTTCTCTGTCAACTGGGTTTGAACCAGAGTTTAATGATTTGCTCCGGTGCGCGTGCGCCTGAAAGTGTGACATAATGTTTTCAGTGAACAGCCAATCACATGAGCAGCTTGATTTATTTCTCATTAAGTGTCTGTGCTATTCACTTCTCTGAACATTATGAAGGATTTAAAGGGTTAGTTCACCCAAAAATGAAATTTCTGTCATTAATTACTCGCCCTCATGTCGTTCCACACTCGTTCAACTTCGGAACACAAATTAAGATATTTTTGATGAAATCCGAGGGTATCTGATCCACACATAGGCAGCAATGTCATTGCACCTTTTGACATCCAGAAAGGTAGTTAAAAACATGGTTAAAATAGTCAACGTGACTACAGTGGTTAAACCAAACCCGAATATGCAGTTTGTTAGAGGTCATTCAGTCTAAAAGGAACAAGAATCCATTCTGAAATCATATAAAAAAAAAAAAAGAGATATCATCAAAAGACTACATTTATTTTAGATGCCCATGAACAGATAGAGTTGCTAGTCACTCTAAAAAGATATTTGCATCAGGCAGCAGCTTTCAAAATGCGGAACATTGAAATCGCGTTTGAATGTGAACTAGCGTTTTACTTTGAATAGGGACGATAGGGAGCGGCGGTACTGAGCGCGCATTCTACAAGATGAGGTATTTGTCAGACGCTTAGGCTCTTGTGCAACGAATCCTCTGAATCAAATGCGACAAATTAAATGGTTATTTCTATGAAAAGCAAAATGTAAATGTAGCGGTGGCATATTCTATACTAATTTCACCCTCACGCTCCGTCATGGCAATATCACGAGACAGCTTTTTGACCTCGAGGATAAAAAAAACTCGTCACATTTTAATCTCACACACCCCTAAGACCCAGTAGCTTGAGTGATTTTCTTAAGGCCCTTTCACACCATGATAACTATAAAGATAACCATAACGATACTATAATAGCATCCCTCACCATGAAAGTGATTCCAATGAAAACGTTTCTCTGTGCCATTATCGTTATAGTTGTGGTGTGGGCTCTGCTATTCTTTTATATTTAGAATGATGTTTAGAACTATATCATTATCGTTATATTTAGTGTCCTTGGTGTGAACAAGCTTCAGTAATTTTGGGGACAGCGCATTTTGGCGACCGATATAGACTAATACATAAAAACATTGAGACAAAACAAAATTTAAAGCCAGAGTTTGCTCAAATTAAACTCAAACTTGGGTAGTTGGGTAGCCACTGAAACCAGCTTCGTGCAACAGGGCTCCAGTCTTTTCTAGAGACATATTTTCTCCATTTCCTTTCAGGCAGAGAAGGCCGAAGGCTACATCAACATGAGAGACTTCACTGTAGAACAGGCAACCGAATGCAAGAAGAAGTTGTGAGTTTGTCTTCCTTATTTAGAGAGGTTTCTGACTACTTGTGGTTTAAAAACACTAACCACATGCTTATTTGCATAGTGTCACTGCATCATATCAGTCTTTCTAAAATTACAGCCTATTGTTAGTTGGTGCTGTTTACATTAAATATTTGGTGAAATCCCTAACCATTATTAATCTTGTTAATCTAACAAGTATTAATCTTGTGCGAAACTCACCCCATGCAAATTAATTATACCTTAAAACATGTGGCTTGTCGTGGAGAGATGTACTACTTCTTTTATGATTTATGTTTTTCACCTGGGGATGATAAAATGAACAGAAATATTCCCAGAAACGGACCAGAATATCATAGAGAGATAGTGAGCTCTTTTTACCTGGGCAAGTTAGCAACCAACAATATAGCAATGCCGTAGGAACCACCTAGTGACGCCTTAACAACCACCCAGAATACCGTAGCAGCATTAACAACACATTTAAAAACACTCAGACCACCTTAGGAACCACACGAAACACCCAATCAGCTTCATAGATACTCCTTGTTATCCACATCCTAGCAACATCCTACCAACCACCCAGAACACACTTGCAATGGTCTATCACAGTGGTTCCCAAACTTTTTACCATCCTTCTGCGTACCCCCTCTCTTCCACTTAAACTGCAGTCACACCTTTACCATTAAGGGACAATATTTGCCCCCTAAATTGATTTCCCAGTGCATATTTTTACCTTTATGAATAACAATAAATAATGTCTTAAAACAAAAAATGTTCAATAGAGAAATATGCAATGATGGTAAAACTAAGTAAAACTTTTAAATATTAAACTAAAACCGCCAGTAGGTGGCAGCAAGTCACTGTTTTTATGAGTGAGTCATCGAATCATTCATTCAGTAACAAAACAAGTGGCTGTGAATGAATCATTGACTGCGGCTTTGAGCGAACTGTTCGCAAAACACATACGTGTGTTGTAGTTCTGCTGTGGTTTTCATTAGAACTATTATTTCATTGCAAAATACAGTAAATACTGACAGTACGGTGTTTAAAATGTACGTTTTGTTTTTTGACCTGTTGTATAATAATGTCATGTGGATATTTGGGAACAATTGCATTCTTGCTCTTTATCATCCTTAAATTCAAGAACTCGTACAAGGTATGTTTTTGTATCTGAGACAGTTTGAGTCTTAAATTGAAATTAATCCACTATCCGTGTTTATATTTGTTCTTCAAGCGAGTAAGTGCTAAATCCCCACATTTACAAAGGTGCATTGTCGAGAACAACAGTAATTTAGCGCGATTTAAGGCAACAGACTGCACGCAATCTATCATATGCATGCTGCTTGTGTGGATCGTCATTTTTGACTGCAAATGATGAGGTAATTTGATTACATGTACTGGATTTACGTCATTTTGGCAGTTAGAAATACATGCTTGGTTTTAATATTATTTTAAGGTACAATTAAATGAACTACTCAGCATTTTGTTTGCGTACACCCTTTTGTCACCTAACGTACCCCCAGGTGTACGCGTACCCCAGTTTGGGAACCACTGGTCTATCAAATCACATAGCATTGTCCTTGAAACCAGCCAGAACACCAGCAGCAACTCAGTCTGTCTGATCAGGCATAACATTATGACCACTGACAGGTGAGGTGAATAACACTGATTTTCTCTTCTTCATGGCACCTGTTAGTGGGTGGGATATATTAACCAGCAAGTGAACATTTCGTCCTCAAAGCTGATGTGTTAGAAGCAGGAAAAATGGGCAAGCGTAAGGATTTGAGCGAGTTCAAGAAGGGCCAAATTGTGATGGCTAGACGGGCATCGAGAGGGTCAGAACATCTCCAAAAACCGCAAAAAGGGTCATGGGCGGCCAAGACTCATTGATGCACATGGGGAGCGAAGGTTCTGATAGAAAGGTGTCAGAATACACAGTGTATCGCAGTTTGTTGCGTATTTGGCTGCATAGCTGCAGACCAGTCAGGGTGCCCATGCTGACCCCTGTCCACTGCCGAAAGCGCTAACATTGGGTATGTGAGCATCAGAACTGGACCACGGAGCAATAAAAGAAGAAGGTGGCCTGGTCTGATGAATCATGTTTTCTTTTACATCACGTGGATGGCCGAGTACGTGTGCATCGCTTACCTGGGGAACACATGGCACCAGGATGCACTATGGGAAGAAGGCAAGCCGTAGAGGCAGTGTGATGCTTTGGGCAATGTTCTGCTGGGAAAGCTTGGGTCCTGCCATCCATGTGGATGTTACTTTGACACATACAACCTACCTAGGCATTGTTGCAGACCATGTACACCCTTTCATGGAAACGGTATTCCCTAGTGGCTGTGGCCTCTTTCAGCAGGATAATGCGCCCTGCCACAAAGCAAAAATGGTTCAAGAATGGTTTGAGGAGCACAACAAGAAGTTTGAGGTGTTGACTTGGCCTCCAAATTCCCCAGATCTCAATCCAATCAAGCATCTGTGGGATGTGCTGAACAAACAAGTCCAATCCATGGAGGCCGCACAACTTACAGGACTTAAAGGATCTTCTGCTAACATCTTGGTGCCAGATACAACGGCACACCTTCAGGGGTCTAGTGGAGTCCTTGCCTTGACAGGTCAGGGCTGTTTTGGCAGCAAAAGGGGGACCAACACAATATTAGGAAGGTGGTCATAATGTTATGCCTGATCGGTGTATATATGTTAGTATGAAGCACTGCTCAAACAGAAGTAACTTTAAAACCATGCAGTTTTCTTCTTGGTCAACATGGTTAATCCATGTCATCAGCTTGACTCTGTTTTGAAATCTGCATCATGAAAACTTTTGCCCTCACACAAAATGACAAATTGCATAGATTTCTATTGAAATGGCTAGATTTTGCCTGTGAAAACCTGCTGAACAATGGTAAATGTGATCAGACGTTAAGAAACGCCTTAGGAAAAGCAACACCCTAGCAACGGCATAGCAGCTAGGACACCCTAGCAGCTACATAGCAACACACTAAACGCATTTGGAACACCATAGCAACACCTGGTGCAAAAAAAAAAAGTAAAATGCTGTACTCATATTTTCTTTAGATTATGTAAAATGGTTATCAGGGCTCCAGGCTAACATTTGAGAGCAGTGGCACTGGTGCCACTAAAATCTACAGAAGGTGGCGCCAGAACCTGATTTGGTGGCTTTGGGTGGGGTGGGTGTTTAATCATAAAGGTAATTTAATCATATTAGTATTGTTTTGCATCATTAAGTGCAGTTACTAATAATATTGCACAATTATTTATCGGAAATGTGACAGTAAAGCACTGAGCTTGAATTGAGATGTAGATAAAATTAACTTTTATTGACAACCGTAACATGCAAAAACCTAATTTTTATAGGGAAAAATGTAAATATTTTACTCTTATTAAATGTACCATACTGAATTGACCGACAGCTTCAGTGATTATAAAATGAGAGCTCTTTACTTGCTTTCTGTGTAATTTAGTCACAATTTGAAGAGAAGTTTTTGTTTTCCATGAGACTTTGTGACTTTTCTTACTTTTTCCTATATAAGGGGAGTGGAAATGGCTAAAAGGCAAATAAGTGCTCCTCTGCCACCATCTACTGGTTATACTGGTAATTTCATGTCTTTTTAAATAAAAGTTTGTTTGCCGGGAAGTGTTTCTTCATCTTTAAACTTTAAGTTTTACAAATCATCACATTAAAAATAACATTAAAATCAGATCATATTTAGAGATTTGAAGTGCTGGAAAAAGTGTGAAGCACTTTAAAAAGTCTATGAAAAGTGATTGAATTTCACTCCCAAAAGTTAGCATGACCCCTTAAATGTAAAAACATTCGACTATTTCTGCGACCATGGTTACAGTTAGCGTTACTCACTGGAGAGCATTATAAAACTTTCATGGCACAATATTTCTCCTGGTTTCCAAGTCAGCGCTGTTTGATCTGATACCTGTAGTTTATAACAGAGAATACTTTGCCGAATTTAAATGCTTCCCACTAGATCTCGCCGCGATGTTATTAACTCTGTGGCGTATTCAACGCTTTCTCATTGGATCTCCCAACGCTTTGCAGTAACAATGTCGCGTGATCTAGATCAGCGTGCGAGAACCTTCTTTATTATTGTCCAAGCTGATAAACGGTCCGTGCTTCGCAGCTCAAATGAGTAGTGCGGTTTCGTTCTGCTTTCATTTCGTTTGCCATTTGATGTTTCTCATATGCATTATGTGCAAAAGTTATGGCAATTCTCATCAGTTGTGCAACGTGGTGGTGGCACCAGTGTGACCTCTAAGAAGATTTAGTTGCACCAGTGGGAAAAAGGTTGCAAAATACGACCACTTGGTCGCAGTCTGGAAACCTGGTTATGGGTTTGTCATTTGACTGATGCATTTTTGAAAATATAGTGTGTGAAGTGATAAGCTTTATATACATTTTTTTTTTTTTTTTGCACTGGAAGTATGTCTTCTGTACCCCACTTAATGCACACTCATAACACAGGAAACCGTCTGCTCTAAGTGTGTGGTCTGAGCCACTGTGTAGAGACTTCCTTCTTAAAGACATACAGTAATAGTGCTTTACTTTGATCAATATGATTGGATGTAGATTAGACAGGAGACAAACTTTGGTGTCGTATACATGTTCGTTTGTGGAATGCTTCTGTTACATCATATAACCACAAAGATATCATCCTTGAGAACTGCTGGGGTTGTGTATGTTTTTATTTGCATTCTTATTTTCCAGTGCAATGAAAGCAAGCCACCTCCACATGGTGACACTCTACTTTGCAGCTGAGAACATGAAAGACATGAACAAGTGAGTGTGGAAAGACATAAAATGAATTTCTTGTGTGTGTGTGTGTGTGTGTGTGTAAGTGTGGTGACAGATAGAGTACTTGCTGATGCTACAGTCAAAAAAACAAAAAAACAACTTTTTTTAAATCATGTAGCACTTTCGCATACATGTGAAGCGTGTGGTCTGGTTTTTGGTCTGGTGACATGTTTGCATTGCAATGAAGCAGGCTGCTTTGACACTTAGCTGTGACCAAAGCTGTCTGTGGCAAACTAAGCATATTTGACGAAGATTTGTAAATGCAGGGTTTTGCAGACCTCCAGTACTAAAAATATAACGTAACTGAGGTTTATCTGGTATCATGTGTCCAAAGTTTAATTTAATGGTGCTTTCAATTTGCTCATCTGAACCCGAGTTTGATTGGTTCCCTGCCCCTGCTGGATTGTTTTCACATTATATCAATTGGTTCCAAACCGTGGTGCATTTGCATCTACTGACGAAGCGGCAGAAGGTGGCAAAATGCATAGCATTGCTCATCTCACTTTTATATTTTGGTTTTTGAACCTTTGGTTTTGTTCAAATCTGCACTTGCATCTGTCTGCTGCGAGTGTACAGTAAATGTTCTAAAGAACACGGGAATCCATTTCTGCTGAAGGCGAGTGGAAATTATGTATACATTCTCTCTGCTTGCATTGCATCAGTCCTGCTTGTCAGGAAAGTGAATGAGAACACACACAATTTTATCGAATCGTCAATAGCCGTTTAGCATGATTTAGCGTGATTGCATTCCTATCAGCAGCTAACTGTACCAGAGATAACATGAACCATACCCCAGACCAACCTTTTTATGCGGACTCGGGTACGGTTCGCTAATGTGCACTTGAATTTTTGGAAAAAAACTGCATTCACATCATCCAAATGAACAAAACTCAATCGAACCCAGGTGCAAAAGTGCTAGTGTGAAAGCATCCTACAAGAGTAATTCACACATACCCCTTTTCCACCAAATCGTTCACGTTCTTGTGCGTAACACGTCTCTTGGCTAGTTCTTAGCCGGGCCAACTGGAGCCTATTGTGAACCGGCCATGAGTTTCCACAGACTTAAGAAATGAATGATGACGTAACTGGTTTCTTTGCTACGTGTTGTTTACATGTAAACATAACCAGTCAAAAAAACAACATGGCACATCAGGGTGTTTGTGCACATCTGTTGCTTATGTTTTATGGGGGGGGGCCTAATGGTTAGAGAGTTGGACTTGTAACCCAAAGTTTGCGGGTTCAAGTCTCAGTACCGGCATGAAATGTTGGTGGGGGGGGTGAATGAACAGTGCTTTCTTCCACTGTCATTACCCACAACTGAGGTGAGCTTGAGCAAGGCACCTAACCCCCAGTCACTCCACAGGTGCCGCAGCAAAAATAGCTGCCCACGGCTCCAGGTCTGTGTTCACAGTGTGTGTGTGTGTGTGCGTGTGTGTGTGCGCTCAATACTCACTGCTGTATGTGCACTTGGATGAGTGAAATGCAGAGCACAATTTCCAAGTATGGGACACTATACTTGGCTACACGTCTCATCACTTTTTTTTTTTTTTAGAAAATGTATTTGAATATAAGCCAGCGTTAAGCATTTCTTGCTGTATCTCCTCATACACCCCCCCCCGCCCCCTTACAAGCTCTCTAGCTTGTCTTGGATCTCCCGTGAAGACCAAATAAACAGAGTGCGCATTTCCTCTGTAGACCACTGCTGAACAGACTTTTGTGTGTTTTTCTGATGAAGAGGTGTTAGCACCGTAGCTAGCAACCAAAACTGTTGTTGTTTAGAAAACTTTGTGATGCTACATTTCTCCGCCCCTGCATCCTACATCACTATTTCTGGGGTTCCAGTCCGGCAAGTTTTTAGGGCCAGGGTGGAACCAATTTATTTATTTATTTATTTTTCCCTACTTGGAAGTGCTGTGGAAATGCACAGAACGGACAGAGGCCGGGAATTCACACTGGATCTGTGCTGGTGGAAAAGGGGAAACATAAAATTAAAATTGCTGTCATTTACTCACCCATTTGTCATTCCAAACCTGTAGTTTTTCTACTGCTGTGAAACACAAATGGAGATGTTCGGGAGAATGATCACTTCTCATTTGCGTACAGTGAAAGTCAATGGAGATGAATGACAAAAAAACTACCATAAAAGTAGTTCATATACTTCTGCTGTATTCCAAGTCTTCTATAGTCATACAATAAATATTTATCTGTTCTTTGCGCAAAGCTGAGCAGATATTTGCTGAAAAATTTCCCATCCTCTGCAGTTCATAAGTCTCATTTGCATATGTTTGTATTTAAACTTGGCATATGCAAGTCAGGGCATATCAATACAGATTTCCTGATTTGAGTTTAGTTCAGAAGCTGTTGAATTAATTTGAATGTCAATTCTGATTTATTTATCTGATTATTGTATCATTTTTGCTACACTGCCATACAAAATTTGTGGGTCAATAAGATATATGTACAGTTGCAAGAATAAGTATGTGAACCACTTGCAGAATCTGTGAAAATGTGCAAAATTTGCATGTTATTTTTTATTTAGTACTGTCCTGATTAAGATATTTTACATTAAAGATGTTTACATATAATCCATAAGACAAAAAAATAGCTGAATTTATTAAGATGACCCAGTTCAAAAGTTTGTGAACCCTTGATTCTTAATACTGTGTGTCATTACCTGGATGATCTACGGCTGTTTTTTTTTTTTTTTTTTTTTTTTTTTTTTTTTGTGTGATGGTTGTTCATGAGTCCCTTGTTTATTCTGAGCAGTTAAACTGAGCAGTTAAACAGTGACTGAATGATTTTGAGATCCATCTTTTCACATGGAGGACAACTGAGGGACTCAAACACAACTATTAAAAAAAGGTTCAAACATTCACTGATGCTTCAGAAGGAAACACGACGCATTAGGAGTCGGGGGGTGAAAACTTTTGAACAGGATGAAGAGGTCCAAATTTTTCTTATTTCGCTTGAATATCATTTTTTTTTTTTTTTTTTTTTTTTCATTTAGTACTGCCCTTCAGAAGCAACAGAAGATACTTGCCTGTTTCCCGGAAGACAAATTAAATACAATTTACCTTGATCTTCAAATTCCAAATGTTTTCACCCCCCCATCTATTAATGCATCATGTTTTTTTTCTGAAGCATCAGTGAATGTTTGAACCTTTTTTAAAAGTTGTGTTTGAGTCCCTCAGTTGTCCTCAGTGTGAAAAGACGGATCTCAAAATCATTCAGTCACTGCTGTAAAGGGTTCAAATATGCAAAAAATGCTGGAAAACTGAAGAATCTGCAGGACCTGGAGATTTTTTCTGAAGAACAGAGCTCAGTTTAACTGCTCAGGACAAACAAGGGACTCATGAACAACCATCACAAAACAAAAAAAACAGTCGTAGATCGTCCAGGTAACCACACACAGTATTAAGAATCAATGGTTCACATACTTATGAATGGGGTTATTTTAATAAATTCAGCTATTTTTTTTTTTTTTTTTGTCTTGTGGATTATATGTAAACATCTTTTATGTAAAATATCTTACTCAGGACAGTACTAAATAAAAAAATAACATGCATTTTGCATGCAGTAATATTGGTAAATATATATCACAATTTAAAATAACTTTTTTTTTTTTCAGTTTTATTATATTTTAAAATGTAATTTATTCCTGTGATGCAAAATTTTCAGCATCATTACTCCAGTCTTCAGTGTCACAGTTGAAAACAGTTGTGCTGCTTAATGTTTTTGTGGAAACCACATTTACTTAAAATGTTTTTTGTAACATAACATTACTTTCAGTTTTGATCAACTGAAGGCATCCTTGAATAAAAGTTTTAATTTCTTTAAAAAAGATGACCCCCAGACTTTTGAAAGGAAGTGTATATGTTAAAGAAATTCTCTCCCAGATAATGCTGTAAATTATACTGGGAACAAAAGCATTATTTTTAATAAATACAGTAACTACACTAGTCAAGATTCTTCAAAATATCGCCTTTTGTGTTGCATGGAAGGAAAAAATCATATGGGTTTTGAATGACTCAAGTGTGAGTAAATGTTGACAGAAATTCTTCTTTTGTAAAACTTTCCTGCCAGGCTTTGAACATACTGAAATAAACCTGTGAGTGGAAAACATTGAGAGAAAACTGTGGGTGTGCTGGTATTAAACTGTGTGGGCAGAGGACTTGCATAGTGATCCATTACAATCATTCCACTGATCTGATAAGGGTAGGTTTACTGTAATTAATTTATTTTTAATCTAGATGGCTGGCTAAACTCACTCAGGCTTCAAATGAACGCGATCCCACAGACTCAACCAGCGGAGGTAAAGATTCACACCACACACCCATACAGAAACCCGGTTAACACTGATCGTCTAATTTAGTCCACGTCACGTCTTTCAGTAAAGCCAAACCTGACACTTTAATAGCTGAATTATCATATTGAGACTGTGATTATGTGAATATAGAGTGCTACAGTGAGGAGAGCGATGATGATGATGAAGCAGATACAGCTGAGGTGTCTGTGGAGTACATGGATCAGCTGACCCCTGGTTCTCTGCATGTGAGTAACCACACTCTGTCCAGACATGTAAGTATTAATAGACTGCTAACCGTAAAAGTATTAAACGACAGTGAATGTGAAAATGGGTGAAACAATGACGCAGTGGCCAGATATATGCGTCTGATGCATTTGCACATGAACTACCATTCAAAAATGTAGAGTCAGATTTTTTTTTTTATTCAGAAAGAACACATTAAATTAATCAAAAGTGACAGTAAAGACATTTATAATGTAAATAAAGATTAATACTGTTTTTTTTTTTTTTTTTTTTCATCAAAAAATCCCCCCTTTTAAAAAAGTAGCATGAGTCATTGATAATAGTAAGAAATGTTTCTTGAGCAGCAAATCAACATATTAGAATGATTTCTGAAGGATCATGTGACACTGAAGACTGGAGTAATGATGCTGAAACTTCAGCTTTGATCACAGGAATAAATTACATTTTAAAATATGTTAAAATGGAAAACGATTTGTTTTGAATTGCAATAATATTTCGCATTACTGTTTTTACTGTATTTTTCATCATTGTGGACTTGGTGAGCATAAAATACTTCTTTCAAAATTCTTTAAAATCTTACCAACCCCACACTTGATGCATACAATGTTTTTTTTTTTTTTGTCATATTATCACACAAGTTTTTTTTTTTTTTTTTTAAATAGTATTTCTTTGAGATTTTGAAAGATTGCTGTTATATTTGAAATGTATTTGTGTGTTGATTGTCTCAGGGTTGTCTCCCGCCTCCCCGCTCCTCTTCCTCTCCATGTCAGGACTTGATCCCGCTGGTTTCTCCGATGTGTAACCGCACAGAGACTCAGAGCGCAGACAGCGAGTCGTGGCAGGAGATCAGCTCAGAGGACAACCCCATCCTCAAAATACAGGAATTCCAAGGAAATGACCGTAAGTGAGCACTGGAATGAGATGTTTTATCCTTATGAGAGCGTTACATTGCACAAATCTAAATTTAAAAACAGTTTAAAGAGATAGATAAAAAAAAATTATGGAAGATGAACAAAAGACTTATGTGTTTGTAACGACATGAAAGTGGGTAAATTATGACAAAATCAATTGTCATAATTTACCCACTTTCATGTCGTTATAAACACATAAGTCTTTTGTTCATCTTCCAAACACATGAAGATATTTTAAATGAGACCCAAGAGATTTCTGTTCCTTCATTGAAAGTCCATTCCAACAAAACTTTCAAGCTTCAAGAAATTTATAAAGACATTGTAAACATAATCCATATGAATCATTGTTTAATCCAAGTCTTTTGAAGAGACATGATGGGTTGAGCTGCTGTTGAATATTTTTGATGCTCTATGTGTCAAGAATCAGCAAGAGCACAAAACATGTTCTACAGCTTTTTCTGCCATTTCATTTTTAACGGGTTCGTGATATGAAAAATAAAATTTGCCTTTATCTTTTGACATACAGGTGCTGGTCATATAATTAGAATATCATCAAAAAGTTGATTTATTTCACTAATTCCATTCAAAAAGTGAAACTTGTATATTATATTCATTCATTACACACAGACTGATATATTTCAAATGTTTATTTATTTTAATTTCAGTGATTATAACTGACAACTAAGGAAAATCCCAAATTCAGTATCTCAGAAAATTAGAATATTGTGAAAAGGTTCAATATTGAAGACACCTGGTGCCACACTCTAATCAGCTAATTAACTCAAAACACCTGCAAAGGCCTTTAAATGGTCTCTCAGTCTAGTTCTGTAGGCTACACAATCATGGGGAAGACTGCTGACTTGATAGTTGTCCAAAAGACGGCCATTGACACCTTGCACAAGGAGGGCAAGACACAAAAGGTCATTGCAAAAGAGGCTGGCTGTTCACAGAGCTCTGTGTCCAAGCACATTAATAGAGAGGCGAAGGGAAGGAAAAGATGTGGTAGAAAAAAGTGTACAAGCAATAGGGATAACCGCACCCTGGAGAGGATTGTGAAACAAAACCCATTCAAAAATGTGGGGGAGATTCACAAAGAGTGGACTGCAGCTGGAGTCAGTGCTTTAAGAACCACCACGCACAGACGTATGCAAGAAATAGGTTTCAGCTGTCGCATTCCTTGTGTCAAGCCACTCTTGAACAACAGACAGCGTCAGAAGCGTTAAAGATAAAAAAGGACTGGACTGCTGCTGAGTGGTCCAAAGTTATGTTCTCTGATGAAAGTAGATTTTGCATTTCCTTTGGAAATCAGGGTCCCAGAGTCTGGAGGAAGAGAGGAGAGGCACACAATCCACGTTGCTTGAGGTCCAGTGTAAAGTTTCCACAGTCAGTGATGGTTTGGGGTGCCATGTCATCTGCTGTTGTTGGTCCACTGTGTTTTCTGAGGTCCAAGGTCAACGCAGCCGTATACCAGGAAGTTTTAGAGCACTTCATGCTTCCTGCTGCTGACCAACTTTATGGAGATGCAGATTTCATTTTCCAACAGGACTTGGCACCTGCACACAGTGCCAAAGCTACCAGTACCTGGTTTAAGGACCATGGTATCCCTGATCTTAATTGGCCAGCAAACTCGCCTGACCTTAACCCCATAGAAAATCTATGGGGTATTGTGAAGAGGAAGATGCGATATGCCAGACCCAACAATGCAGAAGAGCTGAAGGCCACTATCAGAGCAACCTGGGCTCTTATAACACCTGAGCAGTGCCACAGACTGATCGACTCCATGCCACGCCGCATTGCTGCAGTAATTCAGGCAAAAGGAGCCCCAACTAAGTATTGAGTGCTGTACATGCTCATACTTTTTATGTTCATACTTTTCAGTTGGCCAAGATTTCTAAAAATCCTTTCTTTGTATTGGTCTTAAGTAATATTCTAATTTTCTGAGATACTGAATTTGGGATTTTCCTTAGTTGTCAGTTATAATCATCAAAATTAAAAGAAATAAACATTTGAAATATATCAGTCTGTGTGTAATGAATGTATATAATATACAAGTTTCACTTTTTGAATGGAATTAGTGAAATAAATCAACTTTTTGATGATATTCTAATTATATGACCAGCACCTGTATAAGAGGTCTTTGTACCATTAAAACATCCTGCAAATTTCAGAGCTAAATCATCGTCCTCATAATAAAGCATTTATTACTCAAGCTCCAAAAATGGCTTGTTTTGATAATGCAGCATCTGTGATGTCACACTGGCAAATACATTTGCATATGCCTGCCTCCAGAGCATGACATAAATTAATAGTTACACATCATCATCACACCATGGTGTTCAGAGGGCGAAGTCTCCAATACACTTGAAGAACCCTACCTCCAAAGCTACCCGAAAAACTATGTGTAAATGTATCTAGGACAAAAGCTGTTGTAAGCGCAAAGGGTGGTCACACGGAAGTTAATTGATAAATAAAATCTATTTATGACATTTATTGTTTAAAAGCATCCTCACTTTACAGCATTTTTACACAAGTGCCTACAGTTTTTTTTTTTTTTTTTTTTTTTATAACAGTACTGTAGCTTTGGAAGTAGGATTCTTCAAGCGTCTTGGAGCGTCTTTTTTTTTTTTGGGGGTTTCTTCATGTAATCACAGGCAGACCCGATGATGATGACATCAGATCTCTGTGTCAGACTCCTTGTTCATACAAAAATCTCACTGGATTATTACAATTAGTGGCAAAAGGAATGTTTGGAGATGTAAACTGATATTTACTACTGACACGCTACAGCAAAAGATATAAATAACTGGCTTAAAACCATTTTTTTATTTTGGTGAAAATACTAACATACCTAAGACTTTTGCACAGTACAGTATAATTGTTTTTATGCAAAAAACAAACAAACAAACAAACTTTAACATTATAAGTGAACCTCAGGGAACAATAAATAAAAAAAAAAAAAATGGCATGACCCCTTTAAAAATTTCCCAACTTTTATTACTAAAATGTTCTTAACACAAATGTAGAGATTCAAACTTATGTGAATATCTCTGAACAAAAAATAGAAAAAACATAAAACAAATCATAATTATACTCAACTCTAAAACTGTTTGTTTTTGTCTAGAAATTACTTTTTGTCTCTAAAATGATTTTTGAAAATCCTTATCCAGTTATTCTGAACTCCTGTGGTAATTCTGTAAACTGTTTCACAACCAAATACTTCTCTAATATGGTTTCATCAGGCCCACCGTCTGATGAGATGGAAATGTTGTATCTTCACCTCAAGCAGGCGAGTCTGTCGCCCACAGGAGCCCTACAGCCAACCACCAAACGTGACTTCAGGTCCTCCTTCATCAGACGCTGCAAAAATGAAAGCGTGAATGAGAAACTGCACCTCATTCGAACTTTAAACAGCACTTTAAAGGTGAGACTGAAATCTATGTGGTCATTCAAATGTTAGAAGTTTTCTTGTCCCTAAAAGGGTTCATCTCAATGGTAATGAATCTACAGGGAACCTATATACAGATAAAATTCTGAGATTCAGTCGATGTAGAAGCTTTTACGAAAGTAGAAACATGTGTTTGTGGTGTACTATTTTTCTTTATTAAGCCAGCAATTTTTTTTTCTTCTTTTTTTATTAAATGGCTTCATGATGGTATGTTGCTTCATAAGCATATATTGCAAAACATTATGTTGAGAAGTAGGTTTATGTGGAAGTAGTTTCTGAACACTAAAATTTAATGGATGTTAGATTGAATATGGAACTATAATATGTCATAAAACCAGTTACTGTTACTACGGTAAAATTGTGATGTGATGAAAAGCTGACTTTTTCAAGGGGAGAGGGGGGTAAGTTGTCACACTTTTCACACTGTCTAACATTTACTGAGCACCATACATCACAATGGTATAAATGTCATACCAAATGAAAGAAGGAAGTCTTGGGAACATTTGTTGTATTCATTACATTTTCATATCTTATCTCATTACGGAGTTGTAGACTGTTGAATAGAGAATGTGCACCTGTGACAATTTGCCCCATCGGCAGGTAAGTTGTCACACTATTGTCTAAAAATAAGAACGCAACTACTTAATTGTTATTATTGATTTTAGTTTTTAAATTCAAACCAAAACTGGAAATATAAACAATCATGCCTAGAGAATTTGGAAAAACAATTATTTCAATCCAAACAATACACATTTCAATCAAAACACAATAAGTGGCAAGACCACTTTACTTTGAACTTTAAACTCAGATTTTCTCTAGCTTGCACATAAAATAAAGTATCAAAAGACACGTTGTCTCCTCTATGTTGTGCAAAATAATAATTTTTAACATTCATACCTAACAAAGTTGTATTGCATAAATTTTAAAGTGCAAATTTTTTACTTTTTAAGACAAAAAATAAGAAAATTATGCTAACCTCAGATTAGAGCGATCTTGACCACATGTGACCAGGAAGTTGACTATGGAAGAAAAAATCACACAAAGTGGCTATTTGATTTTTGAGATAGAGCCTCTAGTTTTGGAGTTATGAAGAGTGTGACAACTTACCCCGCTCTCCCCTACTAATATATATATATATATATATATATATATATATAAGCATAATAATGCTTCAGAGAGGTATTTGATGCTAAGCGTATCCCATCATTCGTCACGATCAGGAACTTATGTGCACCGGATTAAGTTAAATTAATTACATACAATTTTGTAGTAAAATCTAAAGTTGTTATAGATGCAGAGATGAGCATGTGTATTTTAGAAAATGTTTACAACTCATTTTCATCACTTAATTATAAGCCCTCAATTAAATTGTGTTTGTTACATAAGGACTGAACAGACAAGTCAAAATGTGTAAATAAAGCTCTTGCATTTTAAGTGTGCCCCATCAGGTTATCAAAAGTTCTACAAACTTGTGGACTTTGTGCCCACTTGGGCCAAATACAGAAAATATGTCAAGTCAAGTCACCTTTATTTATATAGCGCTTTTAACAATGCAGATTGTGTCAAAGCAGCTTTACAGTGATAACTGGCATATAATTTTGGCTGCACAGCAGCTCTTAAAGAAAATGGTGTCATTATCCATCTTAAGTAAATTCAGTATTGATTCATTCCATTGTAAGAATCAATAGTTATTTAGTTAATTTATCTATATCAGCACTGGAGTAAACAGTGATGTCATCATCCAGCTCAGTTCAGTTCGCATACAATGGTGTCAATGCAGGCAGATCAAAACACTTTTGAATATCAAATGTCAAGTGTCCCCAACTAAGCAAGCCAAAGGCAACAACGGCAAGGAACCTAAACTCCAACAGGTGACATCAGGTGGCAAACAGGTGTTAAAATGGAGGAAAAAACCTTGAAAAAACCAGACTGAGCCTGGAGAAACCAGGCTCCGTTGGGGGACCAGTCCTCCTCTGGCCAACAGCAGACAGTGCTTTAGTATGATTCAGGCAGCTATCATAAGTCCGATGGGATTGCAACAGTCAAAGTATTTATACCAGTTCCATCCAGTTGAGGATCGTATTCATCCAGCAGGTATAGACGGTTTGTTGACGAACTGTGCCACTGGCTGTCGTGTTGATGAGGCCTTCACAGTGGATGATCTAGTTGAATCTCTGCTGACACTTCAGGGCTGCGTTGTGGTCGTGTCAAGGCGCAGGTCCTCGATCTCACCTGGATACGGCCCGGATCCGGCTGACTACGGTAAACCTCGGGATAAACAGAGAGACTAATATTAGCTTAGATGCCATTCTTCTTCTTATGTAACGAGTACAGGAAGTGTACCCGGTTCCAGCTGACCTAATTTATGCAGCCTAACAATCCTTTAACGGATTTGAAAAAATAAATTGATAATGTGTTGTGTATGCCAGGTTAAAGAGATGCGTTTTCAGTCTAAGTTTAAACTGACAGAGTGTGTCTGCTTCCCGAACAATGCTAGGAAGATTGTTCCAGAGTTTAGGTGCCAAATAGGAGAAAGATCTACCGCCTGCGGTTGATTTTGATATTCTAGGTATTATCAGCTGGCCTGAATTCTGAGATCGCAATAGATGTGAAGGACTATAATGCATTAAGAGCTTGCTCAGGTACTGGGGAGCTAAACCATTTAGTGCTTTGTGAGTAATTAGCAAGATTTTAAAATCTATACGATGTTTAACAGAAAGCCAATGCAGTGTTGACAGAACTGGGCTAATATGGTCATACTTCCTAGTTCTAGTAAGAACTCTAGCTGCTGGATTTTATACGAGCTGTAGTTTATTTATCAAGCGAGCGGAACAACCACCCAGGAGAGCATTACAGTAATCTAGCCTTGAGGTCATGAACGCATGAACTAACTGTTCTGCATTTGTCATTGAGAGCATATGTCGTAGTTTAGATATATTTTTAAGATGGAAGAATGCGGTTTTACAGAGGCTAGAAACATGGCTTTCAAATGAAAGATTGGTATCAAAGGTCACACCCAGGTTCCTAACTGACGACGAAGACTTAACAGAGCAGCCATCAAGTGTTAGACAGTATTCTAGGTTATTACGTGAAGAAGTTTTTGATCCAAAAATTAGAATCTCTGTTTTTTCTGAATTTAGTAGTAGGAAATTACTGGTCATCCAATTTTTTATATCTGCTATGCATTCCGTTAATTTTGTGAATCGGTAAGTTTCGTCAGGGCGCGAAAAAATATAGAGCCGAGTATCATCAGCATAACAGTGAAAACTAACGCCATGCTTCCTAATGATATATCCCAAGGGTAGCATGTACAGAGTGAAAAGCAACGGTCCTAGTACTGAGCCTTGTGGTACTCCATATTGAACTTGTGATCGATATGACATCTCTTTGTTTACTACTACTATGTCATGTAAGTAGACAAGTGGTTAAGTGCAAATACCACACGTGTGGGTATTGGGACAGGCCTGGTATTTATAATTTAGTGGGGAGAGGATGTTTATGTTCTAGGAAGTGTTTGATTGAACAGCATTTCTCCAGGGCATTGTGACTCATCAGTTTTTCTGGGTGCTTATTCTCCAGAAGAGAGAGACAGTAACTTAAAAGTGGTGTGTGTGTGTGTGTGTGTGTGCATGTGTTTTGACCACTGATGGGTGAAGTAAAAAACACCGTTATCTCTTTATCACCTTTTAGTGGGTGGGATATATTAGGCACCATTTGAACATTTTGTACTAAAAGTTGATGCGTTAGAAGCGGTAAAAATGGGCAAGCATAAGGATTTGAGCGAGTTTGACAAGGGCCAAATTGTGATGGCTAGACGACTGGGTCAGAGCATCTTCAAAACTGCAGCTCTTGTGGGGTGTTCCTGGTCTTCAGTGGTCAGTATCTATCAAAAGTGGTCAGTATCTATCAAAAGTATCTATCGACAGGGTCAATGATGCACACGGGGAGCGAAGGCTGGCCCGTGTGGTCTGATCCAACAGACAAGCTACTGTAGCTCAGATAGAAAGGTGCCAGAATACAGAGTGCATCGCAGTTTGTTGCGTATTTGTGCAAAGAAAATACTTTTGTTGCTATTTACATTTAGTCTAAATGGCCGCTAAGTGCAAATGGCTGCTGCCTATATAAAAAAATCTGAGTGTCTATTTGCAGTAAGTGTAAATAGCCTGTCTTGTTGGCAAAGACTATTTATACTAACTCCGCCCACTGATGACGAGAAAAAGACACGCCATTCAATATCTGCAGTGGCGTAGGCTGTAGATTCTGAAAAATTCTTCTTTAGTACTTCTTAAGATAATCTTAAGAACGTCTAAGTGTACTCAACAGTGCAATTTTGAGACCCCATCAATATGAACTAAAATGTGCTTTTAATATACTATCTCTGTATTAAAAAATGTATTTAGTTACCACTGTAGTACACTGATGGGTTCAAGTGTACTTCAAGTGTTAACTAAATACGTTTTAATACAGAGATATGTTTTGCATTTGGGTTTTTTTGAACTCGCTCTTCTCCCTTTTCCCATCACACATTGGATCAGAAAGGCATTTATTTTCAGTAAAAATGAAGAAAAGATTTGCAAAGTGGAAATAAAGTGCCTAACGAGTGTTAATAAAGTATTTATCGGGTAGGGTTAGGGGTCGGTGTAGGGAGGGTTTATTGTCTCAATAAGACGGAATCCATTTAATAATTTTAATATAGTCATTTACACTGTTATTATTGCATCCTGTAATGTACAATATTGACTGTGCAAATAGTATCTGCCACTATTTATGTGTAAAATCATCTAACAACTATTTTTACTCATTGCAAAGAACTGTTACTTTTATATAGTATAAATAGAATATATTGCTTTTTTCACTTGGTGTAAATGGTATCTACAGCTATTTTCACTTAGTGTAAATAGCATCTTTTGCAAAGAAAATATGCTATTTTCACTTAGTATAATTAGCATCTATCGTCAAAAATTTAGGGATGTCAATTGTTTTCTGCCTCAAAAAAAAAGTGCTAACATGAGCCTAGTCTGATGAATGTTTTCTAACCTTGTTTCATTTTTATCCATAAATAACACTTACACTATAACAACATAACAGAAAGTAGAGTAAATATATGGCTGCATGTACATAAATAGAAGAAAAGCATAATAAAGTTAAATCACATCTCTAAATAAACCCTATTAATGCATCAAAAATATGGTATTTTTATAACTGTGTATAAGTCTGAGGGATGAAATTAGAGAGTTGAATTCAAGAGTAATAACACTTACAACGTTCATCTTTGTTGTCACCATGACAGTATAATGCCAGTAAAGCCTGTAAACCTGGTAACTTCCACACAAGGACACTAATATAGGAGATGAGGTAATGTGATTGTTGTTTACATGAAGCTGAGCAGACAGTTTGCCAGACCGGTCTTGAATCAGCTAAAGAACATAAACTTGTCTCTTACTGTTGTCTGCATCCGTTCATACATAAACCAAGCCAGTAGTTAAAACCAGCTGAAACAGTGTAAACAGAACAGGTGTGACGTCATATCTCTGTTGACGTACTGACAAGATCCACAGATTCTACATAGGTTGGTTTGTTTATGTAGGTTCTACTAAGGCATGAGTTGGGCCAAGACACTGTTCCTGCATGATGGGCCAGTCCATGGCAAAAAAACAAAAAAAACATTGTATCTGCTCCAAAGTGCTTCGGCCCACTGGGAAAATGCCCGATATGCCAGATTACCAATCCAGCCCTGACATATGCGCAGCTAGATTTTTCATTTTCTTTTTTTGGACACTCATATTTGTCATTGACTCTAGTCTACAGACACTAGATGGCAGTATTGATAAGCAGCTTCACTTGAACTGTGGGAAGTTATATTTAAAAGAAACCAACATATCAGTCTTTGCTTTATTTCAGGCTAAGGAGGCCGATCTGCAGGCCATAGAGCAGGTCTTGAGAGAACCGTCTCTGAGCGCAAGTAAATACAGACAATGGCGAGATGCTAATGTGCTCCTGCTGCAAGAGATCGGAGAGAAACACAAGAGTGCCGTGGAGACGGAGGCCCAGAAACCACTGGTTCAAACTCAGCCCCAACGCCAGTCACTCTTCAGCCCGAACGCTGCGTTCCCTGCTGTCTATACAGAGACCAGCCTGTGAAGACGAGAGGCTGATTATAACAAGGAAAAGACCAAGTGAAACAGATGTATGCTATGTGAAGATGACCACAGGACCTGTATGACACCAGTTTCTCAGACACATGAAGCTTCTCTGAAACTCAGATTCCGGCCTATAAAGGAAGGATGCAGTAACTAGGTCATAGAACTGCGAAAAATGACACATTTTTGATATGTATCGTTACTGCGTTTTGGCTTTGTGTCATTTTAATCAGATATACTACTTTTCAAATTTGTCATTCAGTGTTTTACTGGGAGAACATGTCACAAGCGTCTTATGTGTTTGTAGACGTTATGTAAAATGGTTGAATTAAATGGTGTGTTTTTAATTTGGTTTTATGAATGACTCATGACACTGGAACATGGTGTGGTTTCTGGTTTGACTTTGAGGTAGTCGATACATGAATACTCATACCTCTTATTCAGCCCTTGTGTTTATTACAAAATCACTCCATTCCATGCACATCTAGACTCAGTTATCTCAGTTCTTTAAACTTGTTTGTGCTTGATCTTTTTTGGAGTGCAGTCTTGTTTACCTGTTTTTAACATGACGGTCTCTTTTAGATGTACATATTTTAGCATTTTACAACTGTAAATGAATCTTAAATGTTGTACATTTTTGTATAAATGTCTATGATTCAACTTTATAAATGTTTATTTGGTATTTTGAATTAATCCATACTAAAGGAATGCAAAATGAAATAAAAATGGCTGTTTAATATTTTCTTTCAAAATTTTGTTGTATTTGAGAAGTTGCGCAAATGTACTGGACCAACAACGTATGTACAGCCACTTTCTGTTTGTCAAAATTGGTGAAATATTATCATAGTTAATGTGATGAACAATATCTGTGAGAACTGACGTGAAAAACAATAAAGTTGATTTGTGAGAAGAGCAATCTATTTTATAAAATTGCAATATTGAGGCGATTAATTTTATTTCAATCGACACGGCAGTCTCTTGTGTGTGAGTGCATTAGCAGGTTGTTGAATCGCAAGTGTTTCAAATATGAGATGAGGACGTGTCAAGTGAGTGCAGCCGTTGATGAGGCCGAAACCAGCACGTCCACTGCAGGTAGGCTTTGACTAGTTAAATTTATTTAAAGGATAGTTCACTTTAAAATAAAATTTTCCTTATAATTTACTCACCTCCATGTCATCCAAGATGTTCATGTCTTTCTTTCTTCAGTCGAAAAGAAATTAAGGTTTTTGATGAAAACATTCCAGTATTATTCTCCTTATAGTTGACTTAAATGGCCTCCAAACGGTTGAAGAAAATTACAGTTTCAGTGCAGCTTCAAAGGGCTTTAAACGATACCAGACGAGAAATAAGGGTCTTATCTAGCGAAACGATCGGTCATTTTGTAAAAAAATGTAAACGTATATGCTTTCTAAAAAACAAATGATCCCCTTCCAAGTCCTTCCGCCAAAACCGCATTTTCTTATTCTTCAAAAAGCTTACGCTGTACTTCCTACGCCTTCCCTCTTCTACTGACGGAAAAAATGGAACTGGTGCTGCGTTCGTTCCGTAAGTTGAATAGTGAAGGCATAGGACATACAGCGTAAGCTTTTTGAAGAATACAAAAGTGCGGTTTTGGTGGAAGTACTTGGAAAGGCGATCATTTGTTTATATCAAGCATATACATTTAAACATTTTTTGAAAATGACCGATCGTTTCGCTAGATAAGACCCTTATTCCTTGTCTGGTATCGTTTAAAGCCCTTTGAAGCTGCACTGAAACTGTAATTTTGAATTCAACCGTTCGGAGGCCATTGAAGTCCATTATAAGAAGAATAATCCTGGAATGTTTTCATCAAAAAAGTTAGAAGCCATGCAAAATGTAGAGAGTAATTAGGCTACTCATTACAAATGTAATTGAGTAAAGAGTACATATACTTATTCACAAATTTAGTCAAGTAGAGAGTAATTTTAATATCTTTGATACTCAAGTCAAACTACAAAGTAGTCAAAAAGGCTTAGTACAGTAACTAATTACATTTACTCAAATACTTTACACAGGAACTGACACAGGCCTACATCTAAAAAATCGTCTTGACACCACTAATTTTCAGCTTTCCGTTAAAGACAAGAAAAAGAGAAGACGACTTTAAAAAAAAATAGTTGAAGGTGAAAGTTCATTCATAAATTAAAATTCTGTCATCATTTATTCATCAAATATGATAAACAGAAGCTCAAATATGATAAACAGAAGCTCAAATATTACCTAAAAATGCATGAAAACAAAATCTCATTGTTTATTTCTTTTCTTTGCAGAACATACAAGTGCAGAAAAGAATAGAAAATATCTTGAATATGACACAATAACAACATAAGAACAGAAAGTAGAGTAAATATATGGCTGCATGTACATAAATAGAAGAAAAGCATAATAAAGTTAAATCACATCTCTAAATAAACCCTATTAATGCATCAAAAATATGCTATTTTTATAACTGCGTATAAGTCTGAGGGATGAAATTAAAGAGTTGAATTCAAGAGTAATGGAAGACAGAATGGAGACTTAACCACTTTTGTTTATGAACAAAAAGAGATAAATGATCAGGGTTTTCGTGATAAAAATAATATCTTTGAGAACAAAGGAGTGGTTTCACATTTGATCTTCCGTGTTTTACAATGTTTGATGTGTAAGTGAATTGATCAATGTTTATATGTGAATAAAAGCCTAAAACTTCTTTCAATGGATAGGCAGAAATTATGTGATTAAAATTAATTAATTAAAATAAAAAATATATTCATTTCTAAGATGATTTCAAAGAAAGTCATGGGTTTTGAACAATATTAGGATGAGTAAATGATGAGTAAATTTTCATTTTTTGTCCTTTTAACATCTTTAATTTAAATAAAAAGAAATGCAAAATGTCTTTCATGGAATGATGCTAGACAGAGTCATGCCATCTGTGAAGGATGAGTATATGAATGTATACAGAAACTTTTTAAGAAAAGTCCAGCAAACCGATCACAGTCGGCCATCTGCTGCTAGCTTTTGTCCCCCAACACAAAGAGAGTTAATCCGGCTGCAGTCCTGTTATCCTTCACTGACACTCATTTACATGAGAATAGAAGAGTCTGGGCACTTTCAGCTGAAGGCCTGTAGGGAGCACCATAGAGTAAGACGTCTAATTTGACAGATGAATGTCCTTATGCTACTAACTTTGGCTATATTAGGCACTGAAACAATGGCTGTGTCTGAAAGCTTAGGCAGCTGACTTGTTGCCATGCTTCCCTATCAGGCAATGACTCTGCAGGCAGCGTTTGCGCATGAAGGTACCTCACAAAACTGATTTTGGACAGGCTTCTGAGGCAGCTTAGGGGTTTAATGATCTACACTACATCAAAATAGAGAGAGCTTTGGTGATAAATAAGCAAATATCAGATGAAGGTATCTCAGTACTTAACTGGTGATGGGAAAGTACATACCCTTTTGTTATGTAGCAAGAATATTAGCATTTGGCTAATAAATTCCTTATATATTTCAAGTCTGTACATTTACAAACTGCTGTGGAAGCTTTTGACCTCTGTCACAAACTCCTCCTCCTGCGTTACACAAGGGCTTTTGGGTAATATCGGCCCAAACAGAGTGCAACAGGGCTCGTCCACTTTTTCAGGAAAACCTTGGTTTTCAACCTTTGTTGCAGAAGTATTCTTTCCCTTCATTTTTCCCATACAGATTTTTCAAAAAGTCTTCACGAAAGATTTTAAACCATGAACCAAACCAACCAACAAGAGGTAAATCACAGCATTTCCACAACTTTGATTTGAAGAAAAATGTATCTGAAAATAAAGAAAAAAGATTATTTAATGGTTTTAATGAGGGAAAGAACTACAATCCCCTGGCCTGGAGCATTGCATATGACATAAAAGGCATCAAGGCATGTCCAAATCCAATGTTAGCTTCCTGTCTCCTGAGATGCCTTCATCTGATCGATTTTTAAAGTCAGCATAGTATCCTTCACTGCCTTTGATATCCCACAATCCTGTGCTTTCCATTCTGTGGCAGTTGAGCTAAAAAATAAAGATGGAGTATGAAGATTGTGGTTGGTGGTCTGTCTGTGTGTAAATGTATGTTTTTGACCAAAGTTTTCCACTTTTGATACTGAGAAATTACTGTTGTAGTAATTACATATTTGCTTAGTCATTACCAAAGCTCGCTCTATTTTGCTGTAGATTATTAAACTGTTACACTGCCTCAGAAATCTGTCTGAAATCAGTTTTGTGAGGTGCCTTTGTGAGCAAACTCTGCCTACAAAGCCAGCAAGTATGCACGGCACCTTTAGCATACTGTTTATATTCACTATACATTTTGGGGTATTTAGAATAGATAATATGTGAATTGGGAAGCAACGCTAGTTGCTTAGTGGAAACAGGCCTTCGGCCAGTGTAAAAAGGCACACAGAAAATGGGTTATTGTCTCTTATGAGGTGAAGAGAGGGTAAACTCATGTCTCCTGGGCTCAAAATAACAATGTTACTGTCTATTTACGCAGCAGCAGTTTAACACACAACAGAGGTCAGACAGAAGGCAGGACACTCACTGTAAACAGAAGAAAGTGTCTGTGTTGGACGGAGAATGGAATACTACGTCTTATTATGTTTCCTATGAGACCATATTTCTTCAGAGTGGTCACATGTGGCCAGCTCAATGAAACGTAATGATAGTGTGCTTTCCACGAGTTCATAATGGTGTATGTGTGTGTATTCTTCTACAATAGCAACCCCAAAAGAGAACCAGAACCTTAATACATTTTTAAATATAAAGGTGCCTTGTTCACATATGCCTAAACTAACTGAACTAAGGGAGAGAAGGTGCCAGGTTCTGTCACAAACACTTCAAATGAGCCAGATGCAAAAACGCTCTTAATATAAAGTGGGACCATATTTATAGGGACATATCCCTAGCATCCCTTCTAAATTCTATGCCCTTACCTAGACCTACCCATAACCCTAATATTGAACCTACTGTTCAGGAAAGGTCCAGGATGGGAGCCCATCTGATCAAGGACACCACATAAAATTTTGAAAATTCTCTTTTTTTCTAATTGTCGGTACGGTTCACTTCTGATATGAACGCAAACGTACCAAATTGAGGAAGTGAACCGCTATTAATGTCGTATTATTTGATAAAAAAAAAGTGTGTGTGTTTCACTCACTTTCCCGACGAGCGTGACTGACGTGCTGCAAGCGAGCTGTAGCGTAGCCTTTCTCATTTCTGCTCACCTTCAGCGTTCTACATTCACGGCAGATAGACGCAAGTGCCTTAATGAATAAAACCAACAGTTCAAAAACAAAAATATGAAAGTCAGGAGAGCACCGTTATGCATTTTGCCGCCTTCTCCTGCGCCGTCGTTACTAAGCAACGGAGTAAACAGCTGCTGGTTTGACGACGCAAACGAACCGCGGGTCGGACCCAAATAATATAATGTGAACACAGTCCAGTGGGGGGAGGGGGAGGGGGGAGCAGTCGAACTCGGGTTCGGTCCAGGCAGTCGAACCCAGTGTGAAAGCACCCATCTTTTTCCCATATAGGGGGAAAAAAAGGAAAAGAAAAAAAGCCTTCATTAAAGGATGGAGAAAGAGTGGTGAAAATCAAGTTTTTAATGTTGTTTATATATCTTTGTGGTGTTTTTAATATGCTTTAAGACAAATCATGTGCAAATTCATCAGTCAACACCATTGCTGAGTATTTTCCCCTTAAAACTGCAGTGAACCACAGTGTCAAAAACACAGTTTAAAACCGCAGGTTTCCTATACCGTCACAAACACGCAACCAATCCCGTCAATGTACTGGGCGGAGCTTTTCCAATGATCACAAGAACACCTTTATGAAAGGACAGGAAAAATCAGGTACATACATAGCAATATAGAGGGTGAATTATGTATATGATGCTTATTATTACAATGTTATGATGAAGTTGAACTATATGTCTTTTTCCACTGACTGATGTTCATAGCGTTTCTAAGGATGCTGATTTTTAGAAGGCAAACTGAGATGGCGAACGGGAACATGATTTGTGTAACATTAGCAACACATTATTAGCTGTTTGATAATGTAGTCAAGCCAAAGAGCATTACAATTCTGATACATTGACTTGTAGACAACCCTGTATAATTCCTGAATCAGTTTCTGGTTGATGGAATTAAACCAATTTTCCACCACTGTATAGCGTTTACTTCAGATGACTGAGTGGATCAAGTAGTCTGAGCTAGTGTGATTGAGTGGAGGTGGGGACTAATAATGCGATTTGCTTGGTGGAATTTTCTGTACAGCATCATGGCTAATGTAGTTTTTATGAGGAATTCTGCTGTTAAACATGATTATTTTAAAAATAAGTTGAATTAATGTGAATAGATGGCTTCAATAAAAGCATATACCATCGATTAACAACCTCGGATATCAGGATATCAGGGAGGAAGTTTTGGAGGGTTCCTGCACAGTGTTTAAAAATTTTCTGTGCTTCTAGATTCCTGATGTAAAAATTTGTTAATTGGTTATATAAAGTACTATCAAGAGAAAGTAGACATGAATGTGTCCATTTTCTGAAAGTGTAAGAATCTAATTCTGATCACGTGACCATCTTAACCTGAATAGGTGACATTTCCCAGTTCTAAGTTCCAGTAGACATTCAAGCATTTGAAAATGCCCAGTTCGAACCAAGCTCCACAAACCAATGGGTCATTGACGAATTTAAAAGTGTAAATAGAGATATAATTATTGGTGATATAATTAATTTTGAAGTTTTATTAAGTGTTATGATGTTAAGATTATGTAGTTTTTATAATCAATTAGCACTTTTGTCATTTTTTACAAGATGATTTTTTAAAGTCATATGGTTTAACCAACATTTCGGTGTTCCTGAATGACACTTTTATACCGAATGACGATATTTTCGAACAATGCTAACAGGCTGATATCTAGCTAGCTAGCAAAAAGACAATCAGTTATTTTATATTTAGTACAAGTTTTTAAAATATTACAACATTTTCCATGTTTTATAGCGGTTGTACCGAATGACCTGATGTTTTGGGACATGCGTATGAGCAAATGAGAACATTAATTTTTCAAATAGTTAAGAGAGAGTTAGTAACTTTGCTTAATGACCATGTGGCCCTTTGCAGGTGTATGAATGATGTTACATCCTGTCACATGATATTGACTGCATGACTTGATCCAAAATGGTCCCTTTATATTGGTTACTCCGAATGACGTCATTGAAATTCATTTTTCCAGACATTCTTTCTCATAACAAAGCAATGACTTCACATAATTTTAATACCATGTTACACTATATTGATATATGATGTTATAAAATCATGCTAGAATAAAAAATATATACATTTATTACATTTTAAGATATTTTAATCACAAATGAAATGGCTGTATTGCCCTTTGGATGCTTAAGCCAAATGACCTTTTGACACTTCAAAATCTTTAAAATACCTTTATATGTAGCAAAATATAATTAAAACCTTTTGGATTCAGTAAAAGAGATCTAGTTGTACTGCCTTACATACTTTAGATGTCATATCTTTGTTTTTTTATTATTATTAAGGCCTTAAAAATGACCCGTCACGTCATTGACCCCAACCCATAGCTTCATAAATGTACTGTATGTTCTTCCTCCTACAATGTGGCTTCATTCTGTGGATGCGACATTAGCTTATTCATTGGCCCGCTGAAGGTAGGTTTTGGAGAGATGCTGAGGTTCCTGTGCATTCCTTACAGGGAATGTGGTTTTGAACTGTGACTCACTGTAAACCACAGTGCAGCAAACTCGCAACTCATTCTTCTGGTTTGACTCATAATAGTATATAAGAGAATCTATTGCTCATTCTAACTAAATATAAAAACCTGTGACGGGTTTGTTCGTTTTCCAGGGAATTGTTGTTGAAGCTCTGTAATTATATGGGAAGAGTTCCATGGTTAAGGGTGAGATTCCATATAGCATACTTCTTATAATATCTCTCTTTCCCATGAACATTTGTCTTTGGCCATGTGTGTTCCATAACACACTTTTTCAGTTGTTCCCAATTTTAAATTCACTCTAGGCATAGGAATTGTAAGGAATTTAATGTTTATGGTTCCAATTCCAAATTCACTTATCATTAAGGAGTTGTATCTTTAACTAGAACAACCAGCCAGTGGTTGTATCTTAAATTATGTGCTACTCACTGTGCACTTAGTACTTACTACTAATAATACTATGTATTCTCCCATCTACTGTAGACATTTTAGAAAGGTGGAGTCATATCAAATGGAGCACAAAACTTTTTTTTACTATAGCATTTCCATTTTCTCTACATAGGGAACATCTAAATTAACTAAATGAAATGGTCAGAAACATAATTTAACACTGAATCAATCAAAATACATTAATTTATACCAACATACGTCGTGGTGGTCAGCCTTTGCCACGCGGTGCTGGTCTGTCGGGATGAGTGGCATGGAAGTTGTCGAAGAGGCTGGGGTCGAGTATATCATTCCTGGGGACCCATGAGCGCTCCTCGGGACCGTAGCCCTCCCAGTCCACGAGGTACTCTAGATGACCACCACGGCGCCGGGAGTCCAAGATGTCTCGAACCAGGTAGGCAGAACCATCATCCACAATGAGAGGAAGGGGGGGGTTCCTCGGCTTCGCCAGGCTCTGTGGAGAGAGTAACAGAAGGATGATGAGGCTTAAGAAGGGAAACATGGAATGTGGGGTGAATCTTGTACTCGGGAGGTAATTGGAGCTGGTAGGTGACGGGGTTTATCTGCCGGAGGATGGTGAAGGGGCCAATGAACCTGGGACTCAGTTTCCTACAGGGCAGGCGCATCCTGATGTCCCGTGTTGACAGCCAAACCTTCTGTCCTGGCTGGTAGTTGGGGGCGTTGGAGCGGCGAAGGTCGGCTGTCAACCTGCGCCTGCGTAGGGCTCGTTGGAGTTGATGATGTACAGAGTCCATACCCTCTCGCTCTCCCGGAACCAGTAGTCGACTGCTGGAACATCCGAGGGTTCCCCAGTCCAGGGGAACAGTGGGGGTTGGTTCCCGAGCACGCACTGGAATGGGGTGAGTCCGGTGGTTGGTTGACGAAGCGAGTTCTGTGCATACTCGGCCCAACCCAGTAACTGGTTCCAGGAGTCCTGGTGGCCGTGACAGAAGGTACGCAGGATGCGGCCAATCTCCTGTATCTTCCGCTCTGTCTGCCCGTTCGTTTGGGGATGGTAGCCGGAGGAAAGGCTTACGGTCATACCCAGGAGGTTGAAGAAAGATCGCTAGACTCTGGAGATGAACTGTGGTCCACGGTCAGATAAAATATCTTCAGGAATTCCATAGTATCTGAAAACACAGTTAAACATTAGTTCCGCAGTCTCCATAGCAGTGGGTAATCCTCGGAGGGGAATTAAGCGACATGACTTAGAGAACCGGTCCACAACCACCAGAATGCATGTACAGCTGTCAGATACTGGAACATCAGTAATGAAATCCACTCCCAGGTGTGACCAGGGGCGATTCGGAACGGGCAGAGGCTGGAGTTTACCGGACGGAAGATGGCGTGGACTTTTGGCGATGGCGCATTCCTTGCATCCCTGCATGTACCTTCTTACATCTGCTGCCATGTTCGGCCACTAGAAGCGTTGTTTCAACAACGAGAGGGTTTCATTGACCCCAGGGTGGCCAGTTCCCAGTGACGAGTGTGAAGAGTGGATGAGGGGTGTGCGCCGTGTCCGGGTGACGTAGATCAAACCTGGTGGGCAACCCGGCGGAGCGTTGGGTTCTCTGGGATATCATCGGGACCATAGATGCGAGAGAGGGCGTCGGCCTTTACATTCTTGGAACCTGGGCGATAAGTGATGGAGAAATTAAACCGGGTGAAGAAAAGAGCCCATCTAGCTTGAAGAGGGTTTAGTCTCTTGGCATCTCTAAGATATTCCAGTTTTTATGATCTGTGAGGACGGTGAAAGCATGTTGGGCTCCTTCGAGCCAATGCCTCCACTGCTCCAGGGCGAGCTTGATGGCGAGTAGCTCCCTGTTGATGATGTCGTAGTTAACTTCTGCCGGGTTGAGTTTGCGGGAGAAGAAGGCACACGGGTGTAGTCTACTTGACACGCTGTGTCTGTGTGGGTGTAGAGCCTGGCGTGTCTGTGACAAACGTGATGTCAATTTATTGCTTTTGTCTCATGTTGTCTTTCTTTTCACAATCAATAGCGGCTTTTTTTTTCTTTTCTTTTGTTTTAGAAATAAAACACTCTAAAAACAGTGGTATGCACAAGAAACATCTATGTACATACAAAAGAGTTTAAATATACACAATATGAAAAGTCATTCACATAAACAAGGAATTTCTTCAGTAAAAACATTTTTTGTGTGTTTTGTCATTTTAGGCGATGCATACAATTCAGACAGTCAATTCACAATTTAGCAAAAACATTTTTTTTCTCTATAGTGTTGATTCAGTACTTGTCCACAATGTATACATTCAAGAACTGTTAATGGAACCGAACATCATGACATTTTTTTAGAAATTCTGAATAAGAACCAGTTTTTGATTTCCACCCCTCCGAGGCCTTTATTAAACTTCCCTTTAATCTGTCTTCAAATTCTACTGTGCAAATTTCAATCTTCCTTTATCCCCCGTGTCAATAAGGCTCATGATGAGTTTCTTTCTGCCTCGGTGGAGTGAAATGAATAATAGTGCTGATTGGCTATATCTACTGCAGGCGGTTTGTTTCCCATGAGGTCTCGGATGTTGTTTCCATTGCATTATATGATCCTCTCTGCTCTTGAGATGACTAACTCTCGGGCCCCTCGGCTATGATTCAGTGTTCTGTGTGAGCGATCGCTATTACCATTAACAAGGAGCTGCAAGATGTGAAATGTTGCACTCAGATTGCAATGCGGGCAAACCAGCGGGAAGGCTTGGTTTATAATGTTGTGGGTAATGGTGTTTGTGTGATCAGCGGCCACTGCTAGGGCTGCAGGCTAGGACAAAACACACGTGTTTCTGTGTGACTGAGGACGACCCTCTAAACAGACATTGACCTCAACGGAAAGAGCAATGCAAAGGCAGAAATAACAATAGACCAAAAGACTTAACCAGTCAAGCATGGACAACGTGAACACTAATAGTCTGGCTGGCTGACTGGGTTTGAATCTCTGTGAGACGAGAGGTCAAAGGGTTGTTTCAAGATACAAAATATTTGCTTTTGTGTATACTTCACTGCCTAATATCCCACAATTCTGTGCATGTCTTTTAAAAAATAGTTTAAATCTCACTTGAATTTGTTGTTGACCATCAGACATGACAGCAATGCAGTTTCATTAACATTCTTAAATGGGTTTACATGGGTTTTGGACAAAACAGTCTGGAAGTTGTTTGAGAGAGCTTAAAGTGTCTTGTAGAAATTGAAATCAGGCTTCTCTTGTTAGCACATTAGATGTCTGTTTATGAAGACGTGTGGATTGTTCTGTCTCTGCACAGCCAGCCTTTAAGAACACAAGACATTAAAGGAATAGATCACACCATTTGAATTTCTCGCTTCCACTGAAAACAAAGGAGAAATTTAAAAGAATATTGATGCTGTTTTTTCAATAAAACAAGAGTGAATGAGTTTTAATGATGTTGATGTTCTTGAAGTCCTTATATGTCATACAATAGTGCTGTGTAAGGAAACAGATTGAAATTTAAGTTGATCTTCACTAATATTTGTGTGTGTGTGTGTGTGTGTGTGTGTTCCACATAAGAAAGTAGGTCATAGTCATACAAAGTCATACACATAGTCGTTGGAATGACATGAGGGTGAGTAAATGAGCACAGCATTTTATTTATTTATTTATTTATTTACTTTTTTACTTTAAAACAGTAAAAAAAAAAAAAAAAAAAGTTTAAAAAAAATGTGTTGCGTACACTGGCTTACCATCAAGTCATTTACATATTTCCAGTAGCCTACTTTTTATTTGTACCATTTATGTTATTTTGCAATTAAAGTCGGCATGAAATGGAAGTTGTGATAGTCTTTTCTTCCTTATTGTGACATATCTGAGTGAAACTGCTTCTGGGAAGAAAAAAAAGTAGGGCGGGACTTGATTTTATCCATCAGAAATTGATTGGATTGTGAGTTGCTATTGGCTGATCTCATGTGAGTGACAGGTTGCCCCGCCCTCTTGCCAGTAAACACGTCAGCAGAGAAGAGGAGATGTTGCTGCAAGAGGGAGGAAAAGAGGTTTTGATTAAAGATTACGAGGGCATTAATATATAAAAAAAAATAATGATTACAGTGCATGGATAAATCATTTATAATAAGTACTGTAATATTCACAAAAATAAGAATTGTCAAGTTTGATTTCTGACAATCCCTGTCGGACCACTAATAAAATTGACTATAGCTCATTCATCGCTTCAACGGTATTCAATCGAGATCAGTTTGATTTTGTGAACCGATTCGTCAGATTCATTGAAAAGATCCCACTTAAAACAATCGAATGTCTCTGAAACACTGTAGAAAGAAACAGTGCGTGAAGTAACATTCACGTGAACTTAATTAAAGCTGGATAATAAGTGAATAACATCAACAGCGAATAACAACTCAATGTTATTCAGTGGGCTGTTTTAGAGAGAGTTTGGAGAGGGTGGAGGTGTGGTTTCAGCGCGCGCTTTGGCTCATGATGGTCATTTGGCGTTCTGCGCTCGAGGAGAGAACGACGTGTACTTGTCCTGGAAGATAATGCCATATTTAAGGATTTTGTTTTCTAAAGATAAAATTGTCTTATAGTTATCTTCATTTCAGCTGCGGTGAGTGGATAACTTTTAATATTTCTGCAATGCGTTTGATCTTTGTTTTAGACGCAGCATAAAGCATGGAATTGAAGCTGTCAAAGTTGAGCGTACAACACTTTTATATTACGCACATTTTTTGTGTTGTTGTCGAAAATAGATTATATTTCAGTTTGTATATTATCCTTACCGTTAGTAAGGATACTAACTGTTTGATGTATCACAGCATGGCATGTCACAATACTATGAAACAGTACACGTCAGGCTTTATAGGACCTTGTAAAGTAGCATCATTTTTAGAAGCCTATATACTGTACATTATCATTTTGCAAGACCTCTCTCTTTCTCTGTACAAACAACAACACTGAGCTCTTATTTTTCATGTCTGTTTCTTCTTTTTCTTTGTTTACTGTAAGAATATTGCACAGTAATAACACAGTGACCCCAAAATATTTGGACACTTAAGCAAAAGTTAAAAAGTATATGTCATGTCATTCATTAGATAACAAAATATATCAAACCAAGTGTCATTTATTTTAAAGAAAGACACCTACACCATAATATTTCCAAAAAGATGCTTAGGATAGATATTAAAAAATGTAAGGCGGGACTTGATTTTGTCCAGGTGGAATTGATTGGATGGTTGTGGTTTGCTATTGGTCGATTTCATGTGAGTGACAGGTTGTCCCGCCCTCGCTCCAATAAACATCATCAGAGAAGAGATGTTGCTGCAAAAGAGATAATGAAATGAGATAATTAAAGATAATGAGGGCACATTACTTTTTTTTTTTTTAAATAACGTGCATGGATAAATCATTTAATAAATAAAGCAATAAGAATTGTCAATGTTGATTACGTGGTGACTTTAAATGTTCCTTTGAGCATCCTGACTAAACACAACATATCAACATTGCCTCATCCAATGTGTAAGTTTGGGGCGGCACTATCTGTTTGCCCAGCCAGTGGCCAAAGGGAGTGTTTAGGAAACCTGTTTGGAAACGTTTGGTCAGTCAAATTTGGTGTCCACTAAATATGATGAACCTTTCTACCGTTGACAAAGTACAATCTCTAGATATGCAGGAAGAGTATTGAGAGCGCAGATTAATATGTTATAGGTCCTCTCCCAATTGCCTTAGTATTGAATAAAATGATGTTAATGAGATTTTCCTCCATTTGCTGGTAGTTAAGGTCTAAGTAGAGATGCTGAGCAGTATAATCTCCACCCATATGTTCTTTAAAAACAGGGACCTTAAATTAATAGGACAAACCTATTAATGATTTACACTGTGCGAAATCCACCGCATGTTGCTCCTAAGAGTCCTCATGCATCTTATTGTGTCTTCAAGAGCCTTAACCACCCCCATCCTTAGGGTGTGTGTGCTTCTTTGTTGTCACCGCCTCATAGTGTTTGCTATGGATCTCAAGGTTTCAAAGAGCATCCAGAGACCAGCTGGATTCCCTGAGTGCAGCTGAGGTGAATAGGGCTATAAGCATCAGCTGCAGACAAATAAAGCCATGGATTTGGTAGAGCGAGCGTTTTCAGCAGCAGCAGAAGGTTTATACCAGAGTGCCTCTGCCATGGAAACACTACCCCATAATCACCACCACACACTCCTCCGGCATCCAACCATACCGGCTTTTTGATCAGAGCAGCCACATCATAATGCAGTGCGCACGCTGATATAATGAGCTGTAATTGGAGTTCTGCCTATGATGGTATGCATCTGAAACACTATATTTGGCTTTCTCATCCAAAAATGTTTAGTCTGCTTAACTAAACTTAACTGTCAGTGATGTTTTCGGTCCTAAAGGTTAAAAGGATGTGAAAAGATGGTAACCAGGGGCTGTCAAGCTCCATAAAAATATCATAAATATACAACTCAAGCATGTTATTCCAACTGTTCTAAAGTCATATGGTAGCTTTGTATGAGGAACAGATCATCAATGATCATCAGATCAATGACATGCTCATTATTTGTCTGGGTTTTTGATTTGATTTACCTGAACAAGTGCGCACCTGAGTCTGAGGTCCTGTTTACACCTGGTATTAAGATGCATTTTGGTCGATCGGATCACAAGTAGATGAGGGAGAGACATACCTGTTTACACCTGGTGTTTTTATCCATCATTCTCTTTTGTCCTCTTTCAACCTCTTCTGTCCTGATTTCTGCGAGGGGAGGGTCTATGGGTGGGTAAATGTATGTTTTTTGTTTTTTTCAGATCTTTCGATCTAATGGGCAAAATAAGCTCTCGCAATTTACATATTAACGCGCCTGGAGACAACAGAAAAACATACGGAGAGCAGCAGCTTTCGTTTTTGCTCTTATAGCCACAAGACCATGCCAAAAGCAGTGCATGTTAGAAATCAGGAATGACGAGAGAACATTGTGCTTGGTACGGTTTTCACCTTCAAACCAAATTTGGGTCTTCAGCCGACAAAGTTTAAGTTCCATCTGGCTAGCGTGCTTCCCATGATGTTTCCACATTAGGTCAGTAGGTTTTCTTTTGCGGCGGTTCAAACGCATTCGACCACATGAGCATTTTCACTACGAAAGCAATCCGGTTGAATGTGTTTTCGAATACCTCTGAAAGTGGACAAGCTCAAAATGTTTTAGACCCTGTTTGCACCTGTATTTAGTGTCGTCCACTTGTGATCGGATTGATGAAAATGCTTCTTAATGCCATGTGTAAACAGGGCCATCTGAGTTGCTTTCACATTCACACGAATCGTGCCACAGTTCCAGTGAAACCGAACTTAGACCTCCTACAGGTAGTCTTGGGTTCGGTACCCTAGTGCACTCCCGGGTCCACATGACAGTTTTCACATTACCAATTTTTCATGCGAACCGTGCATGTTTCAAACTGCCAATGGCACTGTCCCAAATGGCACACTTCATAAGCACTTTCGATCTTGTGGACTTACAATAACTGCTGCGTGCACGTGTCCGTTAAGTCCATGAGACAGTAGGGTGTCCCATTTGTCATTTTAGGTTTTAGAAGTGTGCTTTGCGGTCAATATGTGCCCTCGATGCACACTTTTGCTGAGGCCGCACTGGCGCGAGCTTCGCAGAAGACTTCTTCTCAACAGTCAAAGCGTCGCTATGTCAAGAAAATGCCGACTCGTAGGAAGACCGTGAGTATTTAGGGTGCCATTTGGGAAAGAGGCAGTATGAAAGCACCCCAAGTGACCTGAAAATCTTGCCCTCTGCTGTGGCTCTCAAATCTCAATCACACTTGCGCATATTCACACTTGCCTCCTTATAATGCATTAAGCCAAGTATGACATCAGTGAACGTCATTGGTTCTGGCGTGCCTTTAACAGATCGCGATGCATCTCATTTCCCTTTTGGCCTCATGCCTACTGCAGTTACTACACACTAAATTTAGTGCTGACAAGCGGTTTGATTCCATCTCTTGATTGTGACAAATTAGCTCTGTTGTTTGATTTCAATTGAGCGTAAGAGCCAGGTACCTGCACCTGGACATCTGACAGACTGGCAGCAGCATGCCAAGTTTATTCAGTGACGCTAATGCACCTGATAATTGTTGGTAAATTATAAGCACATGGAGCTGCAGTGTAGAAACGTAATGCTGAGCTTGGTCCAATGTTTCAGAGGTTGAATTCTGTCCAGGCGTCATTTAGGCTTGTAATGTCTTTGTGCATCTGATCTCCATCCAAAGTTTCAGTCAACAAGCTAGTGTGTTTCAGTGAGTGTCAACCAAGCAAGCACAGTGCATGGTAATGATTATTACTGTTTGAAAAATGACCTTGCTATTTATGCATGCGCGGTCTGCTAATCCATCAGTTTTGATTATGCTTTTCGACCCAGATTTTTACATTGGACATCAATTGGCAACCCAGTGTACCAAAATTGTACAAAAGTGACAACAATTTTCTACAAATCAAAATAAATGGTAAGCTTCTTCTCCATTTTAACTTTTTCTAAAGGCCCTATTTTAATGATCTAAGTGCATGGCCTAAAGTGCACGGTGCAAGGGCATCCACTTTTGCTAATTTAAGGATGGGAAAAATGGTCGCCGCACCCGGCGCATGGTCTAGGTTTTCCCTATTCAGTGTATCATCTCCCAATCCTTTTAAAAGCCAGTTGCGCGCATGTCATGGCGGATTCGCTATTTACATGGCGGAATTTGCAAGCAGAAAAACTGAACGCTTCTCTAGTGAGGAAACGGATCTGTTTGTGCGTGAGGTTAAAGCGCATGAGCAGACCATCTACGGGAAAAGCCGGATTCCACCAAAGCATTTTTATCTTTATGCACACAATAATAATATTTTACATTGTAATCCTTTTATTTTTAATATTTGGCATGTTTGTGTTCTGCGCGTCACTGTGTGTGTAATAAGCAGAGTGTATGTGCGTTGTGCACCCGCATATAGGCACGTATAACTAACACACTCTTTAAATAACTTAACAAATATTGCGCCATTGACTTTAGACCAGGTTTCAGTTGGTCAATGGCGCAGTCTATTTCAGTTGCCTCAAAATAGTAACGCGCCAACAAATGCGCCTGAACACACCTCGTTTTCAGACCAGCATGACCATGGGCACACAAATAGCCGCAAATGCATTTGCTATTTAAACAACGTGGCGCAGGACGTGAAAATGATAACTGCGTCGGGCTGAAACTAGCAAAAAACACTTTGCGCCGGGTGTATGATAGGGCCCTAAGTTTCCATCATTTATGACACAACACATCCCCTCCATATTTTCACTGTTATACAGTAGGGGGTGCTATTACACATCTTCTGAAAGAGTACAGAATCTCCAAAAAAAAAAAAAAAACGCAAAGAAGAAGCAGAAACTAGCGATAGAAGCACTGCTTATGCACATGTATGCGATCATCAACCATTCAACAGCATATAAATCAAATATAAATATAAATCAAAACTGTAACGTTACCGAATGAAATGTCAAACCCTTGAAGAGGGGGTGTTGATGGACTCAATCTACTTGGTCTATGTTTTGATTATTGTTCTGAATCCGATCCAGATGTAGTCTTTGTAGGGGAAAGAGTTAAAAGTTGATAAGTCAATTTATTTTGCTATCCTAAACATGAGTGCTTTTATAAATAATTTTTATTAGCATTTAATATTGTTTCCCTGCTGTTCATGACCATCAGAACAGACCTGCGGCCGGATTTTGGTTCATACGCCACCAGTTAAGGACCACTGTGTTAGTCACATCTGTCCCGATGAACAGAAACTACTTGAAAGATCAGGAATAACCATGTTAGCATCATATAAGTATAATCACTTTTCTTTACGATGTGTACATTTGTTACATTTGTAACAGAGGATTATGTTGGTATATCTTGTTTATTTGTAGTAATGCGGCATATTTTACTGACCTTTGGAGCTGCATAGTTCATGCCGCCCTTCCGTTTGAATAATAATAAAGCATTGTGAGCTCTCAGCTGCAAAGGTCAAATTACAGTGACCACAAGGGCAGTGGGTTTTATTGTCACAGTTATTGATTTTATAGCACAAACACGCCTAATTAGTCTACATTTGGGCAAGATTGTTGCCAGAAAATTTAATTTGGAGAGGAGAAACCTTGATGATTGAAATAAGCTTAAGTGCAGAATGGACTGAAAAGCATTTATCTTATGGACATGTTTTTAAATATATTTGTAATTACACATTCCTAATGATTATGTTGCAATTTAGTACATTTTAGTACATTTATTAGCTTTAACACTATATCAAGTTCTTCACATGTCCATTGTTACACATGCTTAAATGTGTGTTATACATACACATTTAAAGCATGACAAAAGATTATTAAGACAATGATTTAAAATATGCTATAAAGAGAATTTTTTTAATGTCATTATTACAAAGTGCACTTTTTAAAAGTGTACTAAAGTGTGTTAATGAAAGTGGACTCTCTTTAAGTAACTTAAGTGACCTTTTATGTCATTAAAATATTATCTGCAAGTTTTTAAAAGTATATTTCTTTTACAAACATGAAATTTAAATGTTACAATACATCACATTATGAAACAAAGAACTATTAATCATAGTAGAAGCAACAGGACCGTTTAAGTCACTAAATTCTTAATGATAAGTAAAAACAAACCAGGCCAACAGGTTACAGTGTTATTATATGTATAAGAAAATATCAGTAAAATGTGTTGTGCACTTTTTCCACTGCAGCTTGCTTTATGGCCTATGAAATTAAAATTGAAGATAGTCAAGGCATATAGATTTATAGATTTTCTTGTCAGGCAGCATTGTTGATGTGCGGATAATTAACTTACTGGTTAGACTGAATTGCCAAATGTCTCATGGCCTTTTGTGTGAAATGTTTTTTGAGTTAGCCAGCTGTTTGTGTTTGTTTTGCTTTGGAAAAGGCAATTAGTGCCATGCCGTTTAACTTTTATCAGAGAAAACGAGAGAGGAGAGTAACAGAGAGAGAATAAAGACTGGACCTGCGTCACGTGTCTCTCCTGTTTTCATTTTTCCACTGCTAGTCATTGCGGGCTCTCAGCCCTAATCCACCCTCTTAAGTGCCTTGATGTCTTTGTGCTGTGGGCTGGAAGAAGGACCCTCTGTTCCCGGCTGTCTGAACTGCTGCCGTATGGAATTTTCACTGGATTTTCTCCCTAATTAACCCCCATTTTCGTGTGCAGAGACCCACTTTCTTTGTGATGGAGGAATGCGATAGGCATTGGTGCTCCTTGAGATTTGTTGTTTTTTGCTAAGCCTGGCTCAGTATCAACATTGGGCCGCTTGTTGGGGCCCAGCAGAAGCATGTAATTGCACAAAGGCCATGAAGACGGTACAACACTGGAGTAGGCGTGATAACATCTTCACAGCTTATTTTAGCCCAGCTCAACTCAATTAGTGTCACCACATGCCCTCGGACCAGCGCTGCCAAAATTTATAGAGGTCTGTTCTTAGAACAGACTGGCTTTTCAAACTTGTGACTGAAAATTTGGGTAATTGAGTTGAGTGCATTATGATCTTTGAAATCTGAATTGATGTTTACACATTACATGTAATATATCTTAAACTAGATTTGCGTTTCCTAACGGAATGCGTTTCCTGCGGGTCCTTAAAATGTATAAAAAATGTCTAAAATGCACCTTTTACGGCTGAAAACCATCTGAAATATTGTAAATAACATAAAAATAATTATTATGTCCACCAAAGCATTTTTGCATAAGGGCAGCTTGTTTTTTCAATTGGTTTCAATGGGAGCACCACGTATTTTACGGCAGTAGCATGACGAGATGCTGAATGTCTATTTCAAGCTGAGCTCTGAGCACTTGGCTTTTTTCCAGACACAGAGAGTTGAAAAATGTTCAACTTTGGGTAAAAAGCAGCGCTCATCACTGTCACTTTTTACCCAGCCATCCACTGTGATTGAGGAGAAGGGCCGGGACAAATACCACACCGACCAACTGCCACATCCTGCTTGTACAATGGCAACAGACAACAACAACAAGCATAACCAGCAAGCATAGCCAGAGCAAATACTACATTGAACATTTTTATATTCGGAAACAAACTATGCAAAATCAGATACCAGTAACACTTCCGCAGATATTCCATACCATAGCAACTTAATAATGAGAATTGTTACATGAGAATGAACCTCATTGGTTCTTGTGGAAGGTCAAACATGCTGCGTAACATGAGAATGAACCTCATTGGTTCTTTTGGAAGCTCAAACGTGCTGCGTAACACAAGAATGAACCTCACTGGTTCTTGAGGAAGCTCAAATGTGCTGCGTAACACAAGAATGAACCTCATTGGTTCTTGCGGAAGCTCAAACATGCTGCACAACACGAGAATGAACCTCAATGACAAGCAAGCATGCAGTTATTGCCATAACTGATGTGTACATTGATGAATGTTCATGTGAATAAAAGCCTACATTAAATCTGTTCATTATATAAAGTGATCAAGTCTCTTCAGAAAATTTGGACTAAACTGCTCGATTCATATGAATTAGTTTCACAATCTCTTTATGAACTTTTTGAAGCGTGGTAGTTGTGTTGCTGTAAATGGAGGGACAGAAATCATTAATATCATCTGTGTTTTCGAAGATGAACAAAAGTCTTACAGGTTTGGAATGACATGACCATGAGTAAATGACAGAGTTTTCATTGTTGGGTGTACAGAGGTCTTGCATTTGAGAAAATAGAAACGTACAGAAAGTATGCTGACTTAAAACCGAAGCTGTATTTAGCATAAAATCTGACACCGTTACTCATTCAACACCAGTATGAAAAAGAAATCCAGCTCAAGCACGTGCCTGCCTTTCAGCCGAACACCCACAGTTCTGGAAGCCAAAGAGCCATTGAACATCCAGCAGGGATCTGATGTGGAAAGTCAACACATGGTGAAAGGGAATTCACCTTAGTCCAAATCAAACAGGGCCGACATTGTCCTTGGCAAACCTGAACCCCCTTTTTAATTTTTTGGCATGTGTGGATTGAGGTGAATTTGCTGATTCTGGAGTCTGGATCAAACCCAGTCTAACCACTTAAGTGAAAAGGTGCAAATGTGAAAGAATGCAAGATTAGTTTGAGTTTAAGTAGTCGATACCTTTGCTTCTGTTTAACCTCCTAGCCATCACATTATAGCCATTTTGTAAGTGGACTAGGTTTCTCTGAAGATAGTCACACAAAAAACAAATAACTGTAGTCTGTTTCATGAACAAATGACTCTTATAAGCCAATTCCTTTTTGATACATTAAGCAGTATATACTATATACCAATATAGTATACAGCTTGGTTGTTATATTGTCGGAAAATGTAAAAAATAAAATATACCACCCAGTGGGATAGGGATAGTTCACCCAAAAATGAAAATTCTGTCACTCACCCTTAAGTAGTTCCAAATCTGTATGAATTTCTTTGTTTTGCTGAACACAAAGGAAGATATTTGGAAGAATGTCAGTAACCAAACAGATCTCAGCTCCCATTGACTACCATGTTATTTATTTTTCCTACTATGGTAGTAAATGGGAGCGGAGATCTGTTTGTGTCACGTTGCATAGTTGTGGGAAACACACACTGACGATGGAGCTTCAATAACAAGGTCTTTAATGACAAAACGCAGGAGATCCATATACATAGCACAACAGACGTAATACAGTGACGAGAACTGACAAAGACTGAGGGAGAACACAGGGAAAATATATAGGGCAAACAAGGCTAATTAACAAGAGACACTTGGGACTAATGAACTCAAATCAGGGAAACCAAGGGAATTAACAAGTGGCGGGAAAACTGAACAAAAGAACATGTGACACAGGGAAACAAATGATTTAAGGGGGATGGTCATGGCCATGGCGGATCAGGCAGTTCGGGGGGCCATGGCGGGTCAGGCAACTCGGAGGGCCCAGAGCGGCACCGGTAACTCGGGGGGCCATGGTGGTGTAGTCTCCGTGCCCTCAGCCCCTATGGCCACGGGTATATGGTTGTTTTGGTCGGTTCTTCTGTCACGTTGTATAGTTGTGGGAAACACATGCTGATGATGGAGCTTTAATGACAAAACACAGGAGATCTATATACATAGCACAACATAGACATAATACAATGACAAGAACCGACAAAGACTGAGGGAGAACACGGAATATATACAGGGCAAACAGAGGGGCAAACAAGGCTAATTAACAAGAGACACCTGGGACTAATAAACTCAAATCAGGGAAACCAAGGAACTAACAAGTGGCAGGAAAACTGAACAAAAGAACATGTGACACAGGGAAACAAACACAGAACACTGACAGTTTGGTTACTGACATTCTTTCAAATATCTTCGTTTGTATACAGCAGAAGAAAGAAATTCATACAGGTTTGGAACTACTTGAGGGTGAGTAAATGAAAACACATTTTCATATATTTTGGGGGGGTGGAAATCAGGAAATCAGTATCAATAGCCCTAGATGTTTCACCAACATACTTTGTGATTATAATTGTGTCTGAATTGAACAAGGCTCTGTTTTGCTGGCACCACTTTAGTAAAATTACTTGTTTTTGGCAAACTCAGGACTCTTCAGAAATCGAATGCGAATAGAAATGTCTTTTTGTGGCCTTCTTATTTATTTTGACCTAAGTTGCATACTGTAACTAAAGCTAAATTTCTTGTTGCGCTGCCTGCTGTACCGTCACTATGTTTTTCAACCTAAAAATACTGAGTGGTTGAGTGGTTCAAAATACTGCGGGCATCTCATCTGATGGTAAAAGAAAATTAAATAAAAAAAGAATGATTCTCATCTTAAATATCTCCTTTTTTAACTCTCTCTCTCTATATCTCTCTCACTCTCTCTCTCTCTCTCTCTCTCTCTATATATATATGGATATATGGATGCCTTCACTTCAGCCTGCATAGTTATGGTTAAACATGCCGTGTGTATGCTTGTGTCAAGCGGACACACAGCTTCCAAGAAATGGGGGGTTTTAGTCATGTAGCACATGGAAATGAGGAGTGCAGTGTGCCCATGGCTGTAATTTTGGGAGCCGTAGGTCGTTTAGTCTAGGCGTCCGTTTGGGTGAGGGGGGCACCGAGTGGTTCGGGGGCTTGCTGTGGTCACACCACACTGGAAACTCAAGGACCCAGAATCAGCCGCTCTGCTATTTAACAGTAAAATATGATCTTATCAGCATCCCGCTTCTGTGTTAATAATGGACCTTAGGAAAGCCATGCGCCAGTGTGTCGTCTTTGCGCCGCTCATTATCAAATGATCTCAGAGTTGCAGAGATGACCACGATTCTCAGAGAAACGCTTCTGTTTCCAGTCAGAGAAAAGGAACAGGCATTCGCTATTTTAACAGTTTGTTTTCTCTGGTTTCTCTAATGAGATTTACCACAGAGTTGAGTTTTAGAGCTGATTTTATTCCCAACATGCGCCATCCCTCTGGCGATAAACAGAAACGTTTGCCCACCCCTTACTGAACTGCTAAGTAAAATGCACAATGCTACATACAACTGTTTTAAGATGGGCTCCTTATGACATCATTCACTTTTCCCAGGCCTTCCCCCCAGTATAATGATCCGCCTTCAGCCGCAGCTGCTTTTAATTACACATGCAGTGTTTCTCTTCAGTTCCCAGAACAGACGATTCTTATTCACTCTCTCATCCAGACAACTGTTTATCAGGATTTGCCTACGGAAATATGATGTTTGCTGGAAGTGCAGGGTGTGAATAAGGGGGTTTGCTACAGCATTTTCAAACAAACCACAAAAGTTAGGGCACAAGTTATTTAGAGTGCATATTTTTACTTGTCACTAAAGAAGAGAACAGTCTCTTTTGCCTACGACAGCAACCACAGCAACAGTTACTCCAGCGTTTCGCATTAAAATTGGTATTAAACAGTACACTGACTAAACTACAATATTGTTTAAAATGTATGAGAAATGCCTGTTTTAAGGCATTAAAAGCCAATCTAAGCTAAGCCATAGAGTCTTGACTAGTGGAACAGTAAACTGGGAATTCTCAAATCCTATAAGATTAAGGATTTAATGTGCATTAAACAGAGCCCCTTTTCCCACAAAGACGTTCTCTGAACCTCAATGACCCATAATTCACAGTAAAACTAGAAATATGTATGCTGTTTGACCATGGAAAAGTTGCTAGGGTGTTGTGGGTGGTTGCCAAGTTGTTACTAATCAGTTGTTAGGGTGTTTTGGGTGGTTACTTACTGGCCCAAGTCAAAAGAGCCTTAATTCTCAAGCCAAACAATTTGAGGTATCATTACGAATGTCTTATGTCCATAGCACAAAGTGCTGGACAAGTTATATTTGTTATATGTAATGCGTTTGCATAATGTGTCCATGATTTTTTTTTTTGTAAATCAAGATACTGTATACAGTATGTTATATATAAAGGAATGGGTGTATTTTAGATTGTCACCATTTCAATTTTTTACCATTTAAAAAAAACCCCATTTGCCTACAAGTGTTCAAAGTAAAAATATTGCTTGTAGTCTCCCAACTAATATGAGCTCATAAAAGCTGTATTTTTAGTAATTTGCACAATTACTAGTTTTAAATATTGTAGCGTGTTACATTGCAACGGAATCCTTCATATTTCACAATTGTGACTTTATTTTGCATATTAGGCATTGTTAGATCCTGGTGTTTCCTGTCATAGCTATGCAAAAATTTGATTTCAAAAACAGTATCATAGCTATTAAAGGGGCTATATGTAAGATTTTTACTTTAATAAAGCATAAAAATACCCCAATATGTTTGCAGATATTTAGGAAACATGCTAAGTTCACCTACTTGTTTCTCAGAAAAACAATGCTACAGCCAGATATTCTACTTTGAAATGCGAGTTCCGTGTCGGAATGTCTGTCTTTGTTTTAGTTTGTGCGAAACCGTGTGCTGCCAGTTTATCCAATAGTATTTCGACATCACAGGTTGCCAGTTGGCGGAAGACACCGTGTATTGCAGCCATGGAAACCAGACTGGGTCAGAGAATCGCAGATTCTACCTGACCTAAAAAGCCTCTGCATCCATCTAAAAATCTCTATGAACGGCAGCATATTAAAACACAGATAAATCAACTCATCAGCTTACAGTGTGTAAGTCTCCTCAGCTTTCATTGTCAATTGCGCTCCCTCTTGATGCGTGTCCTCAAGCTGGCCACCTGCGTCTTTGAAGGAGGGGGCGGGGCAAACAATATTTTGAATTTGGATTGCAGTACCTATTTCGACCACTGGGTGTCATTCCTACATAGAGCCCCTTTAAACTGTCCCATTCCGATTCTTTCCAACGGCTGTAAGGTGAAGACGATATCTCCCAAGATTCCGAGCTCAATCTCGGCATCATCAAGCTACGCCTTTGTTTTTAATGGGCGACAAAAAGCTAGTGTTATGTCTTTAATTGAAGTGATGAAGGACTTTGAAAGTCTGTACAGAAATTTTAAAGAAATTTGAAAAGAAATTTTAAAGAAATTTAGAAAAGTAATCAAAAAGTAAATGTAATCAGTTACATTACTTTAATAAAGTAATTGAAACTACTAATTACATTTTACTTGTAATCTGTTACCTATTACATTTCCAAAGTAACCTTCCCAACACTGGTGATGCATTCAGAGGTGTACAGGACACTTGAAGCCTGCAAAAGGACATGGTCTGATTCAACGTGTTCTCCTCTGACTATGTCTATGAGTCTTTCTCCAACAATATTTTCCATTCTGTCCAGCGCTCGTGTTGTGTTGTGTAAGAGGCACGCCTCTTAAATTCCCAGTGGTGAGATCAGATTTTTGGTGTAGACAGGAACCACAATATGCAGCCCTGTTATGTAAGAGAGAGAAGGGTCTTTTTGGATTTGTTTACATGTTCTTTTCAGCCCAGAAGAGGTTTTTTGCAGCAGAGGATAACTGAATGTAACAACTTCAGCAAACGTTAGAAATGGAGCCTTTAATGAGCACCAGCCAACAAGGGTGCGGTTGACTCTACAAACATCCATGTGACACCATCAAAGTTGGGTCAGAAGATAGGTTTTTTAATATACTGTCCTTCGCTTCGGCTTGCTGACAGTCTGCGTGATGTAATTTTCATCATCTGAAGTCTACGTGCACTGTCTGCATGCAGCTTGATTTCTGTGTCCGCAGCAACCTGTGCACAGCCAGTGCCAGTCCTAGACTTCTTGGGGCCCTCAAGAAAACTTTGTTAGGAGGCCCCTGTCAGTGCATTCATAAAAAAAACCAAAACTCACAAAGACAGACATTTTGGCATATTTTTGTATGTATTTCTCAGTTTAAGTGCACACCCGAAGCCCAGTGTAACCTATACTCGTCCGTGTTTCGCTCCATCTCGGATTGCGCACACAGAAAGCCACCTGGGGAGCAGCATCTCATTCGCAGCTCAATACACTTATAACTCTTTTTTTTTTTTTTTTCTTAGCATCATGCACATCCGTCAGGACAGTCAAAAGAAGGAAACGGAAAGCGGCATTGTGTTTTTATAATCATTGGAAGCCAAAATCAAAAACAAAACTAAAATTCTATTAATCGCACCACCCTATAGTCATTAAATCATTTGAGAGCAAGGGGTCCCCCTGGTGGTTCGGGAGCCCTACGCAACTTGAGTACTTTGCGTATAGGGGGGACCGGCACTGCACAGACAGCAATGTGTGAGTGATTTGAGGGCTCAAAAACAACAGTACACTAGGTAGTGTGCACTCGCCAAATGCGTCCATCTATGCTCATGGTCAGTGGAGTGTACTTTTAAAAGGCCCACTAGTGTCTAGGAAAGCGCAGCATTATGTGGTACTTCTAGAGAGCATTTGATTGGACAAGATTTGATGAGAAGCTGAAGTGCGCGGTGATGTCATGAAAATCTGTGATCCATTTTAGCGGAAGTGAGAGTAAGTTTTGAATACTTATATCTCCTATGCGTATTTTGTCATTGTATTGGAGCACACCAGCTTATTCATAACATTAAGTCTAACATATTACTAAAAGCTAAAAAACTTAAATTTTGATTTCAGGGGGACTTTAAATTCTTTCACGCTCAAGGTATGAAGAATATTCCAACCCATTTCTTAAGACGCAAAACTGCCAGTGTGAGTTTGAGCCTTGTTCCCATGCATGTTTGACTCAAACTGCCTAAACGGAACTGACATGGATGGGTGGACTGATTTCTCTATGACATTTGAATAGAAAAGGCCCTTTCTGATTGGTCAGTGACCCACTGGCAGGAAATGGTTCAAGAACAGTGTAAGGCCAAAGGAAACGACTCTTTTCTTTGTCAGTGTGAGAGAGAAATACTTGGCAGGCTGGTCTTTTATCAGTGAAGTAAATGGGCAATTTAGTTCCTTACCTTGGTGAAATCTGTCATTGGTATTATGCAATGCCATGCTTTACCCATTAAAAGTGCCTTTTATATAACCAATCATGCAACAGCATGGATAAACTTAGTCACATTAAACAGTTTTGTATTTCCAAAGGTACCAGTGCTTTGCACAGCAAAAGAATCAACACATCTCCAAACCATTATAAATCTTTGCAGTGTAACTTGACTCACCTGTAAATTATAAATTGTGCAAAGAAGTATGTTTTAAACTGTGTAACTTTACAAGAAAATAAGTGTACAATTGATTTGGGAAATTTGGGAGATACAGAGTTCAGAGAACATGTCCTCTTTTCATGACATCAACATGTAATGGCAGATTATGTAAAGCACATACAAAGTTCAGTTAATACAAGACTAAAATAAGAATGCGCACTAATCTCAAAACAGTTGTGGGAGAATAACATTTTGAATAGTGTATTTAGAAATGTGTTTGCTTTGTTTATGTTTGACCTTTATAAACATGCACCAATACGCTAACGTAAATGATGTATGTTTTCATGAAATCAGAGACCTCTTTGAAATGTGATCACAAGGAGACATATCTGAGATGCATGTTACTCCCAGGTGTAAACGGCGATGTGTCTCGCCTGATCAATTGTGATTGGATCACCTGAGAGGGATGATGATACCAGGTGTAAAAAGGACTTAAGGATTGGACTCTGAAACAAACAATGAAAACAAATCATGTATATTTTCTTCAAGAGTCTTTGGCAAGGCTATTCCCATCACTTCACTGTATACTATACATTTTAACTATGTTTATTTCCTGGAAAATGCCAGTTTGTCAAAGCAAAAAGATAAAAACTTGGAATTTATTGAAGATGCAATTGGAGCTGTATTGATTTTATTTGTGCAGTTTCACTGCAGCGTTTAGGAGTTGTGTTTTGTTGTGTTTAAGGTATAGGATTGCTGTGTTTACTCGGGCTTAGCTGTAACCGCAGCATCCTGCCCATTAGTGGGCAGCAACTGTGTGTTTGTGTGGTTTGCTGGTGGGAGTCAGGTGCTAAAACATGGCAGTGGCCAAATGTTAGTCCTCCAGAAAAAAGCATACAGACCCAATGAATACAGCCTCGCAGTGTAAAACTGTAATGTAAAAAACATTAGAATACTCAAAAAAACCACAGAACAAACCAGCTGTCTTATTGCTTCTGCTAACTTTGCCATTTTTTATGTATGCATCTTTTGAGACTCGGAAAAGTCTCCAAGTCTCTAACTTTTGAAAAAAGAAGTGCATTTAACTGTATTTAATGTGCACTTTTAGTGCATTTCAAATATTACAAGCATAAAAAACTGTACTTGCAGATATAAAATTAATTAAATAAAAGGTCACTTTAGTATACTTTAAGAGAGTATACTTTCATGACTATTTTTAAGTACACTTCAAAATTTAACTTTCCAGAGTTAATTAAGTTTTACTTTAAAGTACATTTTAAATCATTGATTCAATAATCTTTTGCTGTGCTTTAAAGTACACTTAATTTTGATAAATATTTTAACATAACAGTTATTTAATATTTTTTTTAAAGTTAATATATTTTATATGTCTAAACTGCAATATAATTATAAATATATTTAAATACATGACATATAGAAAATTAGTCATGATTCAATAGAAATTACATTAAAGTATATATTAGTTTACCAAACATGCTTGTCAGTACAAAAAATCGGGGTTGTTTCAACCCACGTTTGGGTAAAATATGGACAAACCCAACCATTGGTTTAGGGCAATTCCATGCAAAGGTCATCCTTAACATGAAAAAAACAAGTTTTTACCAAAAGAACAAAACCCTTTTTAAGTTGTCCATTTAGGGCTGTAATATACTTGTGTTAATGTGCTCTAACAGAAATTTTAAGAAAATTGCATTGTTTATCCACCACATGAGGTAAGCAACAATGCTTAAATTACATTTTCAACCAACCATATTTCATGCTTTCAAAAAAGGGATTAAAGACCCCCTTTTTTAAACTGTATTTTAACAGTAAGCATTGTGCAGAGAGATGGAGACATGCCTGAGAAATAAGTTTTGTCATAACAGCACTGCCTGTTGAATTTATAAGGGCTGGAATAAAGAGGTCATGATGCTTCAGTGCTCTGTATCACGTCCGTAACATTTTAAAGATTAAGTTTATGTCATATAACAATTATAAATACAAATAGCTTGAAACTTTATCTACAAAGCTAAATTATGTTAATGCTTATTAGGATCAACAAATCATCTCACTACTTTACTCTGAACAACCGTAATAAGCGTTACGGACGTGACCGTTACGGACTTGACCGTTACGGACGCTTCATATTAAATAATATGCATATGATTTTGCTTCTTTATATTGCTGTAATCTGTTTCAGGCTTACTGTATATCAGAACATATCCAGTAATCACAATAATCTTTGTGCTTTGTTAGTTTTAATCTGAAAAAACGTGATCATTCATACACAAAACATAAAACTGACATGATTGCGAGTGACAATAGTGTCAATCAGTTCACCTGACTGTGGGGAAAACCTGCGATTTTAATATGATAAACATTAATATTTGTTCATGTATTTTAGCAATCAGTTCTGTTAAAAGGGAAATCATGGTCTCTAAATTGATTCTTGAACAACGCACACGCTTGTCAACATGAGAAATAATCCATAACCATTTGCAATAGAAATATAAAGGTATAAAGTTGATTATTTCTGCAGTCTTACCATACTGGTATCCAGAGCTGGGTAGTAACGGATTACATGTAATCTGGATTACGTAATCAGATTCCAAAAATCATGTACTTGTAGTTAGAGTAAATTTTTAAAATACTCTTAATCAGACTACAGTTACTTTTTTTGATTATTATATGATTACATATTATTTACACAATGGCAGTAAGTTGTTCACAATTCATTGGTTCTACTAATTTTTCATTTTTTTAACGTTTATATATTTTTTCATAATAAACCTGTCGCTTATCTATGTTTGTGATTCTTCGAGTTTTTCCGGCGGTAAGGGGGAGGGGTGTGGAATCGTGCACAGAAATCAGCAACAACAAGAATATTTGTTTTTGTAATGTTGCTGTTTTCTAAATTTTACTTAATTTTATGTTTTAAAATCATAAGCTGTGATATTGTTTTATTCAGTGTTACTATTAGCAAACACTAACAGGTACATTAGTGTTAGTATTTTGAAGTATTAACTGTCCATACATTGCACTTTAAAAAGAATCTGTTGAGGCTCTTGTTTGTGAATATGATATATATATTTTTGGAATATATTTTTTCTTTGTATCTGTCAAAATAGTACAAGTTTATCCTACAATATAATGTGACATCAAATAAGGGTTAGCACAAAAGTAATCTAAATGTAATCCAAAAGTAGTCATTTTACGTTACCAAAAATGTGTAATCTAAGAGATTATGTTACTGATTACAAATTTTGTCATGTAATTTGTAATCATAACTGATTACAATTCATAAGTAATCTACCCAGCTCTGCTGGTATCCCAGATATCAACATGTGGTGGTTTAAATTCCCGCTTGAAGTATCTGTGAAAGTTTTAAAGCAGTCTTCTGTGCCGGTTTCAGAGCGGTCATGTCCGTAACATTGTTTTTTCCTCATGCGAACACGAAAAATAAAATAAAATGAAAATTATATGTTCTGTGGAGAGCCAACCCTTCTTCACTTGGTGGGCAGTATTACTTTTGGTTCACGCAGCGTAATTCACAGAATTCCTAAAAAATATGTTGACACCCAAAACTTGGTGACTTTTTTTTGTCACGTCCATAATGCATGTATATTTCCCTCATCTAAAATATAAAACGATTGTATAGACTGACATTTTTTAATGTCTGGACTCCTTTAATAAGGGACTGTAAATATATAAACAGACGGTTTAATATGTTGGTATTAAATGCATTCTCTGAGAATTTATATTTCAAAATTTGACTGCAAATGTCGCGTCCATAATGCTGGAATTGCCCTTTAAATTTTTAAATTACGTTTTTAAATCCAACAGTTGGGTTTGTTCATATTTTACCAAAATGTGGGTTGAAACAACCCTGAATTTTCAAAGACAATAAAATAATTATGAAATTACTTATTAAGTCCTACTTAAGTGGGTGAAAAAAGCACTTTAAAGTTCAGATAATTGCATTTATTATAAATTTAAACTAAATTTATAATAGGTTTTCATTTAATTGCAATTAACATGAATTCACACTTAAAGAGGACCTATTACACCCCTTTTACAAGATGTAATATAAGTCTCTGGAGTCCCCAGAATGTGTCTGTGAAGTTTCAGCTCAAAGTACCCCACAGATCATTTATTATAGCTTGTCAAATTTGCCCCTATTTGGGTGTGAGCAAAAACATGCCGTTTTTGTGTGTGTCCCTTTTAAATGCAAATGAGCTGCTGCTCCTGGCCCCCTTTCCAAAAGAGGGCGGAGCTTTAACAGCTCGCGCTTCGGTTGCTCAACAACAACAAAGCTGGAGAATCTCACGCAGCCAAAATGATGACAACTCATTTACTAGCATGTGCCGTCATGTTAATCTTTTGTGCAAATCCAGCGTTGAATTGACCCTCATTTGTGGAGCAGTCTGGCTTAAAATGATGCCATGGCAACAATATTCTACTACAACAACTTTTCCTCTTCTCTAAAGCAGCCCAACATGACCTTGCGTGACCTGGGGGCAGGGTTTATGTAATTTTCGGGGTTTTGTGATATCACCAACCCGGGAAGAAGCTCGTTGTAGTCCCTACCAGCCGTTTGTTGTAGTCCTAAAAAGCGATTTCTGTAAAACGAAATATCTCCCTTTGCATTGAACTTTGAGCATCGTAACTTTGCAGATGTTGTTTATGCTCTAACAGCAACATTACACACTAACTAAAGTTTAAAAAAGGTGAAATCATAATCAAGGACATAATCAAGTATACTATTTTCAAGCATATTATTTCTGTAATAAGTGTCTGATTAGAGTTAAATGACCAAAATTTATGATTCTGATTTGAAACATATTATTGAAATCTTGACGGTTTTGAAAATTTCAGTCTTTCTGAAAGATTTCAGTCTGTCAGCAAGTAGGAGCTGACTAGACAGCTGTCAGGGAGCGATACAATATGGTGCCGTTTGGACTGACTTGATTCAAAAGGACTCTAAAGATACCCACAAGAAATCAAGCAAGTCATGCAATTCAGAAAAGATAAAGCAAAACCATATACATTCAGTTTGGTTGGTTTTAAGGGATGATTGCACATTACAAAGCAAAAGAACAGTGGAAGCAGATGGAAGAACTCTCCCATTCCAGCGCTGACCCTATGTAAGGCTCTGCCTTTCTGCCCACAAGCGCACTATAAGAGTCTTTCTCAGGAACAGGGAGGAAACAGATCCAGCCATGCTTCCTGTGTCCTAGTGCTGTTCCCTCCAGACCTGTTTAATCCAGTCATCCCTGCATTTTCCAATGAGAAATGGCCCAGTGCACACAGACCTTGCCCTCGGTTCATATCTACCCCCTTTCAGCACAGTTTTCCTGTGAGCTATACCTCACAGTGGCCTGCAGTGCTTTCCTTCCGTTCTGGATTGTTCTGTGACGCACACAACTGCTTTCCTGTCAGGAAAAGGCATGCAACACACCTTCTATCACTTAATCCTTTTTATTTAATTTCGATTGTAGCCTCTAAAGTATTTTCCAAATTAATTAAAGAAATTGTGTGGCGTTTAGTCCTTGTCTCTTATAGCTTTGAGAACATTTATATTAAAAATAGACAACAATAACTTTTTGCACTTCTATGCAGTCTTTTCCTTTCCCTTCCAGGAAATTAGAGCAAAAATAGTGATGACTTTTGCACTCATAAATGCATCCATTTTTTTTTTTTTTTTTTTTTTTTTTTGTCCAATCAGGTGCTCTCTATAATTAGAATGTCCCTCCATCTAATGCCACCTGCTGTGACTAGCAATAGCAGGGTTCATGAATGTGATGTAAACTAAATGCACGCAATACATCAATAAAGGACAACACCAGACACTGAACAAGGGAAACACAATGACTTACTGTAAATACAGACAGGGATTAAGGGCACACAAGCTTAAACACCTGGGAACAATTAATGAAACTAGTCAACAACGAAAACTACAAACCGACTACAAGATAAACAGGAGACAAAACAGAAACACAAAACAAGAGTCCCGAGCAGGGTTTGTGACACATGATGGCGAGTTTTGCAAGGCCAAGCACCATTCACATTGTGTTCTTAAAATGTAAATTATTTAGTGAACATTTAACTTCAAAGCTAAACAAAGTTTTACCAGCCTGACATCAGCAAAATCTCTCATGGAAACTGCCAGCATCGCTTTTGCACAGTATTCTCACAAATTGCTTTTGAATGGGCCACTGTCTTGCGCCAATATATACAGTTTACTGGAAATTGGCAGTTTGATGCACTGTTACAGAGTATATTCAGTTAGTATTGATGGCGGTGCTGTGTTACGTAAATGCTATGTCTGATAGCACACAGACCTTGGCCCATCTCATTTTATCATCAGTTATTGTTGACATAACAGCAGCCAAAGTAAATTGAAAAGAGATTTCCTGTATTGCCTAGTATTGAATTATGCTATGAGTTCCCTTGTGAAAAAGAAGTACACTTTAGCATTTTTTTTTAAAAAGAGTTGCCTGCTTATTATGGAAATTATATACTTTATAATAATATACTTAATAACAATATATTTAAGTGCAAAATGAATATAATGTTTTCGGACACTTAATTGCATGTTATTTACAATTCAATGAAAATGTAGTATACTTTAACTGTATAGCTATTAAATGCAATTAGTTGAACTTAAGAGTGCTTTTTTGACACAAGTAGGAGTTAAGTACATCTTTATATGTAAATTCATAATGCATATGTTTTCATGTTTTCAACATTTACTAATTCATTATTAAAATCAGAAGTTGTATTTGTTAACATTAGTTAATTGTGAATGAACTAACATGAACAAACAATGAATGACTGTATTTTTATTAACTAACATTAACAAAAATTAATAAATACTGTAACAAATGTATTGCTCATTGTTAGTTCATACTAGTTAATACATTAACTAATGTTAACAAATAAGAACTTTAAATGTAATACTGAATGACACACTACAGTTAAAATTATAATCAAGTACTTTACATGTGCTTTAGTATGTTAGTCAACACATCAAAATAAGTGTACTTCTTTAAAGCAAGACAAAAATGTATTAAAACTTAATGATTTAAAATATACTTTAACCCTCTGTCCCTCTTCGTTTAGGAGTCACACTTGCCTTCTTTACGGTCAATAGTGACCGAAGCCTTGAAATGTAACTTTTTTGTTTTTCAGGAAAACCAATGTAATATATTTTTGTTCAATAATATTTTTTGATTATTATATAAAATTTTGAGGTTATTTTATGAAACTATGCAATATTTATAAAATTTTTATTAGCTATTTTCTCCATTGAAAATAATACACATATATATATATTTTTTTAAATTATTTTTCAATTAAAGCAGTATTCCATGTTAAAATAGAGACAAGGCATTTAAAATCCATTTATTTGATGTTAGATTAGTGATGTCTGGTGGGGGTAAAAAAAAGAAAAACTTATGTAATGCCATGGTGTAACCGCTAGATTCCTATGTAGTTCTATATAAAGTGGCTTATAAATTCTCTAGTGGTTTTTAGGCACAAATACTTATTTTTTTTTTTATTAAGTTTTGGATTTGGATTTATACTTAGACATTCTCAAAGACTACTTTTTGTCAAGGTTTAGATTTTTTTTTTTTTATATTGATTTGAATTGTCGGTTTTTGCATTAATTTTACTACAGTCAAACCTGAACACAGAAGAGGGCATTTGTATAACATCAAAATACAATAAAAAAATATAACAAAAATGAACAGGTGTGTTTTATAACAGCTTAATAAATTTCTATTTTGCCCTCTTGGCATTTAGGAGTGTCACCACTTCATTGCTGTGCACTTTTTTTCTGCACAGTGGCTGATTTGTAGTTTGTACCAACAAAAGAGTCTCTGAGTTTTCGTATTTTTTCATATTTCCTATTCATTTCCTATGTCGGTCATTTTTGACCGCAAAGAAGGTAAGTGTGACTTTTTTTTTTTTTTTTGACCCTTTAACACGTCCGAATCATGTCCTTGATTTTTTTTTTTTTTTTTTTTTTGTTCATATTGCTAATGTGACAAAAGTCACCAAGTGTCATCTCATTCCTATGAAGCTACGATTTTTAACATTTCAAAATATAACATTTTTTGGTCAAAAATGACCGAAGAGGCCCAGAGGAGTCTTAGTTTGACATTACACAGTTCACTTTTTAAATGTGTACTTAAGTGTGTAATGAAACAGTCATGAAAGTGTACTCTCTTAAAAGTACACTTAAGTGGCCTTTTATTGCATTAATATTATATCTATCTGCAAATACATTTTTTTAAATAAATATACTTTTAATATTTAAAGTACACTATAAGTGCACATTCAGTAAAATTAAGTGAATTCTTTGTCACAACAGTTCCGCTGCCATGAGCCAAGAATTACCCCTATGTTCCAGAAAATCATCTTGGAATCAAACAAAGTGTGTGGCAACTCCACACTTCCTGTTTGTTCCTTTGATTCAACCCATTACTTTTATCAAGCGATCACACCCTAACACCTGGAACCAACAATGGTCTCTCTCTCTCCCTCTCCCTTTTCTTGGTGCTCTGTGTTGTCTTTGGTGTGGTAGTTTGTCTTAAACGTGGTGTGCTGGTAGTTATGGCATGCTGGGTCAAACAAGAGGCCCAGTCATGATGGTCTTCCAGGCGGCCAGCTGCCTCTACCACCCAAAACCGCTTAGAGTTGTCCTTTACAAAAATACATACTTTTATAATGTCCTCATTCTTAGAGCCAGGCAGACATAATCACTGTTTGCTGGGTGTAATGTGTGTGTAGATGAGCATGTGTTTTATATCAGGCTGCAGAAACGTGATTGCTTATTGGTTTGGAGCAGCAAGACTGCATTCACTGTGTGTCTTATGTGTAGGTGCACCTGGAAACCTTTAAAATGAAAACAATAAATCAATAAAACTGTCCCGCTTTAACTTGTAAGTAAACTTTAATAGTTCCTGAATTAAATGTGAGTGGACCTTGCCCGTGCAAATCTCAAGGGTGTTCTGGGTGTTTGCTCTCTATGAATATGTAGATATGGCTACCTTTTTTATTGTACAAAATTCGTAAGTTGGATCATTAAGTTGGAAAAATTAATAGCAAAAAAAGTCACATGATTTGAGATGTCATAAATACCATAGGGCAACTACGAATGAGAAGTCGCAGACATATGCCTGCCTTTTTATTCACAAAAAAAGTCTATTACGCTCCATGTCAAGAGCAGATGGAAAATACCTATAACATAACAAAACACACGCATCCTTCAAAAAGTGCCTTTGACTTATCACATAGTGGCTCTTGGCTCAGCCTGTTGAATTCTAGTAAAGTTTGGCAATGCACAGTTTTGTGCTTCTTTTTGGAATGAGTGAATTGCACGGGTCGAGGGTGACTGATCTTACTCCTTAGGGCAGCAGATGGCCAGTGAGATGCACAAAGAAGCTCACAATGTGAGCGACTGCCATTCAGATCATCTTTTCTGAATGGGACAGGACACACATCCCACAATACCCTGGTTCAGCCCTCTGCAGCCCGGCGTCTGGAACCGACAAAGCACATTGGCTGCTTCTGTGTTCTGTGTCTTAAAAAGCCGCAGTGTTCGAAGCATAACATCACACCGCCTGCTGGTACTTATCATAATGAAGCAGCCGTCCGCCTCCCTGCTGCATCTCAAGCGCACTGTTCCTTGCTTCATTGAAGCTTTGTCGTGTGAAAGAAGATGGTGTTAGCGGTATTCTGTGCTCACTCCAGTGTTAGAGGTCATGGTTAGGGTGGTGTGTTTATAGTCCCTCCCCCAAACCCCCATATCCATATCCTCTCGAGCTGCTCTGGTACCCCAAAGTCCCTTCTCACCCTTAACCCCTCGATAACGTTCACAGGATATGAGAATTCCCAAGCAGCCAGGAGCACTTCATCCTGTCACTAATAAAATGCTCAGTATGGACCTTTTCCAAATCCTCTTTTGGCTTTAAGGCAAAACAATGCCACCACAAACATATTCTGTCCAAACACGTTGCTTGGAGAGATTGAGTTACTCAACCATTATGGTTCAGACAAAAAAAATAAAGAAAATTGTGAGGAATTTCCTAGCCTGAAAATAAACAGTGAGGTTGTATGAAGTCTGCCCTTGTAAAAGCTTGCAGCGCTACGTCATGGAATGTGGCAGCAGGACAGAAGCATGAGGTCTGTTTAGATTTGGGGTTGGGGGTTGGAGTGGGGCTTCCCACTGCAGACTGCACACATAAGAGCCGACTGTGTGTTACTGACACATGCCCCTCCCTTCCTCTGTTTCTCCACAGATGAGCGATGGAGAGAGAGGGGAACAGCTGTGGTAGAGAGACAGTGAAGGGAGGAGGATCTCAGTGAGACTCAGATGCTGCACCAAGCAGGAGCAGAGAGAAGTCAACCGTAGAGAACATTAGGAAAAGAGGATGACCACTGCAAAGGAATACGTCTAAAAGAAATATGAAGGAATATCTTTGTGTGCTTTGACAAGTGGCATTATAACAGGTAAAAGAAACTCTATTACTATACAATACTGTTGTTTTAAATGTTTGTGTGTAGATAGTTGGATGGCTAGACAAATGTAGTCAGATTACACAGATGTATAAATATATGGAGTTAGGTAGAAAGATGGATGGATAGGATACTTAACTGTGAGCTTGATGTTTTGTTACCATTTTCCTCACAGATCAGAATGGGAAATACAGATAGTCAGTACAGCAGTTTCATCATCCCTGGTAAGGGAAAATCTAGCTCCCTGAAGCTTCACACCTCTAAAGAGCAGGTACTGTCCCCGCACTCTTGGTGGAGGAACTCTGAGAGCACGTCTGGATACAAGGCCAAAAATGGTTTTTCACCACACAAGAATAGCCAACCTTACATCTCCCGCCATTATGACTGTATTAAGGGGAGATCTAGTGATAAAATATGTGCAGAGAACCACCAAAATGTTTTATTCCAGGGAAATGGTTTCTTTGTAGGCTGCAGACAACAGACTGGAGGCCTTCAGGCCCCTATGAGGAGCCCCAGTTCTGAGCTTAAAGACAGTAAGAGCAGTCCCAAAGTTCTTTTTCGTGAGGGTGGAAGTCTGAGGGTAGAGTTTACTAATGCACGGAGGGAGCCGGATGTTGAGTTGTCACTGGGCAGTTGTCTCAGTGGACCTGTTGATGCTACCCAAAGGGCCAGTAATGGGAGCTCTCTTAGTTCTGAGGGCTCATGGTATGACTCACCCTGGGGGAATGGGACAGATCTGTGTGACAACGTCTTCACCACCAACCAGCCTTCAGACAACAGTAGTGGATATACCACACTCTCATCCACACGTACAGTGGACCTTGGATGTATTAGTGGTTACACTACAGAGCAGTCTGAGAACCATATGGGTAGCCTCACCTGCCAAACCACAGCTCATGGCAGTCAGTACACAAGCAGTGATTCCTACAGTAATGGGTACAATACCAACCACGCTGAGGGGGACAGTGGTATTGGAGACTCTGTGCTCCTTCATTTGGAACATAATGGATTATCTGACCTATACACAAATCCCAACATGACTGTCCCATTCCCTACCGTGGGCATCCTAGCGGCAGATCAACTAGAGGACACTCCTCACCTCCAAACCTCACTGACCTCCTCCCTGGATGCGAACTCCCAAGACGAGAGTCAGGAAACCCAGCATTACACCTCACATACCCTACCATGCAGAAAAGCAGTTCCTGATGGGAACACAAGGAAGGACTCGCTCAAGAGTCGCATCCGCCGCCTCGGCGATTGGACGGGAAGTCTGAGTAGGAAGAAGCGGAGGCTGCAGGTGAGAAAATTACTTTTTTGGTGTATTGGGCATTAGTGTATGTCTGTCAGCATAGCAGACCTTCCTGTTTGACTCCAAAATAATCATGCTGATGTTATCATATTAAAATTCCATCTCCTATTCAATGTTTTGGGTGTTCTAGTTGAAATTGACATTTTTCAATGCTGTAAAATGTTCTTAGATAACAGGCCTCTCTAAAACAATTAATTACAGATGTTTTGAAAGGGTTGTTGAACTGACCATAATTTGCAGAGTTGTTAAGAGTAAAGACAGAGGAAGGGTTTGAAAGCTTCACAACATTGTGTCAATCTTGTAACACAAGTACGTTAAGTACCTTTTGTCATCCTCTTTTCACTTCATGTACCTCAGGAACCTCAGGAACAAAGTACTGTGGACTTTACAGAGGTTTTCAACTGTGGAGCTGGGGGCACGCTGGAGGAATCCAGACCATTTTGGAATCCCATGTCCTCCCAGACAAAGTTGGACTGCTCTGGGTCCTTAACGGGCCCATTTGGGCATCAGAACCAGGGTGCGGCCCTGAGGCAGAACATCTACGAGAACTTTATGCAGGGCCTGGAGACTGGCAGTAGCAGTGGAACTGCTGATGGACCCCAGGTCTGGGAATGTGAAGGGGAGAGCAGCAGTGGCTCAATGGGCTCCTTGGAGCAAATGGACTTCTTGTTTGAGAAGGAGCAAGGTGTTGTGCGGAGGGCTGGTTGGCTGGCTTTTAAGCCCCTCATTACCCTTCACAAGGACCGCAAACTGGAGCTGGTAGCAAGACGCAAATGGAGGCAGTATTGGGTCACGCTCAAAGGTAAGATGGTAGTCTTGAGAACAAGCGGACAGTAAATGCAGACACTGCTGAAAAATCCAGCATTGCTGGTCACCAGCATAAGGTATGTTTTAGGGATGCACTGATACCATTTTTTTTTTAAGGACCGAGTACGAGTACTGATACTTTTTTTTCTGGTACTCGCCGATACCGAGTACTGATACCGATGCCTTTGACACATATCTTGTTTTCACCCGAATGTGTACATCCACTTAAGCCATAACCGACTGTATTTACGTGAGATACTCCACACGATGGACATTTTGACAACTATGTGTGCATTTGATAATTCAGGCGCGAGGAGAACTGATTACGCGCTGTCTGAGAGAACTGGGATTGCGCGCAAGAAAGAGAGGGAGTGCGCGCGCGCGCGCGCGAGAGAGAGAGAGAGCGCTTCTGGTCTGCGTCATTCAGTGCGATTCCGCCTATCCCGCCTTCACTAATCGATAACGAAAGCATACAGTTCGCAATGTGTGTGTTGTCATCATTAATTTTGAAGTATTTCCACACCTCTGAGGCTGACATTGTTTCTGCTGCTGCCGCCGGTGTCTCTGTGCACGGAAAATTCTGTCAGTTACGTCACATGAGGTATCGGTCTTTGGTATCGGGGGTATTTCTCGAGTACGAGTACAAGTACTCGGCCGATACTGTTATCGGTATCGGTGCATCCCTAGTATGTTTGCATGCTGGGTCCAGCATAAGATGCTGGTTGCTGGTCTGTTGGTCCCCAGTATGGAAAGCGAGAGTGCTGGTGGACCAGCTACACCAGTTTTGCTTGAGAACAGCATGATTATGCTGGTCCACCAGCTAGACCAGCACTAAACAGCATAAATCAGCCTGAACCTAAATGGAATTCATGCTGGTTTATGCTGGATTTCTCAGCAGGAGATTCATACCAATGCTGAATTTCCGGCAAGTAAAACATGCATGGCCAGTTCAAATTAAAATTTTAATAACTTTCAGGCCTCAGTCTTAAAAATGTACTTGTAATGTCCTCTTTATAGAAGCTCTATCTCAGATTGTTTTCCTGTCTCCTGAAGGCTGTACACTTTTGTTGGGTGAATCCAATGGAAAGACCTCCCCAGAGCAGGAATGCACACCACATTATGCAGTGCTTGCTGAGGACAGTATTGTGCAGGCAGTTCCTGAGCATCCCAAGAAAGAGAATGTCTTCTGCCTCAGCAATGCCTATGGAGACGTCTATCTTTTTCAGGTATGTCACCTTTATCATATATGTTACACAGTACACCATTTCCACATTGTTGACTCTCACCTCTTGCCTCTTACCCTCAGGCTGCAAACCAAACAGACCTGGAGAACTGGGTGACAGCCATCCATTCTGCCAGTGCATCAAATTTAGCTAAGCGCCAGGGGAAGGAAGACACTCTACGTTTGCTGAAGAGTCAAAGCAGAGCTCTCCTGCAGAAGATCGACATGGATGGCAAAATGAAGAAGATGGCAGAGCTGCAGCTGTCCGTCATCAGTGACCAGAAGAACAGGAAGGCTATTGAGAGCCAGGTAAGGAAGAAAACGGATGTGAGTGTGTGGATGTTTATGCATATGTGTGTGGTTTGTTTTAAAAGATTAAAGGCCAAACCAAGTAGTTCAGACGAGTGGTTTGCTAAATTGGGCAATTAGGTCATTGATGTCTGTGTTTGAATTAAAACCACACCACAGTGCTTTCAGTGTATCTGAGTATATGGTACATGCATTCAAAGCTGAAACCCCCACTCATGTCTGCTGTGATTCACATTTACTAGATTTTTACATTTTCTAAAGAAAATATAAGTGGTGCTTACCCATACAAAAGTCACTGCCAAGGTGCTATGGGTATTGTGGTTTGTTGTCAGAGTATTAATTTGCTAAGATATTCCACGTGATTCCTATGGATTCCTATTGCTAAATGGTTGCTAGGATGTTCTTGATGGCTGCTAGGTCATAACTACTGTGTTCTGGGTGTTGCTAGGGCTTTTTTGTAGTAAGTTTGGGTGTTCTGGGAGGTTGGGAGATTGCTTTCTGGCCTAAGTCAAAAGAACCCAGGCCAGGTCTCTGTGATATTCTGATCCCCACATATAGTTGAGGTCTAAACTTTTCATCCAAATAAGAAAACGTGCATAAACTAAGATGGATAAATAAATTCCAAAAACATTGGATGGAAACATGGCTTATGACTCTATAATATTTAAAATGTCTACTCAAATGTATTTTAGTCACATTTCTCTCTTTCCTTCATCTCTGACACACAGATCCTGCAATGGGAACAGAACCTGGAGAAGTTTAACCTAGAGCTCTTCCGCATGCGCTGTTACCTAGCTAGCCTGCAGGGCACAGAGCTGCCCAATCCAAAAAGCCTGCTAGCCACTGCTGGACGCCCATCTAAAATGATGCTAGGTCGTCTGGGAATTTTCTCTGTCTCATCCTTTCATGCGCTGGTGAGGATCTGTCACATGCTCTGAGGGTATTTTGTACCAAAAAAGATCTCATTAAAACAATCTACCTTTGAGACGCGCCACAAAAATTAAATTAAGATGATGGAGCATTAAGATTCTGAGAAATGTTTTAAATGAGCTTGTGTTTGTGCAGATATGCACTCGTGATGAGGCCACCCTGAAGAGACGATCTCGCTCTCATCCTCGAGGTATGCGGAACAAACGAGGACTACTGTTTTCTTCACAGAAGGGATTGGACAGTCTGACAAAACGCAACTGTGAAAAGAGACAGTCCCTGTCCCAGGTAAGTCTTGTCGCTTGAATAAACAATTGCTGCCATAACAGGAGAATAGACTCCTTTTTGAGAAATATTAAGAAGAAAAAAAGTGTGTTTATGCTTCTCTTTACAAAACTTTAGCCAGATTGTAAAGAGAAAAATTAGGGTAATTAATTTGACTATAATACTCTTTGTGAGTGTGACAGCAATAAAATCAAAATTAAAAGTATCATTAACGACTGAAAAAATCATGGAAATTCTTTGGCCAGAAAGTTTGGGAACCCAGTATATTGAGTCCTGCCAAACCCTAACAATTAATTAGGACAAACAAAAATAAAAGGAACAATTTCCCTTAATTTGTGTTAATCCTAAATAAAATTAATCAATATGTTCTTAAAGAAGTGTGATTTTTTTTTTTTTTGGATTAGGAGTCATACTCTGAGGTTCACCGGCCTGTGAACCTCAAGAGTATTCTGCACTACTGAATACTCGTTTAAGACATAGGCCTGTTTTACTCATTTAGTCTCACAGTAGCATGTTAATGCTGTCCACAGGTGTCAGGGTGGGAAACACTGGCACACTCGCCGGATAAAACAAACAGCCACTCATCAAAGCTTTCTCTGGAGGTCAAATGGCAGGAAAACACACAGCAGTACTGTTCCTTTCTCTCGTCAAAGGGTTTGGGGCTGTTTTGGAAATACTGTTTCTGGATCAGTTCTTGTAATTAAGCCCAGATCAGCATTCCTTCTCTGAAGGGCTTTTGTTAACACAGAGCATGAGCTCTAAATCCACATGTATGATTATGTAGACAGCCTCACGTGAGATTGGAGCCAATCGCTCAGCGGTTCCAGCCTCATAATGATCCATCCTTAAATGGACCAAATCTGGTCAAAACAGCCCCTAATAGTGCATGATTCCAAAGACGGGAATTACCACAAGCTGCATGAGGTTAATTGTTGCAAGCTGGGAGTAGTCTGAGAGGAGAGACAGCTAACTATTTGAGAGCACAAGGCTTCCATCACACAGATGTAGTGTCTGATGCTGGGTGATTCAGCAGGGTTACAGGGGGCAGTGTGATTGTTTCCAGAGCGGTGAGATGTTTTAGTCAGAGTCAAGTCAGAGTTGTTGTCCCCCAAATAAATGGCTCAGTTGTGATATTGCTACTGTTCCGTGGTTGTCCACCTATTGTAGACTTTTCATAATTTTTTTAAGTTATGCCTATCGCGTTTTGTACATTAGCGATATTTGTGTTATTTCAATATATCTTGCAGTGCTATCGCCAACTTAAGGTGCGTTCACATTTACTGTTGATCAGTGAAATTTTGCAAGCCAAATCCAGTCATTTTAATTGGAATCTGTACAATTGAGGGTTTCACATGAGGGTGAAAAATTTCCCCACACAGATTTTGCTTGTGTTCAAGTTGGTCTCACAAATTGGCTGTGTTGACCAACAGAAAGCTGTTTGGTTTTAAAGGGGTCCTTGATTATAATTTCACTTTTTTTAACTTTAGTTAGTGTGTAATGTTGCTGTTTGAGCATAAACAACATCTGCAAAGTTACGATGCTCAAAGTTCAATGCAAAGGGAGATATTTTCTTTTATAAAAATCGCTTTTTAAGGACTACAACAAACACCCGGTTGGGACTACAATGAGCCTCTTCCTGGGTTGATGACATCACAAACCCCAACATTTACATAAACCCTCCCCCTGGGAACATGCAGCAAAGGGGGCAAGGCCATGTTGGGCTGCTTTAGAGAGTTGTTGTAGTAGAGTGTTGTTACATGCAGTCATTTTACGTCGGACTGCTTCACAAACAAGATTTAGTTAAACGCTGGATTTGCGCAAAAGATTAACATGCTAGTCAATGAGTTGAATCAACTCCACAGCAACTATATAAATTTATCCACTAACATTCAGAAACGTCCAGATGCATTCTAAAAGTTGTAACTTCTTCCTGAGTCTCTCCATCAGTGTCCGACTCTGGTTTGAACAATGTAGGCTGAACAATGTTGCTGACAATCGTCATTTTGGCTGCGTGAGATTCTCCAGCTTTGTTGTTGAGCAATCGAAGGGAGAGCTGTTAAAGCTCCGCCCTCTTTTGAAAAGTGGGCCAGGAGCAGCAGCAGATTTGCATTTAAAGGGACACACACAGTTGCTTAGTTTCTGTGATGTCATGCTTCGTCAACCAACCAATAAAATTACAGTCCTAAATCCTGTTCTTCATAACTGATATCTGATGTACATGAAACATCAAACATCTTTCTGATTGCACCACAAAATGTTACAGTTTCATGTTCAATGTGGACAGACAAATAGCTTGTCATGGGAAACTTGTTGCAATACAGCTAGTTTGGACATGGCATGACGGAGCACTGCATCCACAATGCATTGCGACAAGCTTTGTGGAAAAAAAAAAGAATTTAAGATGGCAGCTGAGTTTTGATTATCAGATTGAATTTAATACTAAAAGGTACTGATAAAACTGCATTTTCATCTAATCTAAAAATTGATTATTTACCCAATATTTGTGTTATATATCTGTTTGGAGTTTATTCAGAGTACTGTGTTGTTAGTTTAGCACCATGCTAACATTAGATTCTTTTGTAACTGTGAGTATAAGTTGAGTTTCTTTGGCACTTCATGAGTAGCACCATTAGCGTGATGTTAACTGCATTTTTACTTATAATATGTTTTAATACATTTGTGAGGTTTAATTTAAGTTAGGATACTAACTTAGAAAGTAGCTAGCTGTCTATGCAGACAGTGATGCACCTCACCGCTCGAACAAAGCTCATGTCAATATTGGTATTTCAGGTTTCACTTTTTAATTAGCTGTAGAGGGCAAGCCATACCATTGTCTGTTTGTATAGACCACATCCGTGTATACATATAAGTATGTGTGCGCACACACACAAAGTGTTTGTGTTAGCAGGAGGACGCATGGGTGTTTCGGGTGAGGGGAGGCCATGTCTCCCACTCTGCCCTGATGATTAAGGCTGATCCATCTGTCAGCTTTTATAGATCTATAATTTTAGCATCTTCCAGACCTCTCATTATTTCCCAGCAAACCTCAGGGTTATTTCTGCTGTGATCTACAATCAGAATAGTATCTAAGCTGGCGCCTCAGATCGATGGCTTCTAATTAAGGCACAGAGATGCAGAACATGCTTCTTTTTTTAGCACAGATGCATTTAATTTTTCTGTATGTGTGTGTGTGTGTGTGTGTGTTTGTGACACAGATATTTGAAGGATATTCCTCTGGATCATTTGGTCATCCATCCACACAAAGCAGCTCAGAGGTAATTACACCACTTTAACATAACTACATCATAATGTAAAAAGTGAAAATCACATCCTCTTCCATGTTAGCCTCATCACTGTTTTTTGTACCAGAAAAAAATATATATATACAGGTATGGCTCAGATTAATATCATTGCATATATATTGTCCCCTTAAATTAGCTGCTTTTTAAATAACTGCTTTTTCTAAAAGAGCAGCTTGACTGTTGTTTTATCTTATTATCAGTGGATTGTCCTTAGCAAGCTACGGTTTAGCTTTGCAAAAGTTTGTTAAGACATCTTATGTTGTTTAACAGCTTTTGCACTGTCAAATCCCCATATTAAGGCTGCTGCTGAAGGACAATAGAATTACACTGAAAGATCCTCCCCCATTTTGGGCGATTTCTCCACCCCCTGATCTGTTTGAACTGCATAATGTCAACAGATCAGCAGGTTGTTGTGACAGCTGTGTGAGTTGAGTCAGTGAAAAGGGACGTAACCCCCTTTCTCCCTCTCACAGAATAAGGAACGCTCTAAAGATCCATATTAGTGTTGCCGGCACCTGGCTTTGACCCAGCATGCCGGCTCAGAACAAGAGCAGAGACAAGCTTAGGAGTGAATTTTCCATCACATTTTGATTGCTAAAAAGGCAGCTGTAAATTTAACACAATGTTCCAGCATCAAACTACTTAAATGTCCTTACTGAAAGCAAAATGCTGTGTGAGGTAACAAAATGACAATCTCCTAATATGTTTTATGTTTAATACAACTTATGTAGAGTGGGATTTTGGATTGATGAGATTTCTGAAAACCTTTGCAATATTTAAGATCTTCTGTTTTATAGTGAAATATTTTGTTAAATATTTCACTTGACATTGCTTTGATGTACACTTTAACATACTTTAAAAAAGTACTTATTATGATATAATTTAAAAGAATAAGTGCGAATTGAATGTAATGTTTTTTTGGGACACTTAATTGCATGTTATTTACAATTAAATGAAAATGTATTATAGTTTAAATTTATATTAAATTAAATTAATTGAACTTGAGTGCTTTTTGAAACTTAAGTAGGAGTTAACTATATCCTTATATGTAATTTCATAATTACTTCTATTGTCTTTGAAATATGGTTAAAAAAATTGTTTTTATTGAAATGTGTATGTCATGTATTTAAATACTGTTAATTTGTAATAATACATCTGTAATGATAAAGTTGCAATTTAGTGCATTTAGAATACTGTATATTGACTTAAAATGCTATTTGAAATGGCACACTACAGTTAAAATTATAATCAAGTTGTACATGTACTTTACATTAGTCAGCACATCTAAATAAGTGTACTTTTAAAGCATGACAAAAGAATTTAAAAAAAAATAATGATTTAAAATGTACTTTAAAATATATATATTTTTAATTTGACATTGTTACAAAGTGCACTTAAAACTAAAACACTAAAAGTGAACTTAAGTATGCTAAGAAACGGTTACACTTTATTTTAAGGTGTCTCAGTGTAATTATAAATTTAAGTACTGAGTAATATTAATTAACTACTGAACATGTACTTAGGGTTAGATTAGCTAGATTACTAGATTAGATTAGTTAGATTACTAGGTTTCGGTTTAGATTAGCTAGATTACTAGATTAGATTAGATTACTATAGGGTTTATGTTTAGTTGCTTGTAATTACGCATAATTTATAGTTATTACTATACTAACTACATATAGCATGTGCAAAAAAAGGACACTGTAAAAGTAAGTGTTATCAAAGTCATGAAACTACTCTTTTTAAGCACACATAAGTGGCCTTTTTCATTAATATTATATTATATTAAGTACAGTTAAAAATTGAAAAAAAAAGTAAAAATTTAAAGTACACTAAAACTGCACATTCAGTGAAATTAAGCACACTTTTTTCATTATAATGCACATTAAAAGAGTGATATACTGTAGTGATTAACCTTCTTTGTGTAGCAGACAAAACATGGTTCTGATGTACAATATAATACTAATATAATCTAAAGTGAATTATCAATCTCATTATACATAGAGTAAGATATATTGAACTGTACTTGAACTCTACCATCTATCAATATTAGAACTTTATTTACTTTTGGTTCTTTTTTTTATTTCTACTCTTCTCATCTTCTGCTTGTCAGCAGAAGCTGGACATCTTTACCAAACTGCATTTAACAGCGCCACCTGAAGGTCATCCATGGGACTGCAGTCTGGAAAGCTGGGCTTATGTGCTCATGCCGGACAGCCAGGTCATCAGTGTGCCAGTCAAACAGGACTCTCTGGTTTCTGATGTTCTCTCATTGGCGTGCAAGGTAATTCAGCAGTCGCCTCTCGCAGAGCTAGTTATCTGAATTGGCATTTGCTTTGAGATTATTCAATAAATCATTACACATTCTGTACTCCATAATGCTCAACATATGAATATAATAGTGGATGTTGATGTTTTTTTTTTTAGGTAAAGCAACTTGACCCGGCTCTGCACTGCCTGCATATGAGGAGACATTTAGGACAAGATGTGGAGAAAAGCACTCCATCGCCCACAGACCTGCTGAGGACCCTGGTGAGACTAAAACACACAGTATAAAGCAGATTGTTCAAGCTAAACTCTATGTATTAGCATTGACTGCAACAATAACCAGACCAACATTGGCCATCTAAAACTAGACTGGAATTTAAGCAGGTCCAAACTGCTCTAAGTTGTTTGTTTTCTGTTATACACAGTTATTTAAAAAACGTTCTGTATCACACAGCACAATGATGTTCTGCTCTTTTTTAACAGGTCTACGATGAACTGGAAGTTTGGCCTCTTAACGTGTTCACCTTAAACATGTCCCGTCCAGACACAACTGTAGACTTTGGTGAGTAACAGCATGATCAACAAGAAAAGGAATAGTTAACCCACAAATTAATATCATTTACATCGTTTCCTCACCCTCACATTGAACTTTTAGAACTTGTATGACGTTCTTTAGAGGAACAACAAAGATTCGCAGCATATCCAAGCTGCTCTATTCCATACAATGAAACTGAATAAGGACTTTCAAAAAAATTTGTGATTGTTTAAATATGTTGTATCATGAATCATGTGTTGCTCCACCCTTGCAAATAAAGGCCCGTTCACACCATGAATGATAACTGTAAAGATAACTATATTAGCATCAACACCAGTGGACTATATTGTTTGGTTTATTCCAAAGCGTGTGCTGCTTTATGTTGTCTGTTGCTTTAAATGCTTGAGCACTTTAAAGCAGGATTGATTCTGATTGGCTGTCAATGTTTTTATCATTCATCAGCTGGGAAAAATCGTTCTGAAAGTGATTCCATTGATATCGTTCCTCTCTGCCGTTATCATTATAGTTATAGTTGCGGTATGGACTCTGCTATTCTCTTATATTTTAGACTGATTTTTAGAACTATATCTTTATCGTTATATTTATCGTCCTTGGTGTAAATGGGCCTTAAGAAGTGTACTTAATTGTATAGATTGTGCACTTGTTGCGAACTTTAAATGTTAAAAGAATATTTTAAAAAAATGTACTTGCAGATAATATATTAATTAAACAAGCCACTTAAGTGCAAGTACACTTTCATGACACACTTAAGTTCTTAACACACTTAAGTACACTTTTAAAAAAGTACACTTTGTAATAATTTCAAATTAAAAGTTTACTTTAAAAGTACATTTAATTATCTTTTGTCATGCTTTAAAGAAATACACTTATTTTGATGTGTTGACTAACATACTAAAGCGCATGTGAAGTGCTTAATTATAATTTTAACTGTATTGTGTTATTTGATATAACATTTAAAGTTAATATCAACTTCGTCATTACACTTTGTGTAATTACAAATATTTGACATACAAATATTAAATACATGACATACAAGTTTCAACAGAAATGACATTGAAGTAGTTACCATAAATGCATACAATTGGCAGTACACAGTACCTACAATATATTTCAAGGACAGTAGTTAAAGTGATGTTATGAAATCACTTAGAAGGATGTACTTAAGTCCTACTTATGTCAAAAAAGCACTCTTAAGTTTAATTAATTGCATTTAATATAAATTTACATTTTCATTTAATTGCAATGAACATATTGTTAAGGCTCACAAAACATTACATTCAGTTTACACTTAAGTATATTCTTTTAAACTATATTATTTTCTTAAACAAGTACTCTTTTTTTTATGCTAAAGTGTACTTCTTTTTCCCAAGAGCATGTCTGAAGTCAATGTCAAGACACATGAAAGCCACTGATGTTGACACACCATAATTAAATAAATGCAGCCTCAAATGAGTGTTAAGTATTAAAATGACTCAGCTTTGGCATCCTGCTGAAACCTCCATCATTTATGTTCGAAATGACATGTAAATGATGAATAAATTTCTATTTTTCTGTGGACTGTTCCTTTAAATTTGCCAGTGTGTTGATAATGTAAAGAATTCCAGCAATGATTTATTAAATCTGACGTCTCTCTGCAGGTTTTGCGGTCACAGGCCATGTGGATGGTGCCAGGAAAAGTCATGTCTATGTGAGTGAGGTGAATCCTGAAGGCCTGGCATTTATTGAAGGTAACATTTCAATATTTCCTTCGCTTCAATAAAATGTTAAATGTTATGAATGATTGATCATGTTGTGATTTATTTGTATGATGTGTTTTATCTTTGCAGGTCTGAGAGCAGGAGATGAGATCTTGACTCTTAATGGCGTGAGTGTGGCCTCTCTCGACCTCGGCCTCATGCAGAGCTTCTTCAGCCAACAAGATCTCCATCTTGTCCTCAGACGTGAGGATAACAGCTCAGACGACCAGTGCTCCGTTTGGCCAGACTGTGACCCAAGTGAACCTGATCAACCGCAGCCTCCTCAGGGTGACATCATTCACCCGGAGCAGTTGACCACCGGTAGGACAGGAACTGTCTTTAAAATGCATTGTAAACTCTTCTGTAAACACTAGTGTTCAAAAGTTTGACATTGTGCCTGGAAACAAAGCCGTCGTGATGCCAAACCCCCTCATGGAAGAAGACAGCCGTTGTGTTAATATCTGTGACAATGAGCGCTTAAAAAGTATGTGAAGTCCGCAGCATAGTCTTTAAAATATGTCCAAGACTTTTACAACACTGGTCTGTTATTGTAGGGACATTGACGTTATATTTTCATATCCCTAAATATGAACAAAACGAACTGTGATTGGTTGCTTTACATGTCAGTCAGACGGCCTCTTGGGTGGTCCTTGGCCAATGATAGCTGCTTTGGCTATGCGAAACTATAGATTTAGTGCTCAAATAACTTGTCTTTTTAATCTTATTATTATCAACGTTTACTTTTTGTAGAAACCTTGATAATTTTTTTTCAGGATTCTTTGATTACAGAAAACAATATTATTAACCCCAAACTTTTGAATGGTAGTGTATGTGGCGATTATACATAGCCTGGCTAAAAAAAGTCACAGAGTCTATGACTAGATCATTATTGCTGTGATTATCATGTTTCTAGCATGTTAGTCAAGCATTTTTGCATAGTTCCAGCATTTTGGTGAGCACTCTGTAAAGTCTCCTCCCGAACATCCCAAAGACTTTCAATCAATTTAAAGGGTTAGTTCACCCAAAAATTTAATTTCTGTCATTAATTACTCACCCTCATGTCGTTCAAACCCACAAGACCTTCATTCATCTTTTTTTCCCATAGAAAGCAACAAAATTACCACATTCAAGGTCCAGAAAGGTAGTAAAGACATCGTTAAAATGGTCAATGTGACTACAGTGGTTCAACCTTAATGTTATGAAGTGAAGAGAATACCTTTTGTGCGCAAAAACAAAAGAAAAATAATGACTTTATTCAACAAATTCTTCTCTACCCTGTCAGTCTCCTACGCAATTGACGCAGTGCAGCGCTTCCATGTTTACATCTGAATGCCAGCTCAGTATTGGCCGACACTGTTCACATGAGCACCACGGTAAATGCGTGTGATGCTGACGCAGGAGCTGGCCAATACTGAGCCGCCATTCTGACGTAGAACCTGGAAGATCTGCAGTGTGTTTTCAAGGTAAACTGCATAGGAGAATGACAGGATAGAGAGGAAATTGTTGAATAAAGTCGTTATTTTTGTTTTGTTTTTTGCGCACAAAAAGTATTCTCGTCACTTCATAACATTAAGGTTGAACCACTGTAGTCACGTGGACTATTTTAACGATGTCTTTACTACCTTTCTGGACATTGAATGTGGTAATTTCTTTGCTTTCTATGGGAGATAAAAAAAACCTTTTGGATTTCATCAAAAATATCTTAATTTGTGTTCTGAAGATGAACGAAGGTATTACGGGTTTGGAACTTGAGGGTGAGTAATTAATGAAAGAAATTTCATTTTTAGGTGAACTAATCCTTTAAGGTCTGGACTCAGAGGTGCCAATTTGTGTGCGAAAATGATTCTTAATGCTCCCTCCCAACCGTTCTTTCACAATTTGAGCCTGATGAATCTTGACATTGTCATCCTGGGATATGGTCATGATACGTCTTCCTACATGCTTATTTAAGAAATGAAAAACTACACACTCCATCAATTAGGTTAAAAGAACTGTTCCCAAACATATAACATGCTAGAAACATAATAATCACAACAATAATGATCCAGTCATAGACTCTTATGTATTTGACTATTTAAATCCAAACAGTGACTTTTTTTTGGCCAGGCAGTGCATCTTCACATAAAATTCCACGTGCCTTACTATTGCTGCAGTAATTGCTTTTGCTGACCTGCAGAGGGTGACACTTCTCATTTGCTGTTTGGCTCTTATTAGGGGTCTATATATTTCTGCATACTATTTCTAAGTGTCATATGCCTTTTTTTTATGAGGTGGTGTTTATCATTGGTCCTGTAGTGCCATTTTTCCTAAAAAAAAAAAAAAAAAAAAAAAAGGATTTTTTTTTTATTTTTATTTTGGAAATAGCCAATCAATTTGGTTACCCCTCAATTTAAATGCGCAGTAGTGAAGAAACTGCCTGCAGGGTTTGTGGAGGGCTGTGACTGCGGGCGGCCCCAGGCTCTTTATACATAATGGAATGACTCCTGCTGTTTTTATGATGAGAACATAATGACGGACGACTTGTTTCACAGCATGATGCTGTCAAAATGCCCAGACATAACCTATTATACCACAGGGCCGTTCGCAGACAAGAATGTTATTCCTGCAGGATGGTGTTTCCTGTAGAGGGTTTTGTAACATTATTCTAACTGTAAACCTAGTACATGTTAGGTTTTCCCATTTGATGCAATGCCAAGCTTTGTAGAATCAGACACAGGAGTCCTGCTAGAGTGGACCTGCATGAAGATTTAGTGAGTTCAGATCAATGGCGGTTAATAAAGGTCAACTGCTCGCACGGGTCGGCCTCTCCCGAGAGTGCTCTGAGTTAATGAGCCTTAAGTGTGTTTATTTCACTCTCTATCACAGTGACCCACCATGTACACAGCCTACTCTTTCAACAACATCTTTCCCACCTCTTTCTCTCCCTCAGATCCATCTCAAGAGCAGGAATTTCCTGAGGGCTCTGTGGCGCCTGCTTTGGAGGAGGTGAACGATAAGGCCGAGCGGGGCGGAAAGGTAAGCCGAGGGAATGTCAGTGATTTAGGAGGTGTGAGCTGCTTGTGTTGAGAGACTGGCTGGTGTGATCAGGATTACCCTGGGTGTTAGGAGGTCAGATGGAGAGAGAGCCGTACTCAACAGAATTCCACAGGTCTTACTGCACACTTGGCATGTGCAAACAATATTATTTGACTTTAATTGCATTGGCACGTTTAAAATGCACACTTAAGAAATGGACCGTTGGAAACATTTCTTAGGCTGCATGGCATGTAGGGCTTAGCACAGCAATATGTTAAATATCTATTAAAAAAATCTACATTTTCTATATTCAGATTTACACAAATTTTGGTTTGGGGTCAGATTTTTTTTTTTAAAGGACACTGAAAAGTGATAGTACACATAGATGGACACATTCAAAAGTGACTAATGACTTTTACCTGATTACAAAAAATTATATATATTTTTTTAACTTAATATTCATCAAAGAATCCTGAAAAAAATCATGGTTTATCATGGTTTTCATGATATCATGGTTTACACAAAAATATGAAGCAGCACAACTGATTTCAACACTGATAAGAAATGTTTCCTAATCATCAAATCAGCATATTAGAATGATTTCTGAAGGATCATGTGACACTGAAGACTGGAGTAATTATGTTGAAAATACAAGAATCACAATCACAAGAATAAATTACATTTATTTTAAATTGTAATAATATTTTTATATTACTTTACTGTATTTTGATGACATTTTTGATGTGTTGCTGTTTATTACCATACATAGTGTAGTAATACAAAATGATTGACTACAGGGGGACTTTAAAAAAAACGTTTTTTTGTAGGACAGCATCTCAGTGAACAAAATGTGTGATTTTTCACTGCTGCTTTATGGGAGGTCAGTGGCAGAGCAGCATGTGGTCATTTAAACTGTTAATCCAGGCTTACAGACACTCGTAAGGGAGAGTGAGAGAGAGTTTAGTATCTACCTGCAGTGGACAGAGTGTTTTGGTTCGGTGTCTATAGTGTTGTACATGTACAGTATAGAGGAGAGGTCAGAGGTCATGTGTCGGTTGGTGAGTCAGAACAGTGCAGATGAAGACGAAGAGGATTTCTGTCTTTCTCCAGCTGTCGTCACTCTGTCAGACCCTTAAGGAGATGTTGGTGGGGCTGCTGGATGACACGAGTGTGTGTGTGAGGTGTGAGTGTGTCTCAATGGTACTGACCTAATTTCTCAGGCTTTTTTTTTGTTGTTTCTGTGGATATGTAGTGATTGTGTGCACATTTGGTAACACTTTTATACCTTTTAATATACTAAACATTATTCATTATATAAAAAAATCAGTGACACTTTACAATAAGGTCTCATTTGTTAACATTAGTTAATGTATTAACTAACATGAACTAACCATGAGCAATACATTTGTTACTGTATTTGTTAATCTTTGTTAACCTTAGTTAAAAATACAGCTGTTCATAGTTTGTTCATGTTACTTCACAATGCATTAACTAATGTTAACAAATACAACTCTTGATTTTAATAATGTATTAGTAAATGTTGAAATTAACAAAGATTAATAAATGCTGTAGAAGTGCAGTTAATTATTAGTTCATGTTAAGTAATGTAGATAACTAATGTTAACTAATGAACCAAAATACCAAAAATCTGATCTGTGATGAATTATGTACTGTTTATATATAAAATAACAAATGTATTTCTCCTGGAATACTTGCCATTTAATGTGTAATCAATGTACATATTAAATCTTATATTAAAGAAAATTAAACTATAATACATACATAAATACAGTTTATATATTATTAATATATATTTCATAAAAATAGCAATATATATATATATATAAAAAAAAGAAAATGTATTTCTTGTGGAATACCTGCCCATTTAAGGTGTACTTTGATTAAAAATAGTTGCTCTGAGATGGACATTTTGAGGATTTGGAATTGGCATACCCAAATTGAAAAGCTTCCCATACCCACATACAGTGCTCTAAATACAAAATCTTGGCGTCATTTTACAGGAAGCCCTTTGAAGTTACATAAAACACTCCTAAAAGTGATTAAAAAAATTACAGTATATAGTATACCTAAATAAAAAGTCTCCCTAAACCATTTACAGTGGTATAAATCCAATATCGCAGTGTTTACAGAAAACCCTTTGAAAATACATAAACACTGCTGAAAGTGATATATATTATAGTATATTTTGTCTGTGCTATAATAAACAAACAAACAAACAAAAAAAGGCATTTTATGATTTTGATCATTTCAGTTTTATTCTTTCAGGAGACACAAAACTCTATTACAATCTAGAACATCCTCCAGATTTGTATAAGTCTTTATATGTGCATCATTTTTGTCACCTGTGTTGAGCATCACCTCAGCATCACCCGTCTGCCTCCTGGAGATGTGATGCCAGCTGTGCCAGCTGCTGCTGCTGCTCACTAATCTTCAACAGAAACTGAAACAAAGAAATTACTGTTTATACACACAGTTTTTGCACTGTAATAATACCCATTTCACCAATATCAAAATGTAGATTTACTGAAATGGCAATTCTCTTCAAGTTTGCATACTTGCAGACAGCTGTGCAGTGTAAGTAGCCTTGCCATATCCCAAACGTATAGTTTTGACATTTTTTTTTTTTTTGGTCAAATAATAATTTATCATATTGTTTGCTGTTCTTTCACATTTTAAAATAATAATAATTCAATCAAAAATGAATATAAGCATTGTAAATGCAGTAATACCGTTTATACTTACCAAACACAGAGTCCTCTCCTCTTGTGTGTCCTCCCCATTGCGTCGCTGGCTGAAGCAATAATCACTTTAGTTTCGCTTTCAAAGATCTCTTTTATCGATGCCATCAATGTTTTTCCATTGCTAGATGTGATTATTAAAATAATTATCGTCCATATCGATTATCGTCCATAAACTATAAATCCTCACGAAAACTCACAAAGACTTCAGTCAAGCCAGCTCGCGCATCAACCGGAACTGAATGTGAGAGATCAGCCTGTGTCAAATTTCTCGGTTTCTGAATGGACGGTTGGCTTGATTGACATGTCCACACGAACGCTAACTTTTGGGCATGATTTATATACCATCGACATGTCCTCAGAAAACGTTTACATGCTTTGATCGATGGTTTGGAGATTGCGTGTTTCTTCGAGAGCACATTTCCTGTTCTGCACATCTGTGACAAAACAGTTGATTATTTACGAAAGAAAGCTCACAGAAACATGAAAATGGTCTCATTTGAAAGAAAATATTGTAAGCTAGTTTGTAGCTTTTTTGATACTGTTTTAGTTTGATACTGACTTAAGCAGCCCTTATCAAAAGTGCGGGGGTCAATTTCTGTCTTTTTAAAACTGCAGGGGTCCTGACCCCCCTGATCCCCCGTGCCAACGGTGCGCCTGAGCAAAGGGCTTCAGATACGCACCTAAACAGTCAAATAGCCAACACAAATATTTCGAGATGCGAAATTTGATAATTACCCCTTCTGAAGTCGTGATTAGGAGCTCATCGCATTCATGTTTCGAAATGAAAGGGTGTTCATGTGCAATTTTTACATAGGAAACTCTTACTTACCATAATTCCGAGACCACGTGAAGGCAGCATAACAGTAGGCCTATATTGGGTCCTTTAAGCTCTTAAAGGGACAGCAGCCAACATTAATGACTGCTGAAGTCATTGCCTGTGTTCGAAATCGCCCCCTATACCCTCATTCACTATTCCCTACATTACTTCACTAATATAGTCCACTTGAAGGAGTGAATGAAACGAGTGAGTGAATTCGGACACTGAGTGCACTGGAAGGGCTGCCGATTTCGCATAGTTTGTGCTTGCTGTTTAATAATCATTTGAAATGTAGCAAACTGGCAGCTCCAGTAGTAATGAATATTTATGTTAAACTCTGCCATGAAAACTAACATGTACAAATGTTAATTAAACGATTTAATGATCAATTAAAAAGGAAATTATATCTGTATGATATTATGCTGGACCAGTGCGGTTTGGAAAATGAATGGATGATTGATTCATCCGCGGGCGCCATCTCCTGGCGAGACGTGGGAATTCATTCAGTGCGCGACTCTCACAGTCACAATGCATTATGGGTATTCTCTAGCCGTTGAGCGTGCATCGGTTATACACTCGTTATTGCAGTGCATTGTGGGATTGAATGAGTGCACTCAACATCGTCCACTATGGTTTCAGACACCACTACAAATGGCTGTCCCCTCAAATAGTGCCCTATTTAAGGGTATAGGGGGTGATTTCGGACACAGCCATAGAGAATGCAAATGCGAACCGACGTCACGCCTCGTTGCATGCCGGGGCGGCGCCGCCATTATGACAGGATTGCCCTCTATTACTTGCACTGAAATTAATATGGATACTTGATTACCTTTTGTTTTGTTCCTTCCATTAAGTGGAACATTCACATTTTTAATGGTATCTTTTGCAGGGGATAGAAACTATTTTATCGCATCGCATGATAATTTTATTTTTTTACTGAAGTTTTGTAGAACTTTGTTTACAATGTTGATCTGTTTACCATGTCACACGCTGGACGCTCGCTGCTGCTTCAGCCATCATATGAATATCCAAATAAATCTATGTGCTCAACACGCTGAGAGAAGTTGATTTATTTATTTGTTGGAAACATTTAAATGATGCTTAAACGAGCATATTGAGTAAGACTGCAACTGTTGTCATTGTAAATATTCCCCTTTTCCACGATCACAGAGGAGGAGAATCAGAGATTATGGTTCACATTCAGCGGACAGACAGACACAAACAAACTATATTTTTATTTATTTCAACAAATGACAACCAAAATCAAAAACCTAGGAGCTTGTCAACAGTTTAGTAGTGGCTGCCTGTAAGGGGACATTTTAAAAACGCTGGCTTAGTGTACTAAGACAGTGATATTAAAAGATGTGCAGATGAGCCCTGAATATGAACGCAGCGCGTTTAATTACACATTAAGCAATTTCTTTCCATTATAAAACCATTATAAAGAAAATGTTTAAAATGGCTTAGGCATTTTAAGTGATACTGAAAGTTTATATTTTGGTCTAATCTGTTTTTCTGCACGTGTGCTTTATTAGTAAACAGAATTTGGTCTCTTTAATATCAGTCTAAGCGCATTAAGCGTTTTCTTTACATGAGAGGACATGTAAACGTGTTGCGTTCATATTTTGGGCTCATATGCGTATCTCCACACAGTATGCTATAATAGATATGTACAGAATTTTGTCTTTGTGCATTTTTTCTTGTCAAGCATTTTAATGTCCCTGTTCAAGTTCTGCTAATTCACGAGCGGAGTGAGAGTCAGACTCGCAAAAGGTAATAATGTTATTAATTAAACCAAACAAAATCAAAACTTTCAAAAACACTTAGCAATGTGATTCTTTTATTAAGTGATAAGCAGTGGGTTTAATCAATGCCATTATTAATAGATTTGCCATCGGGCGTCTTCTCGTCATCTCCTCGACCTGCTTCCCTTTGTGTTTTTACACGTAGAAAAGGTGAAAAAACGTTTTTCATTGTCCAGTTTTCTCTCAGAACGATGATCAGAGTTACTATCGCCATTATCGATGCAGCATTAATGACATACAATGGTGACATTTTTCACAATCATGACAAAACAAATTACTGCACTAAACTCAATGACGGAAAGGCTGCGCGATCTTGTCAAAATGGCTGATAAACAAAGAAGTTACCCAGAACTCAATGCGGCGTGACGTCAGATTCGTACTCTCTATTGTTAATCTAACAAGAAAAGACAAAGATAAAATCACTCACTGCTCTTGAATGAATAACTTTTTTAGTTTTAAATAAGAATTAATCTATATTTTACATTTGATTACTTTATTCAATTTCTGTTGGGTGTTATCTGAATACCACTGTTAGTAGGCCTACATCTATCTGAAAAATCTAAAGCACCGTTTATTTCATTTATATTTTTGTTCTGTTGTATTTTTTGTCTGTTTTGTTTGTAATTAGTTTCTTTGTTCCCAGTTTGTTTTAATTGTTAATTACTTTTAATTGTTGACTGTTTATTGTCTTCTGTAGCTGTTTTGAGGACTTTTACTTACATTAACCTAGTATTAGTGTTTGCTGTAGTATTTGTAATTGTGAAATTTTACTGACATTTAAAATTACTAATATCATGAAATAAGACTTTGATAATATCACCCACCAATAATAGTGTTAAATAATCGTGATTTCAGTATTGACCAAAATAATCATGATTATGATTTTTGCCATAATCGAGCAGCCCTACCTTAGAAATATTTTTTTTAAAGTAGTTGCACTTACCTCCATTTCAATATTTTTCTCAGAACTTATGTGTCGTGACTCACTGTCCTCCAAATGGCACCTCAGAATATTAAGTTATTAGTACAAGTTATTATAAAGTTTTACCGCTATGGTTGTATAACTTGTGTTTCTGCCTATTGGATGCACTCAGAGACTCTGGGCCATTTTATCTCATGTTGTTTTGTTCTAGTGGTCTGTAATTACTGAAGGCCTTGAAATGAGCTTACTTAATTGTGCATTGTGTTAAAAACAGGAGAAACGTTCACAAACACATACTTATCTATGACCTTCAAAAACTCTCAGTTGCACTTCATTATAATCATACACTCTATGATTGTATTGAGTTTTGAAAAGAATGAACATTTCATATGGGTTTTTATAATGTTTTTTCCCTGTCCTTTACATGCTGAGAGTAGCTCTGCAGAGCTGCCCAGAGGGATTTATCCGTTTGTCAGCACTTTATTACAGTCTGACAGCACAGATTACGATGACAAATGACTTGAATTTTCACCGGTGATGCTGTGTTTTATGCAGCGTGGTGAAGGTGCACCACATGCGCTCTGGAGATAAAGCCTTCAGGAGAGCATTTGCATTTTTGAGTCAAGCTTTGAGTCAACATTTCTTGCCCTCGGGCACTGCTGGAGCCTGTTTCTAATGGTTCGGTTATTTTACTCAGCAATGGTGGATTGTATTGATTAAGAACCAGGTCATTGATACAGCATTCAGTGAGTGAATGTGGGTGAGAGCATCATTCATAAAGGATTTGGGTGATGGACTAGCACAGGCTGTGTTGAAATCCCTTTGATACAGTGTACAATGTAAGTGTATAATGTTTCAAACACACCGTTTAGAATTTATTAAATAAATGACCGTGATTTCAACGGTAAAAGATTGTAAAAATGCTATGGTGAAAAACAGTTAATTGGTTTACAGTTTCCGTACCATATACGGTGAATAACTGTAATAGATCTAATGGTATATTTAATGTGATTTTACGGTAAATTACTGTTTTTGGAAGTGAAAAATAATGTCATTGTATAATTTACAATGTAGATTAGGGTTTTATGTTACATCTAATGTTGTTAAATTAAAGTTTATTGCATTTTTTAAATTTCATGTGTGTTACCATGATGGTGTTTAGTGTTTGTGTGAATGACACTGTGTGCACCTATTAGTATTGTCCTTCTCAGCTTATGGAAAAGTTGCTTGTAATGAACTTTGATTCATCATGTGACTCTCATCACCACTGTGTTTGGTGGTTGTCAGTGTATTATAAGGGTACAAACAGATATTAGTACTTCGGTAACACTTTAAAATAAGGTTCATTAGTTAACATTAGTTAACTACATTGGTTAACATGAACTAATAATGAACTGCACTTATACAGCATTTATTAATCTTTGTTAATGTTAATTTCAGCATTTACTAATACATTATTAAAATCTTGTTAACATTAGTTAATGCTCTGTGAACTAACATGAACAAACAATGAACAGCTGTATTTTCATTAACTAACATTAACGAAGATTAGTAAATACAGTAACAAATGTATTGCTCATGGATACTTCATGTTTAACTAATGTTTAACTAATAAAACTTTTTTGTAATGTGTTAGCAGTACTTCATTAGGTTGGTAAATTAACATTATATCAGTTAATGAAATACGTTTTTTTCTACCGTAAATTTAACGGAATTTGTTTTTACGTTGCTACCATATTTTTTACGGTAAAGTTCTGCCAATCACAGCTGATAAAAGTAGTCTATATTTCTCACCCACTACACTGAAAAAAAATTATTTAACCTTCGATTCCACATCAATCAGACAAGTAACACAAACATTATTAATTCACGTAACTTCAACATCATTGAAAGATAATATGAAGTGGCCAAATTAAGTAGTCTCAAAGTGATTTTACAAACGAACGAACTTTTAGCGAGCAACAGCATATTTTAGCATGCTAAATGCTAACTATGCTCCTTAAATAGAGCAGAAACAAAAGGTTTATCTGAGGAATAGACTGAAAATTAAATTATTTGCTGATAATCTTCCCTTTTTACATAGCTCTTGAATCTCTTTCACATTTTATATTCAAACTTGGTTTGTCGCCCCACAAGAACCAAGGATGTTTGATGTTTACATCATATTCTTAGAATGGGATTTGTAAGCAGCAGATGGAATGATTTTCAGTGAGAAATGACTTTTAAAATACTTTTATGGGGCTTTTTGTCTGTGTTAGAACTCAACTAGTCTCATGCATCAGACTTTCAGCCAATGGTCCGTGGGCTGAAACTAAGATACACAAAATTGGAAACACTTCAGGAGTTTTGAAGTTGGCATCTGATTGGTTGAATTCTACAGAATTTCCAGGAAATGTGTGTGTCATGTTCGTTAATACTCTCTACCTGGAAACTAAGATGTTGTGATGCCAAACCCCCTCATGGAAGAAGAAAGCCATTGAGTTAATATCTGTGCCAATAAGTGCTTATCAGGATCAACTAAATGCTGGATTTTAAAAAGCATTTGAAGTATGTGTAGTTCATGGCATAGCCTCTTTAAAATACATCCAAGAGTTTTACACGCTGCTCTAGGGACATTGACATTACATTTTCACACCACTAAACATGACACTGACCAAAACAAAATGTGATTGGTTGCTTTACATGTCAGTCAGATGGTGATGTTCAAGTCATGCAACCGTGGTGTAGTTTGTTTATAGTGTAACTTTAGCTCTATTTTGGCTTCAAAATTCATAAAAGTTGTGTTAATTTGTGAAGAATATCTTAACAATACGTGTAAGAACCATAAACCTTTGTTGTTCACAGAGCTTTTGAAAAAGCCAGTGGAAAGTCATATTGGCTTTTTGTTAAGGGAACCAAGGGGGATGCTAACTTCTGGGTTGGCCTACAAAAATTCATCATCCCTGCAGCACTCTATTAAAAAACAGAGAACTAAAAGACAATGTTCTTTTGCTTTGATTTACCTTGTAGAACCATGAGACAGTGTGTAATCTCTACCAGACGTTCCCTGAAGGATCCATTCTCGTGCCAGAGGGCCACAGGAACCCTTACTCCACTGAAAATGCCCTTGCCAGATCCTCTCCCCGTCACATGTCCGTCACTGAGCGCCTGCGCATGGTTATTCAAGAGCTGGTGGACACAGAGAAATCTTATGTCAAGGTATAAAATCATAGCTGTGGTATTTTAAATGTGTATTCAATGTTTGTATGGACATTTGAGATATTAATTAATACATAATGCCTTGTTCTATAATAACACTGTCATATGTGCGTCTCACATTGTTTAGGACCTTGGATCTTTGTTTGAGATCTATCTGAAGCCATTACAAAGAGAAACATTCCTTAGTCATGATGAGGTACGTTTTGGGGTGTAAAATGATTTTCAAACTGTCGTCTTTTTTGTCTCAAACTGTTAGCTAATTTTTGCACATCATGTTCATAATTGCTGTTCTCTCCTTTTGTGGTAGATGGAGTCTCTGTTTGGCAGCCTGCCAGAGATGCTGGACTTCCAGAGGGTTTTCCTACAAACCCTAGAGGAGAGGACAACTTCCTCACCGGACTACCATGCACTGGAGACTCCAGAGAAACTTAAGGTAAAATATGGTGGTGACATTGAGGCAGATTTTTATGATTAACCCTCTGATGCATGATTCATACTCTGGATCAACTGGAATAAAAGATAGAATTAAAGTACTTCTGGAATATCTTTCAGCCATTTTAAATTTGTGTTGTTATTAATTAAAAAAAAACAAAAAAACAATGAATGAAAAGATGGGAACATTTGGAAATGTTGCTTTGGCAACTAACTGAAATAAGTTTATCACTCACTGTCAGACGCCATGCAAGAATTAGATCCTTAATTTGATTTACATTTGACAAATGAAGTGTTTTTTCAGTTTGAGGCATATTTTAAGTCTTTTTCTTTCAATCTCGCATTCAGAAACTCCTCTTCTCCCTGGGTGGATCTTTCTTATACTATGCAGATCACTTTAAGCTTTACAGCGGCTTCTGTGCTAATCACATTAAGGTGCAGAAAGTTCTCGAAAGAGGTAAAATATAAACATAAGCTTCATCTGACATGTCTCATGGCATATTTCAACTGGCATCTTGAGCCAAAAGAAGATGCGCCTGGTTTATTTCATTCTCCGATTTCTCTGATGGCAGCAAAAACAGACCGAGCGTTCAAAGAGTTCCTGGAGGCGAGAAACCCCACCAAACAGCACTCGTCCACCCTGGAGTCATACCTCATTAAACCTGTACAGAGGGTTCTGAAGTACCCGCTGCTGCTGAGGGAGCTGGTGTCTCTTACTGACCCAGAGAGCGACGAGCGCAACAACCTCACAGGTGTGCGGCTGCATACTACACCTAATTTTCACTTGACTTTCTTTTGCTTCATCCCAATTTTATAAAAACATGTTCAGGCACAATTAAGGGCTTTTCACACTTGAACTAGTTAACCCTAGGTCATTCTAAACCCCAGATAAACAGAATTCTGGGTTATCTTGCTTTGCATTTCACACTGCTCATTATTTACCCGGGGTTAACATTTAATCCTGGCTATTCATTCGTTGCTGTTTCACACTGTACATTCCTAAACCCTGGGCTGACATCCTTATTTGCATATTTGCGGCGTCAGTGTCATTGACTAATTGAATGCAGCACGTGTCTTGTTTACATAACGGCTCTAGCATTGTACATCCTCATATTATATATTGCCAACTGTACGATCAAGTTTACACTGAATGGACGTTTCGGTCTATAAAGGTAAGAATGAAGCGCTGAAACGAGCTGTGTTTTTGTGACTGTCCAAAGCACGTGATTATGAGGCACGCGATTGGCTGTCTGTTGCTAAGCATATAAGTAACACTTTATTTTGATGGTCCCTTTAGACATTCTGTTGAATATCTGCTAACACTTTATTGTGATGCTCCCCCAAAAGACATTCCACTGACTATGAGTAACTTTGAAAGCAGTGTTGGGGAAAGTTACTTTTAAAAGTAATGCATTAAAATATAGCGTTGCTATATGAAGGAAATGCAAATTTACGCCTGTACAGTAGAGGGCGCAGCTCAAACAAACCTTATTTCTCTCAATAAGAGGACAGGAGAGCTGTCAGTCAATAAATGTGAAAAAGTAACTTGCATTACTTATTTGAAAGAGTAGCTTAGATATTTTGTTGTAAATTAAAAAAGCAATGCGTTACTTTACTAGTTACTTGAAAAAATAATCTAATTATGTAACTCAAGTTACTTTTAATGTGTTACCCCAACACTGTTTACAAGTACATGTCAACTTATTCTACTAACCCTTAACCCCTTATTCTACAAACCCTAACCCTAAAAGTCTAATACTCAACTAATAACTCTGAGAGTTAGTTGACATGTAGGTGCAACGTTATGTATATTCAACAGAATGTCTAAAGGGGATCATCAAAATAAAGTGTAACTGCATTTAGCTCTAACATTCATACAGAATGCATTTTTCCATTCCACTGCACTACTTCTCCATTGTTTTTCAATGTAAACACGCAATAAACGGACGTCTTTAACTGTTGCGGTCGTGTCTCATGTCTTTTGCATGACGTCATTCTAAAAACAGCGCTCAAGTTAAGAGAAGTTAAACTTTTAAAAAATGTGTCTCTAGACCTCATGCTTTCTGTCATTCCACAGACTTGCAAAAACGCATTCTGAGTTAACCGGCCTTAACACTAAATCGTTTCACACTGTACAAATTTGGCACCACAAGGCGGGGTTAACCCCACTTCTAAACTACAACTGTGAAATGTTCCTTTACCCGGGGTTAAAAGCGGGGTTTAGAATGATGACAGCCTGGGTTTAAGCACAGTGTGAAAAGCCCTATAGTGTTTAATCCATTAGCGATTCAATTGTGAATTGTTGAGTCGGTTATTGGTTTGAAATAAACAGTCTCCTTTATGTTTTTTCTTTTTTCTCTGGTGCAGAGGCATTAAAGGCCATGGAAAAGGTGGCCAGTCACATAAATGAGATGCAGAAGATCTATGAGGACTATGGCACAGTGTTTGACCAACTAGTGGCAGAGCAGAGTGGCCCTGAGAAGGAGGTGCATACAATTCTAGAATGACTTTTAAATGTATAAAAGGATCATATTATTTGTAATTTTTTCCCCTTTATGATTTTAAAATAAAGCCAATGTGTTCTGTGTCTCAGGTCACTGAGATCTCCATGGGAGAGTTTATCATTCACAGCTCGGCACTCTGGCAAAACCCTCTTCCCTCTTTGGGCCGCATGAGAAAAGACCCTGAACTCACCCTCTTCCGTAAGTCAGACCTGATTTATTGTAACTATAAAAACACTGTGGTTTTTGCAATATATGTGTTATTAAAAGCTCAGTGCACTGTTTTTTATTCATCCAGTTTTCAAGAGAGCGCTCATTTTGGTGTATCGGGAAAGCAAGCTAAAGAAAAGAATGGTGAGTTGTGGAATGTACAGTTGCACATTGTGTATTTTATTAGGCCTGTCAATTGATAAAAAATGATTTATTAATTGAACTATTCATGTATATATGTATTTGCATAGGGAAATTCCCCAATTTAAGGCAAATCAAAGTTTTAGTTTATATATTTTTATATATACACAAATATATTACTAGTTTTTTTTTTGATATTGGACATAAAGCTGAAGGATGATACCTCAAGATTAAATTACGGTATTTACATGCAGGTCCAAGCCCCGAAGTCTTGATTAATAGTGTTAGTTTTTATATCTCATTAAAGTAACATTAAACTGACAGCCATGTTTTTGTTGTTTGTATGCTTTATACTGACAGCTAACATAGGCAAGTATGTTTCTCCTTCTAGACTTCTTCACGGCCCGGGGATCTGGATCCTTTTAAATTCCGCTGGCTCATTCCTGTATCCTCCCTTCAGGTCCGACCTGGAAATTCAGCAGGTGTGTGCTTGATCTTCCTGTGTAAACTAAGAGATATCTCTGTTGAACATTAGTTTGACATGGATTAAACAGAGAAGCTCAGGTTCTGGCAGAGTGTAGATACAAGACAGACCAAGAGAAATATGGTAGTCAAAGGAGGATTTCAAGAACCTCTTAAAACTGTCACATCAGAGCTCAACATTTAAAAAATGTATATCATTAAAGTCTCAGGGCATTTTAAAAGACCCATACATTGCCAAAATGTAACATGCAGTTCATAACTTGCTTCAACTCCCTTCTCCTGCCTCTTTCAGGGTCAGAGAATCCTTGTGTTTGGGAGGTTGTTCACACCAAGTCTGAAGTGGAGGGACGACCAGAGATGTTCTTTCAGCTCTGCAGCAGGTAACCAATATTGAAAGTCAAATAAATAATAATTATAATAAGCACAAATAAAATACAACCTAAGGAAACTTATTTACCATGAAATGATTCTTAAAAAAAAAAAAAAAAAAAAATAGTTTACCCAGAAATGAAAATTCACACTTGAAATGTCATTGATTATAAGAACTTACATTTTGGGGTGAACTATTGCTTTAAGGCAGTTTTAAGAACTCAAACATCCCTTAAAGTGTAACTTCGACAATTTTTGACCCGCTTTGTATCGTTACCATGTCGGTAGTATATAGACGCTTATATAGACTCAGCTCAGCTCGCTTTACTTTAGCTCGGTTTGCTTTTCCAGTGCAGTTTAGTACCGCTTCAAAGTGGGTGGGATTATAGACTGTTCATTATAGTTGCACCGCCATCTTGTCTACTTACCACGATACAGCCATTTCTTTTTTCAAGTTGCGTGCGATGGTCATTTAAAGCAAGTCGTTTAAAAACGTCATTGGAACGAATGATACTGCGGTGGCTGTTGCCGACTATTTAAATCTAGCGGGTTTGGTGTCTCATGTCGCAAATCCAATGATGGTTCTAGTGACGGTTCTCTCTGACCAATCAGTGATCTGCAGATCTCACATTTTAGTATCAGTACGGCCCCAAAAGTGAGCCATACCGAGCCGTACCATGCAGTGGAAAAACGTGTTTACTCGTTTTCTGTTACCAGGACAGGGAAAATTAAGTTTTTTGTCAGCAAAGCTGTACGATCTGTAGTTTAAAACTACAGATTATACTTGCGTATTTTTTAATCCCCGCCTGCAGACAGTCAGATCAACAGAGGGTTATTAACAGAACAGTTATTGTAAGGGTAGGTTTATCACTGAAAACTGTATCATACTATGTCTACTCTTTAAACAGAGTTATGGTAAAAATGGAACACTATGGCGACAGCTTTAATACTTGTACGCAACAGCGTTTTGCTTCAAGCGGTTGAGCGGAACTGACAAAACAGCAGTTTTTAAACAGAGGTTTTTAAGATTTTCCGTTGTGGCATTCTCTCCATATTTACGATTCTTTGCAGCCTTCATGCACTGCCTAGTCAACATCATTATGACTAAAAGTTTGCTAAGAAGTTTTTCCTACTAAAGCAAGGAACTATTTGACTTGGTAGGCATATCCATAGGAGACTGGTAGGAGTGGCTTTGGATGGCATGTGCCCAGTGCATTATGGGTGTTGAAGTTTTTCCTAAAAAAAAATAGAAGACAACAACCTTTTTCTGTTTTCACTAATCAGTACAGATTTCTTTTGTTTTTTTTCCACCAAGTTTAATTGAAACCCCATTTTGCCAGAGGTAAAGTACCCCTTTAACTGTGGTAAAAACACTGTAATCCCTTGAGAAAAAAAGAGTACACTTTAGCATACTTTTAGAAAAGAGTACTTATTATGGGAATAATATAGTTTAAAAGAATATACTTAAGTGCAAACAATGTAATGTTTTCAGACACTTAATAGCATGTTAACTGCAATCAAATTAAATTCATATTAAATAAATTTGTAATTTTACATTTGTAAAGATTAAGTTGCAATTTAGAGTACACTTAAAATATATTAACTTTAAATGGAATATTGTAACACTCTACAGTCAAAATTATAATCAAGCTATTTACATGTACTTCAGTAAATTGCTTTTTTTAAATTAAATTAATATTATCTGCAAGTCCTTTTAAATATAGGCCTACTTTTAAGATTTGAAACACTACAAGTGCACATTCAATACAATTAAGCGCATTTTTCAATACATTATTAAGCACATTTTAAATGTTCTCTCATCTTGTTTTGTTTGTTTGCAGTAATCTGGAGAACAAGGCCAATGCAGTGAGGGCCATCCGCGCTCTCTTGAGAGAGAACGCCAAGCGGACGGCTCCAGTTGAGCGCCGATTCAAAGATTTAAATTCTAACTTCACCTTCCCCAGGAGAAGCCACCCAGGAGCACTAAGAACAAACTCCTGGCAAAAGCTGCCGCCACAGCCAAAAACTTTAGACTCAGATGAGGGCAGACTGCTTGACGGATATGCTCATTCTGAGCCTCCCCTCCCTAGCCGCTTGCTCAGACCCTCTAGAGGCGAGAACTCTACTCTGAGCAAGAGCTCCACGTTGTGCTCTCTGACCAGCGCCTTGGAAGCTCAACTCCAGAGACTGAATTTTGTAGAAGAACCCCAAGGCATGAGCAAGAGCAGTACCAGCAGCCTTCAAGGCAGTCAGGTGACTCTGCTGGATGACACTCCAGGTCTGGACCTCAACACCCTGCTGACCAGGGACTACAGCGTGCAGAGCCTGGGTTCGGTCGTTAACGAGGATTGTTTTTACGACACAGTGATGGGCATCCAAAAAGCTGCCATTCCCACCCTGTAGAGGAAGTTGGTGCTACAACCATTAAAATGCACTAAAACATGATTATCGTGCCTTGATATGAACAGCTCTTACCCAGACTGTTTTATATCTGTAGCTCTGCAAAATCTAGTGAGCTGACTACTTAGACAGCATTTTAAAATCAATGTAGGCACACACCATTATTATGCTGTCTTCTAAGGTAGGCTTTGCTTTGGTCAAGTTCTAAAGGCAGCATCACATGTATTCATCAAGGAAAGTATCCAAGATGGCGGAGTTAGAGAGAAATTGACTACATTTACATACTTATTTAATACTGATAAGTACACTGCCGGTCAAAAGTTTGGAAGAACTACAGTAATATATTTAATGTTTTTGAAAAAAATCACTTATGCTCACCAAATACAGTTAATACTATTGTCAATTATACAATTTAAATTACTATTTTCTATTTTGAAATGTAATTTATTCCTGTGATGGCAAAGCATCGAATCAACATATTAGAGTGATTTCTGAAGGATCATGTGACACTGAAGACTGGAGTAATGATGCTGAAAATTCAGCTTTGAAATCACAGGAATAAATTACATTTTAAACTACATTAAAATTGTAAAATAAATAAATAAATGTTGTTTTATATTGTTATAATATTATGATATATAACATAATAATGTAAGTTTTAATGTGTTTTTGATCAAATAAATGCAGCCTTGCAAAAAAATTAATAGAAAGGTTTCTGTCCCAAATCGGTTTCATCTGAGTAGTCGGCTCACTGGGGTTTGGAACCACTATGTGGATGAACATCTTGATGATCCTGCCTTAAATTCAGAGCATAGTTTGCCTTTCCCAAGGCTGGCCAACTCTGGCCCCCGAGATCCACATTCCTGCAGAGTTTTGCTCCAATCCTATAATCAAACACACCTGAACAAGCTAATCAAGGTCTTCAGGATTACTAGAAAGCTACATGCAGGTGAGTTTAATCAGGATTGGAGCTAAAGTGGATCTCAATGGCCAGAGTTGTCCTGGCCGATCCAGAGCATTCCATATGGCCTGACACATGTATTATTAATACATGAGCAAAGACTGTTTCACTGTATGTAAATACTGTAGCTTTACATGTGTATTACTATTTCGACAAAGGCTTTTCTCAGCTCAGTACTGAAATGGCTTTATTTCACTGAGCTGGGCAAGGTTTTATAAACCCGAAGTCTGAATATGATTTTTTTTTCTAAATTATGCTTGTATATGTTTCTTACAGAAGTTTTGTGTGCATATTTGTAATGTGTGTTTTTTTTTTTTTTTTATTACTATTATTCAAAAGGCATGTTTTACATTCCTTAAGTTAAAAACTTAAGTTTTCTGTTGTTTAAGCTTGAAAATACTGTTATTACTGTTAAGATATAAATGTTGATATGCTCTGTTGTCAGTTTTGGCTATTGTAATTTATTTGTAAAAATATATGACTTAACTAAACAAACCTTGTGAAAATGTTTTTGTTTTATTTAATAAAGAATGTGTTCTATAATATTTCCTGATAGCATTAAAGTCTTGCAAATCTTGATCTCCTACATTTAAAAACCGTCCGAGCAGCTTTAACGCAACAAAATGTCAGTGAAAGCTACTTTTTCTGTCCATACTGAAAGCAAAAATGCTGTGAGACAATACAAACACAGCCAATCAGATCATGCTTAAAGCCCGTTCACACCAAGAACAAGCTATTAAGATATATGGATATGGATTCTGATTGGCTGTCAATGATTTTATCGTTCATCATCTGGAAAAAATGCTCTGAAAGTGATTCCAATGATATCGTTCCTCTTTGTCATTATAGTTATAGTTTTGGTGTGGACTCTGCCTTTCTTTTACATTTAGAATGATTTTTAAAACTAAATTGTTATCATAATGGTTATAGTTATCCCTGGTGTGAACATACCTTAAGCAGTTATGTGGATCTGAATTTTCTAAATTTTGTTTGATCGCTTGGTACATTGCCATGTTTTTAGAAAGATTTCAAGATTTTTTGCATTGACAGATAAGAGAAGCAGCTCTGTGAATTAGTTTTTTCTCAGTCGCTCTTTCTTTCTGACTGGCAGCAACAACCTTGTTTTAAAAGTACTAGAGAGAGAGAGAGAGAGAGAGAGAAAGAAATGAAACTGAGTCATAATTACGACCCTTTTTCTCTAGCTTCCTTTTGTTCGGGATTTTTGTGGGCGATGTTAATTGTGTACGTGGGCTTTGATAGCACATTACATTGTCTTTCTGATTGAAAAGAAGGATGGGAAAAGGAACATTTGCATTCCCATAAGTTGTACCAGTGCTTGCAAGGCAGCTAAAGAACAGTGTTAAAGATTTAGGTAAGCTTAGGTTTTAGTCTGGTTTTGTGTACATAAAATGCAATTGTCTTTGCATTGTTAAAGAGCGTTCACAATCATAGCGATTTGCAGTGACAAAGTAACCGTAGGTCATTCATTTTCAATACGATTTGCTAATTTGCTGAGTCATGAATGAGTTAAGTTTGACTTTATGCAAATGAGCAGTGAAGTATGTGGAGGTAATGTAGTCACACGAAGGCAAGACAAAGGAGAAGGTTACTGTAAGGGAAGAACTCATTTGTTTTGTCTCTGACCAACAATAGCATGTTCTGGCCACTTCCAGTTACATAATTGCTCTTAATGTACAGTAAATGCAGAATAAAAGACATTTAAATATATGCAAGAAAGAATAGTCCAATCACAAGTCAGTATACAAGAAAGAAGACCAATCGCAATTCACGATGCAAATAGAAGCTTAATATGCTAAGACATATATAGTCATTTTGTGTAATAATATTTGTAAGTAAACCATTTGTCTGTTGACAGTGTACACTATGAATACCGTTGGCTCTGTGACAAACAGCTTATGTTTCTCTTTTGTAAGTCGCTTTGAATAAAAGTGTCTACTAAATGCATAAATGTAAATTTCCTTAAAAACTTAAAAAAGTTACATAGTGCACCTTTAAATGGAAATCTCTCAAGCGGTTACAGTTTAATTAAATGCAGAAATATGTGGGCTGCTTTGCAAGCATTGTGATTACAGTTTTTTTTTTTCTTTTCAAAATACATTTGAAATGTGTTTTGAAATCTTACATGACTAATTGAAATGTCCAAGTATGCTTTTAAAAAACATGAGTAGAATATACATAGGAGAGTGCAGGGCAAAGAAAATGAATGTTGGGGAAATGGCAACGCAGCCCAAGCGCCTGTTGCCACAGTAACACCTGTGTGGAGGACCATAAAGACGGCCCACCTCTCCAGCAAATAAACTGTGAAAGAGACTCCATCCTTATCAACAGAAGCAGCCAGAGGAAGGGAGCAAACACTTCTCTGGGGACGGATCTTTACGAGCCTGAGTGCACTGATGGAAGAGCGTGGGAAGTGCAGAGAGCTGTATCTCAGATCCCAAGGCTGGACTTCCCTGCCCTCTGTCTGCTCTGAAATGAACTGACAGATTGCTGAAGTAACCAAAGCAGACCCTGCACTGACTAGAGCCTCTTTTCCTCTCTCAAAACCATTGCGAGAGGCTGTCGTTGGGTTTCTTTGGTTTGCTTTCCAGCCTCGTCATTTTCTGAATCAGCCGGTTTGGATCTCATTTCACAGTTCTTGGGCCTTCTAGAATTGAGGAGCAAAGACATGGCACGAGCTGCATCCAGAACTGGAGCTATCCAAGGGAAAGTCTTAGTCCTGAGTCTGGCTTTGGTACGGTCTTGACAGGGGCAGTAAAAGTAGTGGAAACATGTCAGGCAGGGCACTATGGGAGTGGACACCGATGACCGCCTACATGGAGCACGTGGAATGTGCTGTGCTCAGCCTGACGTCCACCCTGTGTCACGCTTAGGGTGCCCCTCTCTCCCACTACCTGGACGTCACACACTTTCTGTGTGTTCTTGCTGACCACATGTGTAGGTGTGTTAGCATATTCTGGCTTTAGCTGTCAAGACATACAGGTTAGTGAGATTCCTTTCTTTCTCTTGTTTCTTTTTCTTTCTTTCTTTCTCACTTATACAGAGAGTAATTAACTTAAACCTACTTATACAGAGAGTAATTACTAGACTACATATAGTATATGGGAGACTATTTACAATCTATTAGTTGAAGTTATACTGATTTATGTTGTTAGGTTTTTTTAAGCTATCAGACTTTTGCCTAGTGGATTAAACTTGCAATCAATCAATCAATTGAAGGAGGGGCCTGAGTAATATACAGGGACCATAATATCAGACACTTAATTCCGCAGACGAAACAGTAGGAATAAGCATGATCTGTAATTTCTTATTTCACACATTTGTTAAACTTTGAAAAATTGGGCGTTGATCACTATACACTACCAGTCAAAAAGTTTGGAATAATAATAATTTTTAAAGGGGACCTATTATGCCTCTTTTCACAAGATGTAATATATGGTGTCCCCAGAATGTGTCTGTGAAGTACGGAGCCCCGCACATGACTTGCGAGAAAAAAAATTACAATTATTATTGTGCGCACGATTTACTAATTCTTTCCCTCGATTTACAAAATCATGCGCACAATTCAAATCAAGGGAACGAAATAGTAAATTGTGCGCATGTTTTAGTAAATAGAGGGAACGAATTAATAAATCGAGCGCACGACTTAGCCTACTATTTTTTCTTACATGTCATGTCTGGGGCTCTGTAGTGAAGTTTTAGCTCAACAACAACAAAGCTGGACAATCTCACGCAGTCAAAATGACGATTGTCACTAACAGTGTTCAGCTTTACATTGTTCAAACCGGAGTCGAACACTGATGGAGAGACTCAGGAAGAAGTTACAACTTTTAGAATGCAACTGGACGTTTCTGAATGGATAGTGGATAAATGTATAGTTCTTTGACCTTATATGTAGTCTTTAAAAAGAGATTTCTGTAAAATAAAATATCTCCCTTTGCATTGAACTTTGAGCATCGTAACTTTGCAGATGTCGTTTATGCTCAAACAGCAACATTACACATTAACTAAAGTTAAAAAGTGAAATCATAATCACCCTTACTTTTTTTTTTTTTGAAAGAAGTTTCTTCTGCTCACCAAGGCTGCATTTATTTAATAAACAATACAGTAAAAACAGTAGCATTGTGAAAGATTATTACGATTTAAAATAATTGTTTTCTATTTTGATATAATTTAAAATGTAATTTATTCCTGTGATGGCAAAGCTGAATTTCAGTCCTTCAGAAATCATTCTAATTTGCAAGCGGTTAATATTTTTGAGGAAACCGTGATGCATTATTTTCAGGATTTATCTGAAACACTTATCTGAAATATAAATATTGAGCTAGTTGATTAGAAATATAAATCTTGAGCTAGTAAGCAGCCACCTAGCAATGCTAAGAAAAGAACATCTTAGCAAATGCACAGTTTGCAACCTCGTAGGACTGCACTAAAAATTATGCAAACCACAATGTTGTTAAAAACGAAAACAAAACCTTAACAGAAGCATAACCACACACAAAAATCTACTCAAAACACTTAGTAACCGCATCACAACATGCTAAAACGTCTTAGAATACCACAGCTGTGTGAAAAAAGCCACTCAGAAGACCTTTTCTACAACATATCTTGCTCACTAAAGCACTGTTAACACACTGCACAGTGGCGTGATAAAAAGAACACCTTGCATCTGCACATGATTGTGTCAAAAACCACTCAGAACACTTTAGCAACCACATAGCAACACATTTTAAAAAAACAACACTCAGAACACTTTATCAACCATATAACATTGTGCAAAAAACCCCACTCAGATCAACACCTTGCATTGTGGTGGCAATTCTCTCTAAAGCAGAACTCACGTACTCTTTGGAAAATGTAGAAATCAAGTACAAATCTACAAAAAAAAAAAAAAAACTTTAAAATGTTATTGGAGTCTTTCATTTTTAATCACTACACTGATTCTGAGTTTGTCAGATGTCTTAATTATCACAGTCACAAATACATTTTGTGGGTACACGTCACAATTTTAGACAAAAACATTTAAAGATCAGGACAAACAATGCTGCTTCTCATCTGACGGTAGGTGACAGTGACAGCAGCACTGAGAGTGGAAGTAAATAGGTCGTTTCTACTCGAATGAGAGAAGCAGTGATGGTGCAGGGTTGTGCAAACATGCTTCCGCCACCAGCTGGAACAAGCAGCCCTCATTGTTTAATGACAGATATACAGTCTCTGCCTGACCCACTGCTTTGTGGACCACTATTTTGTAGATCCTCTTTCATTACTGACCCTGTTCACCTTACAAGATGTTTGAAAAGCTCTAACAAACTAATTTAGGTTTATTGGTTGAATAAGATGTGACCCATTAGTAGAAGAAAATTAGACAGCTGTGAGATATATATATATATATATATATATATAATAGTTTTGTCACTATGACAATGGAATTACTCTTTTTTTCCCCTTTGTGTATTGGTATAAAGTGAAAGTCATCTATTACAAAAAATGTTGTGATGTATTTCCTCATATACAGTTTTTGTTTTGGTGGCTTATGCAAGAAATATTTCACAATATGTTGGCACATTGATAAAAATAAAACTGTTATGCACGCTAGATGAACTTGTGATGTAAATTTGTCACTGAGACTATTCTTACTATTTGATTTAAACCATTAAAGTCCCCCTGTAGTCAATTAATTTATCCATTAAAACTCATCTTTGATCACCAAAATGACATTTTTAAAAAAAATTAATGTGTAAAAAAATTTCTTCATGCCTTAAAATAGCTTGAATGTAACTCTACACCTTGCCTCATTTAATATACACGGATCAATGAATATGCAAATTAGCCCCGCCTCCACTCGCTCAAGCCAGCTCGGAGAGTCTACTGTTGCTGTAGTGACGAGCAATTTGTTGTTTGTGTTGTGGATATTTAAGAAAAAAGCTTGCTTCGCTTCGTATATTCAGTTTAACAGCTGTGCAACTGAACTGCTCATATTTTCTGACGCTTAAATTGTGTTTTAAATTATGAATTGGTAAAACGCCTTTGCAAAACGGTCTGAATCCACTCGCATTCGTTTGGACTGCTCTCTCACTGAATAACCTGAAGCGATTTCTCAGTAAAACAGACAGTATCGAGAGAACAAGCAGCCATTTTCCTCTGTGAACATTCACTAAATGGATGTTTGACAATTTCGTTGCTTTTTGGAGTTTTCAGATTTAAAAAAACATTCAGATGAAATCCTGCAGGCGCCCGTGCCTTCTCCGTACATGAAATAAATGCACATCCTTGAATGAGCATGGATTTCTAGCGTATTTACTTGAACTTATCAGGTAGGCTAATATCTATGGTCTGATCCATACCAGAGGCGGCCAAAATCATAATTTATAATGGACTGAATAGCTCTCTCAGAACTTGACGTGCGATTCCACACTGACTGACATATGCACATGAATCAAGGTCACACGCACACGCTCAGAGCAATATTGTTTTAGCTATGTTTTAGTATTAAAATATTTCGAAGGACAAAAACATGAACTTTATTGGCTTTACTTCAAGTCAGCTGTCACTTTACTTTGGCACAAGGCCCTATGCGCTCGCACACTTGGCACAGCCCTTGCGACGGTTCTGTCATTAATTAATATTAATGAATATAATTAGCCTTTTGCTTGACTAGGCTATCAAACAGCTAATAATGTGTTGCTAATGTTACAAACACCGTTCCTGTTCTTTATCTCAGAGTCAGCTGCCTTCTAACAATCAGTATCCTTACAAACGCTTTGAACAACTCAGAACGTCAGTGGAGAAAGGCATATAGTTCATCATAACATCGTAATAGACTCGCTATATTGCTAAATCTACACAATTTTTCATATTAACATAGAATATACCGGGATAACCTGGCTTCTCTCGAGACTTTCCTGCTTCAGAGCAGTCATAGTTAATGATATGCTAAAGCCTGCTGGCACGTTGTTGTGATTGGTGACGTCACAAACACCCACGATTTCAAACCGCGGGTTTTAGACTGTCTTTGGTTTACTGCAGTTTCAAACATAAAATACTCAGCAATGGTGCTGTCTTATGAATTTGCACATGGTTTGTCTTAAAGCATATTAAAAATAGTAGACATATAAACAACATTAAAAACTTGATTTTCACCACAGGGGGTCTTTAAACTTTAGTTTAAACTTGTGTCAAAATCGCATAGTTTATATTACAGATTATATGATTATATGATCATATGATAAAAAGAAAGGAAACATATGAGCAGTAACAAGTGAGCTGTGGTGAGTCAAAAACATCCCTCTGAGAAAAGTGAATTTCCATTTTCTCTTCCCACGCCCTACAAACAGCTAGAGGCTAAACATGCTGCTAGTACACATGCTCAGTCCTGTGACACAAGCCCCTCCTCAAACACACTGCACATGTGCCCACAGACTCTAAACATTTCTAAAGTAATCATCAAAAAAAGAGCATGAGAAAGACTTTGAATTTCACTGGTAGAGAGAATTTATTTATGCAGTATCACATTTACTATAAGACCCTTTGTTTGTTGAATGCCTCAATTACTCACCCTCATGACGTTCCAAACCTGCAAGATCTTTGCTCATCTTTGGAACACAAATTAAGATATTTTTGATGAAATCCGAGAGCTCTCTGTCTCCTTGATAGACAGCAATTTAACCAGGTCCAGAAAGGTACTAAAGACATCGTTAAAATTGTCCATGTGACTGCAGTGGTTCAACCTTAATTTTATGAAGCGATGAGAATACTTTTTATGCATGAAAACAAAACAAAAATAACGACTTTATTCAACAATATCTGCTCTTCTGTGTCATTCTCCTATGCTGTTTACGTTCAGCGCTTCCAGGTTCTACGTCAGAATGCCGCCGCATTATTGGCCGGCTCCTGCATCACACGCATGCATCGTGCTGCTCACGTGAACTGCGTAGGCCAATAATGAGCCGGCATTCTGACGTAGAACCTGGAAGCGCTGAAAGTAAACTACTGGACTATTTTAACAATGTCTTTAGTACCTTTCTGGACCCTGAAAGTGGGGGTTAAATTGCAGTCTATACAGGAGTCAAAGAGCTCTCGGATTTCATCAAAAATATCTTAATTTGTGTTCCGAAGATGAACAAAGGTCTTGGGGGTTTGGAATGTCATGAGGGTAAGTAATTAATGACAGAATTTTCATTTTTGGGTGAACTAACCCTTTAAAACCTTCTAGCTACATTCTGCCTTACGAATAAACGGTGCAACCGAATAAAGTTAGTTACAAACTAACCGAGTTAGTTACAAACTAGCTAGTAGTTACTAACCCTCTAGTGTGGACTTTACATTCCATTTTATGTAAGAAATTACAAATAGCTGGTGCAACCCTATCCTGTTGACTCGAGAACAGATGTGATCAGATCAGTCCAATTCACAAATTAATCATTCAGTGCGTTTCACAAACTGATTTATCATGTTAATTGAAAAGAATCAGCTTGTTCACAAATCTAACCCCACAATGCATCTCTGCGGGTCACGATTTCTTCAGTTCAAAATAATGAGGAACATGTTTTTTTGAAATGTGGTGGATAAAAAGTACAATATTATGCTTTGTAATGTACTGAAGTAAAAGTTTTACAAAATAAAAATACACCGATAAAGTACAAATACTTTAAAAATGTACTCAAGTAACAAAATAAATGGTACTTTGTTACTGTCTACCACTGAGGAACATTTTAAAAACGTAGCAGAGCATAACATTATAATAAAGTCATATAACTGTGTCCTGTGAATACTGTTCTCAGATGTGAGGAATCAGGCAAATTGTACACCGACACGCACAATTAGTAGCATGAACACATAAAATGTATTGTTTGTAGGGTTAACACAGTAGAGACAATACTGAGTATAATCATATGATTTATATGAGATACTGTAGTGGTGTGTAGACAAGACTCATCATATACAGTGACAAAAAAAGTGATGTTTGGAAAACAGTGTCAGAAATCATGGCCATTCTGAATGAGTTCATGCATTAATAATCATTCATCTTGTTCAAGATAATGATGTATTATGCACTGCTGCAATTTACATTTTTTCCTCTGCTTTATGTCATAATTCTTAACAGCAATAAAACTGGTTCATTGTCCAATAAAACTGGTTCATTTTTTTTTTCCAATTCATTTCATTATTATCAGATCTTCAAAAGCCATGGCCAGTTGTGCAGCCCACCAATAACATTAAAGAATCCAGCAGTAAGAACGCCTACTAGTAAATAACAATGCAGTGACCTCCAGCGATAATATTGCTGTCTGCGTTTATTGTAGGTTATTTAAAGAAGTGTCTTTGTCCATTTAGCAGCTTTCTCTTGGTGTGGTTGAAAAAGTGACAGAGAATATGTTTCTTTGAAGCAGTCCTGTAAGCGATTTTCTGCTTTTTGCTACTTATCAAAAATGAATCAAATCAAAGCAGCCCAGTGCAGCCTGTCACATGTAATAGGAATTGATTTTCTGCTGCACATTGTTTTTTATGCTAAAAAACTTGTGTATTATTATTTTCATCACCTCTTCTTGCATATTACCTGAAATGCCATTCCTTTTACTCTGTGTTCTCTGACTGACCTTCAAGTGAGGTGTCCAGCGGTACAGTGATTACGGATCACACGCTGTAATATCCAGTCACTCAAAAACAGGAACGTGTGGGGGTTCTTTCATAGGACACTGAAAAGCTTTGAGACATGTGCTGGGTTGCCAAGGAGATGTTATTTGAAAAGAAAGCTACAGTTTTACAGTAGTTTTGCCTGTTTTTTTCAGTCATTCTTTTTACATTCTCTTTTCTTCAGCAGCTAGAAGAAATCTTTTCAGAACTGCTCAACACATATTGCGCACCAGTGAAAGGGTAAGTAAAGGTTTTTGTTTGTTCTGAGATAAATAATACAGAATGCACTCTAACAATGCACTTGTCTTGATCAATTCATGAGATTCATCACCATCTGAAGGACAACAAAAGACCGGAGTAATTTTCATTCCCTTTCTAATTTCCAAGCTGTCAAATGGTTTGCACAGATAAGGAAAAAAATCAATTAACTCCAACAAAACAGCCATGCCTGCCCAGATAATTGGCTAAATTTCTACCTTACAGCAGTCATGTGCCATTTTTATGTATTCTTGTAACAGCATCACCCATGCCAAAGGGTGTTTCTGCAGCAGTGAAGTCAAAAAACAATTAGCCTTTCAACAACGCTACAAAGTCACTTCCCCCCAAAACGCTGACTGGTTCAGGGCGTACTAAAACATAAATGTCCCAAATAAGGATAGGGTGGGGAAAAAATTGCGGCTTTCCCTTCCAGTCATCAGACCCCGTTCCTCATCTGTCAGACCGTCACGCTTGTTCGCTCAGTTCAATTCTCATTCTGTTTTTTATCGCAGCCTACCGGAGCCAGTGCGGAGGAATTATCTGCTGTCAGGTCCTGTGCCGGGCTGATAGGGAAACGCAGCGCACCGAGGGCCACTGCAAGGTGAGAGGGACGGCCGCAGGGGGAAGGGAACGAAAAGTCAGGGACCGATGATGCCGTCTTCCACTATGCAGATGTTTGCGTTCATTCTGGCGTTACTGGGGGTCCTGAGTGCCACGGTGGCAACACTGCTACCCAACTGGAAGGTGAGTGCAGATGTGGGCTCCAATATCATGACTGCCATCTCGCAGATGCAGGGACTGTGGATGGACTGCACCTGGTACAGCACCGGAGTCTTCAGCTGCTCGCTTAAGTACTCTGTGCTGGCATTGCCGGCTTATCTTCAGACCGCACGCACCACTATGGTGCTTTCCTGCATGATGGCGACAATGGGACTCTGCTTGGCCGCCCTAGGGCTGAAATGTACTCGCTGGGGTGGCAGTTATCGCTCTAAGGGACACACGGCCATTTCCGCAGGGGCTTGCTTCATCATAGCAGGGGTCCTGTGTCTGGTGCCCGCATCCTGGTTCACCAATGAGGTCATCACTACGTTTATGGACTCCAAAGTGCCCAAGAGCAGCAAGTACGAGCCAGGCGCAGCAGTGTACGTGGCATTTGTGTCGGCAGGATTCCTTTTAGCTGCGGGCGTAATCTTTTGCTTATCATGTCCTGGAAGGAGAGGCGGTCCATTAGATTCGGGCTCATCCCACCCCGACAAACCAAAAAAGCAGAAGCTGCGCCAGGAGCAGCCGACCCGCGACGAACAGAAACAGCAGCACTGCGAACAGCAGAGTCAGACTGAACCACCGGAACGAGAGCAGTCGCATCGAGAGAAACTACACCAGGAAAAGCTACAAGCGGATGATCGTCAGCAAGAGAAGTCGGTGCCGGACAGGATGATCCTGGAGAAGGACAAGCAGTACCAATCTCCATCTCGAACCCGAATTCAAGATCCCAAGGCCGTCTATAGTCTGCACGACTACGTGTAAACAACTGTCATCGACTCCAGGAGTATTTAAGGCACTCTTGATTATTAGACTGCCTTTCTTTGTGAGCGGCAAAAAGAGGAGGGGAAAAGCAGTGGAGCAGCAGGAGGAATAATGACTTGGATGCCGTTATCAACCTTTCTCATCTGTGCCTTCGCTTACAGCAAGCGAAACAGTGGAGGTATTTCCAAAGCCCTGGAACAGACAAACTAAGGATTGTGAATCCTCAGCTACATGGTTTTACTGCATCTACAAGTAAAAAGGGGGCCAAATGGCGAAGCATCAAAAAAAATGCAACATAAGAAAGGGGAATTTATGAAGATACTAATGTAAGGACAGTCCTGAAAGTGCATTTGCTTACCAAAGGTTGGAAAAAATAAAGTTATTGTTACCCTATCATTTCATTACCTTGTCAAAGTAAAACGCAAACTCTTGAGAGCAATTTTATCAGCCTTTTGGTAGCTGGAACCATGTGTGATAAGCAAGTTTTAATTCAAAAGCTTGTATATGATCCATTAGGCAGTATGTGCATGCTGTTTGTAGATAATGCTGTTAATAATGCTGCAAAAAGGCTTGCAATTAGGGATAATCAAGCTTGCACCTGAGGATGCTTCACACCATCAGCTGTCTATTAAATGGTGCATGTCCTTCAGAAAAGGGATTTTGACATGTCCAGTCCATATTTTTCAAAGAATGGTGATGGGGGGGAGGCACAGCAGCAGAGATCAGCTGAGGTAATGATGCTTTTTGCTTTTCCATTAGGTTCGCTACGGATGGGTGCACGCTGCTCATTTATTGTGAGCAGACACAGATCCACCAACACACACACATAAGCTTTCCTTCCCTCCCTCGTACTCTTGCTAGAAGGGTAATGGGGGCTTGCACCCAATCATCATGATGCTGTGCGTTGGTGTGTCTAGCCTGCAGGAAGTGCATTTGGTCCTGTTCTAGGGCAAACAGGACGCAGTAACACGCTGTTCACACTTTTGCCGAAAAGTAGAACCAAGGTGACAGAAATCTCAGCGGTGGCTTCAGACTACCCCGCTGGGGAACAATTATACCTTTGGTCTACGTCTCAATTCGGTCAAACCATGCACAGTATTTTCTGATTGATATGCTGTTTTCACGTATAGTCAAGCCATTAAATGTATTTTCTAAGATTCAGTGGAAGACAGCAATGTACAATATAATGTACAGTATTTGACTCAAGCTAATGTTAAGTGCCATTGTCTGTGCTGTTTCTGTCATAATGATGGTCAAGGGCTCCTATTGTCTCTAGAGAGACACCACTGCTTTTCATTTCTATCTCACATATAAGAATACATACTGTTCTTTGAGTTTGATACGCATGTACAGAATGCTTTAGAAACTGACGCAAAGGCTGAGAGTGACAATGAATTAGAGCAGCAAAACATTAAATGTCATTATGTGCCAATGGACCATGTCTTGCTTTATTGTGCATAGGCTTGATATAGTAACTGCGGTCCAAAAACCTGAGACCACTGGTAAAAAAAAATGCTGCTATTTTGCATTATTGCTGCTATTTTCATTATATTTTTCATTATAATGTATATTATCAGCACAACAATTTGAGTGAAATTTGAATTTCTGATCACTTAACACTTACATAGAAATGTATTCTTTTTTTCATGATTTTTTTTTTTTTTTTTTCTTTTAAAGTCTTACATCTTTATTTTCAGATTTGAATGACAAAAAAATCCCAGATATCCATTATGGTCTCAGACCTTTGGACTGCACTGTAAACAGTAGGTTACGTTCACACTGCAGTTGAATGTGCCTGAAAACTAATTACTGTCATGTGACACAGATGGGTTTTTATATACTGTATAACTGTTGTATAAATAACTCATTCTTTGCTACATTTTCAATTCCTATCTTGCTTATTATTTTAATATGTGAATATTAAATATAAAAAAGATGTTAATTAGATTTTTTGCAGGTGGATATTGGGATTGTGATTCTTGTGATTTTTAATCTAACGCAACGTTCATGTTTTTTATTTACCTTAGAAATGAACTTATTTACCCTTTGCTGTTAGAAAAAACAATTTCGTTGGGAACACTTTACAATAAGGTCTCATTTGTTAACATTAGTTAATGTATTAACTAACATTAACTAACAATGAGCTATACATTTGTTACAGTATTTATTAATCTTTGTTAACATTAGTTAATAATGAATAATTTTTATATAATAAAAATACAACTGTTGTTTGTTCATGTTAGTTCACAGTGCATTGACTAATACAACTTTTGATTTTAATAAAGTATAAATAAATGTTGAAATTAACATTAACTAAGATTAATACATGCTGAAGAAGCATTGTTCATTTCTTAGTCCAAGTTAATGTAACAAAATGTTAACAAAGTGAAACCTTATTGTGAAGCATTACATAGAAAAAATATATTTATATGTTTTCTATTTATAATTATATATTAAATATATTGATGTTATGATGAACATGCCAGGGAAGGGTGTCTTCCACATGGGTCAGTTTAGGAGTCACCTGTTCAGTCCAGTGTCTGATACTGGTCACGTTTAAAATATCATGTAAACAACTGCACATAAATTCGGAACTGGGTACTTTGGTTTGCAGTGTGAATGTTAGCACATGTACATTACATTTGAGAGACAATGATGGACAAATACTAAGCTTTTACTAAAAACTCTTCTTCTATCATCATGACACAGCGAATGTTGACTACAAGTTTTATAAGACTGTGTTGGATAAAGGTGAAAACCATTTGCCATAATGTTATGGAGGCACAACAACCTGCTTTATTTCATTGAATTTGTCATTTTGAATTCTCTATTTTTGCTTGACAAAATAAGGGCTTCATTCAGTCCATTTATAAGCTGATGTGTGGCCAGTAATCATGTGGAACTATCAAATCCAATTAAAGCACATGCCTGTACAGCAGAACGTGTATGTTTGTTTTTGTCATGTACTGACTCCAGAAAACACAATAAGTGCAACACCACGGCCTTATTCTCTAATTTCTGCCAATTTTGAGCTAATGCTCACATCAAGGACTTTTTGTACAACTGGCTCTTCTATTTCACATCATTCCCTCTTTGTTGTGAGTTCGTGATCTGACTGCAAATGCCTCCTTATAATGGGTGTGTGTGGTACGAGGTGTCTTGGTTGGCTGCGTTGGCCAAGAGTCATGCCTGTCCAAATGAGAATCTGCATACTCCTCTGTGAGTGAATCCAAGCATCAAATAAGCTCCATTTACACAGCTGACTGCCCATCACACAGTGTGGACACTTTTTCCACTAAGCATTCATGATTAAGCCAGGCACACTTCACACACCCCCTCTTGCTGATCAGACTAAGGTTAAATCAGCTGTCATATTCATCTGCTGCTTTACATGTGCTTTGTTTACACAGATGGAGACATTGTTTAATCTCGATCACGACACTGAAATTCATTCTACAATTCAAATGCTGAGAGTAAGAGACTCATCAAAAGAATAGAAGCTGTGCTGCACTGTTTATGAGCTCTTGGGATCAGAAATAGTGACATTCATTTTCCTACTGTATATCTTTATTCTTCTTACAAGGCACTTCAATGAATACGGTAAAGTTTGGTGTTGCATACTTAAAAAAAAACAAAAAAACTCATAAATCAAATTTGAACCCTTAAAAGCTGCATTTTGTATTTGTTATGTGGTTTTCTAGGGCCTTGATCATGAGCCGATTCGAGCCCCTCCAAAAAAAAAAAAAAAACACTCGTATACAGTCTTCTACATTACTACTACTTGTCGTACACTTTTAATATAATTTCGAGAAGGTCCTCACTGCAGAACACGAGATCCAGGGGGAGAAGTTGGATCCAGATCCAGGAGGTAGAGATGGGTAGGTTTAGATCCAGGGGGCAGAGACGGGTAGGTTTAGGCCTGTCTCCGCCTCCTGGATCTAAACCTACCCATCTCCACCCACTGGATCTGGATCCAGCTCCTCCCACTTTACATATCCCTAAACCTACCCGTCTCCGCCCCCTGGATCTTGTGTGTTCTGCAGTGAGGGGCTACTGGGATTTAAGCAACTTACATTATTTATGGTAAATTGTTCTGAAAATGTGTGTATCAAGTATGACACAGCAGGTATTTTTATTTAAATCATCTTTGTGCTGCATTGTATCATGATGTATTTTACTCACCACAATAAAAATGATCATCAAATCTTTTAATTATTAGATTCAATGAATTAAATCTTCATTTTGAATATTTTACTAAGATACATTTAGTGTGAACTGATAATTAAAGGCCCACTGAAGTGTCTTGGAATGCGCAGCAATATTCAATGCCTTAACGTAATTTCAACTGAAACGGAATATATTGAACAGCCCCGCCCATTTAAAAAAATAAAAAAAAACAGCCAATAGAGTTTCGTTTATATCACAGCTCGGCCAGAGCCGCTGAGCTCGGTAAAGCTTTGGTTTCCTTCTAATCTCTAACCGTTTCTCCTCATAATCTCCTCATTATCGCTTTAAAATACAACATTCTGTACAGAATTCAAATGGGTTCGATATGTTTTGTGGTCTGCGCCGACTTGTGCTCTCTGGACCGGAGCAGACTGCTCACGCTGCGGCAATTCATGTGACACTTACGCGAAAACGGACTTCATTCGCATCAATGGAAAGCATACTTACTCTGTCTGAATCGTTCCCTATCCTCTATATAGTGCACTATGTGCCATTCACCATATAGAAACTAGTAAATGTGTGAACAAATGACCGAATTCACCCACAGTTTCAGCGTCTGTTTATAGTGTAGAAGGGACGGGACTTCAGATTCTAGAGAGCATTTGATTGGACAGAAGATTTGATAAGAAGCTGAAGTGCATGGTGATGTCATGAAAATCTGTGATCCACTTTAGCGGAAGTGAGACACTCTAAGTTTTGAATACTTATATCTCCTAAATGCGAATTTTGTCATTGTTTTGATACACACCAGCTTATTCATAATCTTAAGGCTAACATATTAATACTAAAAGCTAAAAAACTTACATTTTGATTTCAGGGGGACTTTAAATGCTTTTTTTGCATCTGGCTCTATTATTATAAATAAATCTTTTTGTTGACTATACATCATTGTTCTTGCTACCAGTGGCGAAGCTTTTGGTGCCCACTTAATGAGAATTTTTCAACTAGATTTGTTGAAAACGATACATTTTTTAAACGATAATAATAATTACCACTCTAACTTTTTATCTTAAAAATGATTAACTGCAAGTTTCATGGTCCAATGCAGGCAGTAGTTTTCCCTCTTCCTATACTGTAGGTGCATATCATACGTTTTATGCTTGTCAAAATGATGATTCGTCAATTTTTGTTAGTCCCACACACAATGTTATCTTTATGATGCAAGGACAATAGTACAATTCATGTGTTTGTAGAGTTGAATTTGAAAATAGTGAAACAAATATCAGTCAGTCGATTTTTTAAAGTATAATATGGATATCCCTCTTTGCAATGAATCCGGACCATCTACAAATGAAACAAGATTTTCTGCAGGTGATGGATTTATAACTTGGAAACTTCTGAGCCAAGTGTGTTTGAAGCATCATATTAGCAAGTACAATGTTTGGTATCAGCTAAATAGATGCGTTTTTTTTTTTTTTTTTTTTTTTGGAAAGAAAGTGGAAACACAAAAATATTGTGTACTGTTTTCCACATCAAACTGCATAAAAAACATATCTACGGTCTTCGATGTTTACTCTCCTTTGAACTTGAACAGACAAAGACACTTGATTATGAGATCATCTGCGTTTTAACCAGAAGCCCTATAGTCTTTACAATAAATTTCCATTAGTTAACGTTAGTTAATGCATTAAAGCTGCAGTCCGTAACTTCTTTTGTTTAAACATTTTTTTTTTAAATGAACCAAAATAAATTTTTGAGCAAGTACATAACCAGCCAGTGTTCAAAACTGTCTCCTTACCTTAGGATTCACAACGGTAATCTTGTAATAATGTTTTATAATTCGGGTGGTACTGGTGGGTTTCCGTGGGAAATTCGAGCATGCAGCCGTTCATTTTTGCGTCATTACGTCACATCTGTTTACATAAAGGCTAAATCGTAGGCTAAATCACATGTGAGGATGGCGGATCATTTATATCCTTTTCTCAGAGCAGTTGCAATAATTAAAGTTATCATTTTGATGGCGTATTGTAATCCAGAAAGGTCCAAATGACAATCATCAGTGAAAACTGGAGATTAACCCATAGTCAAAAGCAAAAGACTTTGGACTGCAGAGTGGCTACAGAAATTGAAATCTACAGGTAAGGCTAATACACACTAAATAAGAATAAATACACAAAGTCACGCAATGCTGATGTTGTTAACATTAACTATTTGAAAACAAAGTATAACAATAATAATAATAATTTGGACGTCTTGACGTGATCCGAGCTAAGCGATCGTTAGCACAGTTGGTCAGAGCAAAAGTGGCAGACATTTTTTTTCGGTGAAAATTCTTATTTTGGTCATACTTCTAAGACACAGAATCTGTGATTCCGAAGTACAGTATCCACACTGATGTGGTGACTGACAGCAAACCATAGATTCATCCACGCTGAGAAGCCGTGCTGATCCAAAACCTCTGTAAAGATAATTCCACAAATAACTGCAATTGCAGGTTTCAAACAGAGATGGCGACAAAGAAGCAAAACTTACGCACTGCAGCTTTAACTAATATGCTTTTGAAGTATTGTGTAGAAGTATTGTTAGTTCATGTTAACTAATATTGTTAACAGAGTCTGCAAAGTTAGATGATGATTGGACAAACATTTTTTTGGTCATGAGACTTCCACAGAAGATAATCAAGATATACATGTTTTAATATTTAGGCCACTTCTATTCTTGATTGCTATCAGGATGTGAAGAGAATTTTAACCAGTATTGCTTTATAAACAAAAAGTGTTAAAAAAAAAATCTATTGTTTATATTACAAGCTGTCTAAGATAACCAGTTTGCCTTTTTAATGAAACTATGTAAAAACAATTTATTTGCAACATATGAAAATGGTTTAATTAGTGACCTCTGCTGTGAACAGTTGAGTTCACCCACTGCCAAACCCCCTAAAGCTCAGTCATTTCAGATGGGCTGCATATGAGAACGGCTCCTGCGAGGCTGAACACAAAGGCTTCTCCATCTGTCTCACATAATGAGCTAAATGATCTAACACATTTAAACGGGGTCACTTTGCAGGTGTGCAGTGTTGAAGTGGTGTATTTTTAGTGCTCAACTTGACATTATGACAAATGGAGTTTGACTTCCCTGCAGGCAATAACAGAACAGAATCAATTCCTGAGTGTATTCTGCCACCAAGTGACAGTTTCCCCCCCTTTTTACATCTATTGCTTTATTGCTATGGGCAAAACCTAACACTACAAATCTGAAATAGGGAGAATGAGTATTTACACTAAAAACGCACATTATGAAATAAATGTTTTTCTTCAAAACATGTTGGCCAGTTATTGGCACCCCTAGAATTTTTTTATGAGTAAAATATCTCAGAAGTATATTCCCATTCATATTTACATTTTCTTTTTAGCACATTTTAGAATGCAGATTGTGTCAAAGCAGCTACAGTGGTAACAGGTAAATGATTTTGGCCACACAGCAGCTCTTAAAGAAAATGGTGTCATTGAATTAAATAAATTCAGTATTGATTAATTCTGTTTTAAAAATCAATAGTTATTAATTTAGTTAATTTGTCTAGACTGAAAAAAAATAATCTGTTGGATTAACATAAAAAAAAATTGTACATCGGTTACATAATTTATCTACGTTCTTGTTGCCTAATTTATGTATGTCAAATGAACATGATTTTTATATGTTGTATTTGCCTAATATTGTATGTAAAATGAACATGATTTTTATATGTTGTATTTATGCTTTTTGTCAAGTGACTTCATGTTAATTTAACATGACTTTAGTCTAAATGAAAGCTTTATCCATTATATGCAGTGGTGTTTTAATAAATAAAATCCTAATGAAATAATCCTGATAAAAACTGATAAAAACCTGTTAAAATTAATCCCAGATAAAATAACATTTCACAGTATGGAAAACTATAAACTGACCTTTTATATATACATTTTTAGCAACATTAAAATTGTAGATTTTTAAAACCACTAAGGCAATAAGCAAAAACATTTCTTAAAAAAAAAAAAAAAAAAATACTGCATTTATTTTCAACATTACACAACAATCTATACAGATATACAAATATACATTAAGAGAAGCATGTTACGAGCATAGCTCGTTTGTCTGAAATGCATCTGTTAAAATATAATGCCACAATCCAATATAACAGCAAAAAAAAAAAAAATACTTCAGGTTTTACGCATATGTAAGGGTCCACGTACTGTGCGTGATGCAAATTTTGTCACCAGAATAGTATGTTGTTTCAAAGTAGAAAATGAAACTAGAGAGAAAGGCTATGCGTAACTGTACACACTCATGTAAAAAACACTAGTATATTTGGCCTTTATGGTTCATCTAAAAAGAAAAAAAAAAGAAAAGGAAAAAACTTGCTTGCTCTAAAGATAATACAATGTTACACAATAAGAACAATAACAGTGTAACTAAATGAATATAAAGTAAATTTAAACATTTTTTGAGAGACTTTATTTGAAAGTGTGCTGCCTTTAAGGTCCATTTTACTCCTCAAAGGTATACTTCAGTTCAGGTGGGTAGATGAATTTCATAGTAACTAATGCCAAGTTATCTAAATAACTAAGATTATCTGGCCTTCAATGACAATCCTGATGTCCCCCGGTCTGTCATGGGCATCCTGGTGTTTGAGAACATCACTTCAATGGATCCTGGGATGAAGGCTTCATTTGCAGACTGGAGAAACACAAAATGAGATTCAATACTAATCTGGGAATATCAAATGTAATTTCAATAATTTAATAATGTCAATATCACGAGAAATGTAAACATGAATATAATGAGAACCAGTTATGGTCAACAAAGACTGAATACATACTGTTAGACCTCAGTTCTAGGATAGTGGATGGTAGGCCTCCTATTATAGAGCCAAGATATCCAACAGAGTCTTCCTATAATAATCTGTACAATTATATAATATACTTTGAATACATACATGAATGGTTAGGTAGCTTCAACTGCAACCAGTCTGAAGCCCCCATTACACTGCCACATTCACTGGACAGGGAGAGAGCAAAATCACAAATTCTTTTTAACATTTGCAACATCATCACATAGAGGGATTTTAAAAGTAGGAATAATGTGATTTAAACAGATCAACTAAACATATTACAACATATTTTAAAAAAATACTTACCACTATAGAGCCTTTGGATTAATAGTAAAGTGGATGTCAATAAGTGCACTTGTCAGACAATATCAGATATCTGTAAAATATCAAAATTATGCAAAATTTTTTAAAACAATTAACAATCAGTATAATTAAGACTTTTTGACTATTCTCACCAAATTATATGAAGATGTAACTGTTATATCATTCCAAGCAGTCAGAGACATACACATGTAAGCAACCGCTTAAAATAAAAAAGTTGAAAGAATTGAATAATACTCACCAAAAGAATGAATAAGGTATGTTGTCTTGACAGGAGGAGCACCAGATATCTAAACAGCAACCATATTAAATGTTACTTTTACAAAAAAATAAAACACGCACATACATATTTATACACAAATCTTGCACTGGCTTTAAGTTTTTCAATAGTAAAAGTGACTAAAAACAGTCAACAGTACAGATCGATATTATTTTTGTGTTCAATGTCAAAGATACAGCCTGTCCCGTTTGAATTAAGTGGCGCGTTCTGTTAGATCCCCTCCTCCACCCACGTTAGTTTGTAAAATTAATTGTTGATGCCACCAGTTAACATCGGTCTCTCATACTAGTTAGTCGACACACACATTGCTCGACATAACTGGTACATAAAAACTTTACCTGAGTGAAAATGTACACATTCAAATGGGATATTCTCTGCTCTTAATTGCATTTTAGTTAAATTTAAATACATTTTAATTACCTTCACAGTGTAGAGCTCCAGAATCCCGTCCACAGCAAGAGACAAAATGGCGATTTGCAGCAGTTGGGCTTTCCCTCGCAAAGCGCGTATTCCCAGGGGGTGGAGTTTCCGGAGAAAACATAACTACTTTATTTAGCTTCAACATGACTAATGTTAAATGATTGAACATCCTTAAACAATAAATAAATTGTACAAGATTAAATTATGTTTAGATGAGAAACATAACTTAATCATGTAGGACAGTGGTTCCCAAACCTGTCCTGGAGGACCCCCAGTCCTGCACACGTTTCCCTCATATATCACACCTGATTCAGCTTAAGCGCTCATTAGTAGAGACTGCAAGACCTGAAATGGGTGTGACAAAAATAGGGAGACATACAAAATGTGCAGGGCTAGGGGTCCTCCAGGACAGGTTTGGGAACCACTGATGTAGGATATACAAAATGCATATTTAAAAATTCAACAACCTCCCTATTGCCATTTTTTCAGTGTATATATCAGCACTAGAGAAAACAGTGATGTCATCGTCCAGCTCAGTTCAGTTCGCATACAATGGTGTAAATGCAAGCAGATCAAAAACATTGTTGAATATCAAGTGTCCCCAACTGAGCAAGCCAAAGGCGACAGCGGCAAGGAACCCAAACTCCAACGGGTGACATCAGGAGACAAACAGGTGATAAAATGGAGAAAAAATCCTTGGGAGAAACCAGGCTCAGTCGGGGGGCCAGTTCTCCTCTGGCCAACAGTGAACAGTGCATAATTATGATTTAGGCAGCATTACAGGTCATAAATCCATTTGGGATTGCAACAGTCAAAATATTTAATCCAGTTCCATCTAGTTGAAGATCGTATTCATCACACCGGTATGGGAAGGTTTGTTGGAAATCTGTGCCACTGGCTGTCGTGTCGGTGAGGCCTTCACAGGGGATGATCTAGTTAACACAATCTCTGCTGACACTTCAGGGCTGCGTTGTCATCGTGTCTAGGCGCAGGTCCTCAATCTGACCTGGATACGGCCCGGATCCGGCTGACTACGGTAAACCGAGAGACTAATTATTAGTGTAGATGCCATTCTTCTTCTGATGTAACAGGAAGTGTTCCCGGTTCCAGCTGGCCTAATTTATGCAGCCTAACAATCCTTTAACAGATTTGAAAACATAAACTGATAATGTGTTATGTGTATGCCAGGTTAAAGAGATGCGTTTTTAGTGTAGATTTAAACTGACAGAGTGTGTCTGCTTCCCGAACAATGCTAGGAAGACTGTTCCAGAGTTTAGGTGCCAAATATAAGAATCTACCGCATCCGGTTCATGATCAGGGTGATCATGAACATGAAACTGTCCAGCCATGACTTCCTGTTCCACATAAGTATAAACATGAGGAAACACAAAGGCCAAATTCCCATAATCATTCATCACAATGGGTAAAACCAAAGAATATGGTACTGATGTGCAGCAAAAGATTGCTGAGCTTCACAAAATAGAAAGTGGCTGTAAGAAAATAGCTAAAGCATTGAAAATCCCCATTTCCACTATCAGGGCAATAATTAAGAAGTTCCAATCAACCAAAGATGTTACAAATCTGACTGGAAGAGGACATGTGTCTATATCGTCCTAATGCATGGTGAGGAGGAGAGTTTGAGTGGCCAAAGACTTTCCAAGGATTCCAGCTGGAGAATTGCTGAAATCAGTTGAGTCTTGAGGCTCAGAAAGCCTGAAAAAATTATCAAACAGCACCTACATCCCCACAAATTGTTCGGGAGGGTTTCAAGAAAAATCCTCTGCTCTCATCCAGAAACAATCTCCAGCATATTCAGTTGTCAGACAAGACTGGATCTTCAAACGGGACTGGCTTCTATAGTCAGATGGGAAAAAAAAAAAAAAAAAAAAAAGAAGAGCTTTTTGGCAGCAAAACCACCAGATGGGTTTGGTGCACATAGGGATAAAAAGTACTCCATTCCCACAGTTAAATATACTGTTGGATCTTTAATATTGTGGGCCTATTTTTCCACTGGAGGTCCTGGACATCTTGTTCAGATGCATGGTATCATGGGTTCTATTAAATACCAACAGATAAAAAATCAAAACCTGACCGCTTCTGCTAGAAATCCTATAATGGGCCATGGTTGGATCGTCCATCTGGACAATGATCCAAAACAAACAAACATCAAAACTAACAAAAAAATGTGTCACTGAGCACAAAATGAAGCTTCTGCCATGGTCGCCCCAGTTCCCTGACCTGAACCCTAAAGAAAATGAGTGGAGTGAACTGAAGAGAAGAAGCACCAACATGAAGCTGGGAATCTGAAGGATCTGTAGAGATCTGTAGAGATTCTGTATCAAGGAATGGTCTCTGATCTCTTGTCGGGTGTTCTCCAAACTCATCAAGCATTATAGATGAAGACCCAAAGCTGTTATCTTGGCAAAAGGAGGCTGCAAAAAGTACTGAATAAAAGGGTGCCAATAATTGTGGCCAACGTGTTTTAAAGAAAAACATTTGTTTTTCCCTACATTTTCAATTCTTTTACTTCAATGAAAAGTTAGATTTTTGTGATTTTTTTTTTAATAAAAGATCAAAAGGATTAACAATGCAGATTTATTTTTACAAGCTTCTTTGTTCATATTTACCAAGGGTGCCAATAATTCTGAACACAACTGTATATGGTAAATGTCACGTAGTTTTGGTTTCGTTTTAATGTTCATGTTTTATTTTGAAGTTATTCATGTTTCTTTGCTATGACTGCTATTGTTTGCCATGTGCTCCCTGTTGTCATGTGTTTCCCATGTCCTCATGTGATCGTGTCATGGGATTACCTTCTTCTTCTTCTTTTTTAACAGTGTTTGGCATCCAGCTTAATGGTGCATTACCGCCACCTTCTGTTCTGTAGTGTGGATCAGTCAGTAAGTTCACAATATAAATCTACAATAACTCAGGGATAGAGGGGGGAAGGAGGGGGAGAGAAAAAAAAAAACCTTCCTTACCATTATATCCTATAAAAAAGCCCAGTATCGCTTAAAAAAAACCTAACAACTCTCTCACCTGTGCTCTAACATTTATACTTAGTATTGTTTTTAAAGTGAGAATCTGCAATGGGATTCCCTTGTTCTCATGTGTTATGTTTTCATTGGTTCATTGGTTGAGTGTGCACAGGTGTCTCTTGTCTAGTGATTAGTCCTTGTGTATTTAAGCCCTCATGTTTGCCATGTGTCTTTGTGAAGTATTGTCCCTGTAACCACTGTTGGTGAGTTTTATGTTGTTTATGCCAAGCCAAGCCTGCAAAGTCTATGTTTTGTATTTTGTTCACAATTTGAGTTAAATAAACTGCACTATGGATTCTCCAAGACTTGCCTACAGTGGGTCCTTGTTACAGAATACTTTACCAATAACCACGGACCCAGCAGTTTGTTTGTTTTGTCTACGTCAGGGGGATCATCCCCCGGAGGCTTACATGGAGGAATTCTGTGCACTGTGCAGCCAGGTGGACTTCAATGGTTTTGCTCTAAATGATTTTCTTTTTTATGTCATGCCTGACAATACCCCTCACTGGACACAAAGTAAATACATTGACTTTGCTCTGCTGCTGGATGGATCACCCTTACGGTGGGAGAAGTTGAGGATTTCAGTAAACCTCCCACAATTAACTCCATCAAAGAAACTCCTTCAGTAACAGGGCCTCATCATGTCATGGCCACCACCCCAGAGTGTTTCCACGTCCTGACTGTCGTGTCGGGAGTTATCCACACCACGCCTGCCCAGCCAGAGACTGTTCACATCATGCCTGCCAAGTCTGAGTCTCTTCACATCATGCCTGCCAAGTCTGAGTCTCTTCACGTCATGCCGGCCCTGAACTGCCTGCACCGCCATGGTCCCCTGAACTGCCAGCGCCGCCCTGGAGGTGTCCTAGCCTGCCAAGTCCGCCCATGCTCCACAGCCCAGCTTTCAGCTGAGGAGCTGAAAACGGAGACGTGAAGACGGACACTTTCTGCTTCCCATAGTGACCCTCCTGCTGCGTTTGCATACATTATCACAGCTGATGAAGTAAAGTAAAAGCCAATTTTTATGTTTTTTGCCATAAACTGCACTATGGGTTCTCCAAGACTTGCCTACAGTGGATCCTTGTTCCAGTAAATAACTCCTAAAACTGGCTTTATTTTTAATAAATTTACTTGCAGTTTGTTGGCCTAAGCATTATTTTAAACGTAATTAGCTGTAAAGTGTGTGACATCACATAATTGTCCTGTGATACAATGCACAAAATCTTTTTTTTTTATACACAAGTGTGTGAATGTCCATGATCTTTTCTTTAGGTATAAACCAGTGTTACGTATCTCATTTGCAAACAGTTTATTCTTTATGACTATTATTATTTCCTTTATCAGAAAGTGGAGCAGAGAGAGTATCGTAGGGGTGATCGAGGGGGAATGGAATGTAACTGAAATTACCATGATTGCTGAACAAATAAGACGGTCGGAGGATAACAGAGAGAGCACTGCTTGCCAGTGGTAAACCGAAAGACAGAAAAACACCATTAGAACTTATTTCACACTAGATAACCACAATCCTAAACATGACATTTATTATAATAAAAAGCTGTGTTATTATATTTTAGTCCTGTCACACCCTACTAAAAAGGTCTTCCATGACAAATCTGTCCTTGGAAGTACAGGATATACAGTATACCTTCTTCAACCTCATGTATCTCTGTTCTTAAAGGGATATTTCGCCCAAAAATGAAAATTCTGTCATCATTTACTCACCCTCAAGTTGCTTGAACCCTTAATTTCTTTATTTCTTTTCTTTTTGTGCTGAACAGAATATTTTGAAGAATGTCGGTAACCAAACAGTTGACGGGCCCCACCGACTTCAATAGTATGGGGGAAAAAAAACTACTATGGAAGTCAAAGGTTAACTGTTTGGTTACCCATATTCTTCAAAATATCTTCTTTTGTGTTCAGCAGCAGAAAGAAATTCATACAGGTTTGGAACTACTTGAGGGTGAGTAAATGATGACAGAATTTCCACTTTTGGGTGACCTATCCCTTCAAGCAGTCTTGCTGACACTGAGTGGTGAAGATGGAGCTGTACAGATGAATCCACTAGAGGGCGCAACTGACCTTTATTTCAACCGTCAGCTCTTTGATTCCACCATATCACCTTTCATCACCATTACTTTTAAATGGATACCTACCTATATATTTTTAAACAATACCTGAATCCTGTTTCTGTTGACATATTGTGATAGGCCATTAAATAGCTTATTCAATATCATGTGCTCACTGTCTGTGTACTCGTCATTTGTCTTTCAGAAGACACCATAAAACCTGGCCCCAGAAAAAAATCTTATAAGACAGAGAAACAACAGAAAAAATAAAAAGGATATCTGACAGTTTCTAGGCATGGTTAAATAAACCAGAGGCCTGTTACATGAAGCTAGCTGAACAAACTCTGAGTTTTAGAATATGTTTAGAGTTGACAAACCGATACAAATCCAGTCTGGTTTAGATCAGGTTTAGTGGTTTACAACGCACAATATAAATGTTCTCTGTCAACTTAGGGTTTGATCCAGAGTTTGTGATTAAGCGTGTGCACCTGAAAGTGTCACCTGAAGCAAAGAGCCAATCACACGGAACATGAGAGCGTCAGTTTGATTCACTTCTCACGAGAGAGCAGCACAATTCACTTCTCTGTTGTAGATTAAAAATATCATGAAATTTAAATGTTTACAAGTCAGGAACAGACAGTTGTTGCAATGAAAGTTTGAGAAGACTGCTGAAAGATCAGACTTTATCAATGCAACTGAATCATTTGAATTGAAATAATTTCTATAGGTACACAGAGAGCTCAAAAGAAAAAGCATGTATTTACATTTAGGCTATATATTTATATTTATTTAAATGCAAAGTTAAATATTAACTTTCAATTAATATATTACCTAAATGAATATAGTATATGAATTAAATAATTATAATTCATATAATGTAAATATATCAAACAATCAGCAGCAAAAGAAGGGCTATTTGTAAAATTTGTTAACTGTAAACTGCTTTAATTCAGATACAGGGGGAGTGGCTTTATTAGTATCACAGATTTGTCACATATTTCACACTTTGGTCCAGTTTTGGTTTGCTCCAACCCAGAATAAATCCATGGCAATACACACCGCTAAAAACCAATAAACCTCCTTGAACCTGAAAAAACAGTTTGCTCAAAATAATCTCAAACTTACCTGGGTAGCTACTGAAACCGGCTTCATGCAATAGGCCTCTGGTTCATACCTCTCCCATCAACACAGTCAGTGCAGCCACTCCATTGTCACTTGAGGCAAAAAAAAAATAAAATAAATGTATTTAGTCACATCATGAAAATGAACTCAGTTGGAAACTGTTAAAATACTGATATTTTGTTTCCATACTATGCAAGTCAATGGAGCCCCTCATCTGTTTGGTTAACCATGTTCTTCAAAATATTTTATTATGTGTTCAGCAGAAGAAAGAAATTCATACAGGTTTGGGCAACTTTAAAGGAATTTTCATTTTTGGGTGAACTATCCCTTTAACCTTCAAACTTCTAGCTTTTAAAACTACTTCTCAAGCTTTCTCAAGCCAACATCAGTTTGTCTACAAATTTTTCTATCTGACGTTAGTTCAAAATGTTAGTCTCACATAGGCAGATCTAGGCCTATATAATACACTTTAGAATAATCAAACTATCATAAGTGTAATTTTAATTACCTTTGTCAACATGATGACGGTGAATTGCAGAGCTGGTGCAAACATATCTGCTTTCTTAACTGCTATTTTCTCTGTCATTTTTTGTTGCGTGTTTATTTTGTTATTGAGAGTAAAGCGCGCAGCACATATTTACATATTCATCTAAACGTCACTCTCAGCAGCATGGATGGCGTTGGGATGTTCGGTAACAGCAGGCCTATATCGCTGCAAAGGTATTTCCAACTTCCTTTTACTTATAAGCAAAGAACGAAAATAAACACCGCCGTATATTGTGGTCTTGAATGACGTTCAGTATTTTGCACGTACGAGAGCGAGCACGAGCAGTAAGTTGCTGGCAGCAGTTCACTTAAAGGTGCAATATGTAAGAATTTTGCAGTAAAATATCCAAAAACCACCAGGCCAGTGTTATATATTTTGTTCACTTGAGTACTTAGAATATCCCAAATGTTTGCAACTATTTGTAAAAAAAAAGAGAAAACTGCAATTTTAACCAAGGCTCCGGGAAGTGTGAGGAGTCGCCTATCAATTGCGTCATACCCGCGTTACCCTCGGTTCCTGGTTTTATTTTGTAGAAACCATGGAAACACCAAAGATGCTTGAATATTACAATATTACATGTTTTAATAGGCAAGGGACCAACTGTTTTGATGTATTTATAGACAGAAAACTAATTATTGTTATATAGCTCAACACGTTTAGTCTTATTATTTAAATCTAGTTTTCTTGATTTTTTGCGAGTACCACGCTTTACCATGCCTCAGAGAAAAACACTATTTTGTAAAGTAGCTAACATAGCATAATCAGATGCAGCTTTATTTTTAGTAACGGTAATACAGAATTTTCTTGGACGCGGCGTCCGTCAAAAATAGACGAGGCGCCTCGTTTACACTGCGGCGCGGCTACCGGAGCTGATACGCGGCCACTCTAGTCAACGCTCGTGTGTACACCAGCCGACCCGCGGTACGTTTGGAAGCGTCCCAGAAGCGGTTCGCCGCGCCACTTCGCTAAAGATAGGCGCCTCGCCTATTTTTGACGGACGCCGCGTCCAAGACGCGCAGCTCAAATACAAAATAAAGTCAAAATAATCACACTGTGTAAACTCCCGCTCATATTTCACATCACTAGGAGGCCAGAAACTGATGACAAGAGATTCAAAGTGGAAAAATTTCTTAGTTCTTGTTGTCCATAACTGGACTTTTAAGTGTATTAACTTCGTCTGTAGGCAACAGCAAAATAAAGTATGGCATAGCAATAAACACAATCAAACCGGACAAAATATAACCATTTGGCCATTAAAAACACGAAAAAATCAAAGGAAAAAACGTCAGACAGGCAAATCTCGTGGTCTCGCGAATCCAGCCACTTCGCTTCTGAAATGCTTCTGGTGCGAGTTGACACCGCGTAGAAGACGGAACAAAATCTCGCCGGAGCCGTAACGCACCGCAGACGCGTGCAGTGTAAAAAAGGCTTTACTCTGTGCGTTCACAGCTGCAGAGACGCGCGAGTATTCACACTGGAAGCGTTTGTACAGCGTCACAGCAGCGGCTCCAAGCTGCATATAAAGTGAGCATTTCTTTACAAAGACAAGTATAAATTTGCTTTTATAAGTTGGTCATTTATAAACTTGATAGTCTTGAAAGTTTGTTAACATGGGGAGGTGTACAACACTCGCATATAAACGTAAAATAAATAAAAATAAATAAATAAAACCCTTGTGTTATCCATTGCTGCACACGAATGACGTAAGCTTTGTGTTTTACATCATCTGCCGCATTCACATGTTTACAAGACAGCAAACTCGGCGAAAAAAGTCAGCAAACTCGGGTTTGATTTGGGTATGGTAGAGCTTAATATAACCTAGCTGTCTGTGTAATAACTAAAATAATGTTTATGTATCATATTTTCTGGCCAGTTTACATTTTATAATACACCATACTTTAACCCAAACTGAATAATTAAAAACAAGTTTAAATGAGTAAATCTTCTATACATATTTTTTTAATATTAATTTTCTTTCCTGACATACTCCAATTCTTGTTAAAACACACTAGATATGCTTATTTTGTGCATTTTGAGCACTTTTTGTGTGAAATCATATTTATTTTGTCCATCAAAGGTGTACTTTCACTTTATCGCTGCACTGCTGCTTCTGCTCTGCTCCTGCTATGCGCGCAGCCTCTGCATGCGGTGTGAATGCTCTCATCTGTTAAAAAATACATGCTGCTTACACTCTGCTGACGCGTGCGGTGTGAAACCGGCCTAACGTTATAACATCATTTTCAACACACTCATATGTATGTAATGATAAACAGAGCTGTGTTACCTTATACTCATGAGTCACGACTATGATGAAAAGCGAAAGCGGCGCCGGCGACTGTGGCATATGGCATAATAAAAGTTCCGCTGCTCGCGGCGTGTGTTGCGCAATCGCTCCAGCGGCCTCGTTCAGCTCCCACAACGCAAGGTCCTGCTCTGCTTCATACTACAATAACGTTAATAATCGCATCTATGATCGCATCCATGAACGTGATTTCTTCCTGAGTCCTATCCCAATTCTTTTCCACGGCCACATGTTCCAAGATTCCGCGCTCAAACTTGGCGTGGCGTCATCAAGCTACGCCTTTGTTTTGAATAGGCCTCTAGCGACCTCTAGCGGACAGAAAATACTACAGATTGCACCTTTAATGGCCACCGGTGTTGCTAACAAGAGTTTCTGAATTCTACATATAGTCCGTTTAAACCCTGCTATTCTCTATCATATTGCTGTTAAAGATAAATGTTAATTTGTACATACTTCATATTACATTCCTGAAAACCTGATTTTTTATGTTGTGGGGGCAAAATGTTTATAAATCTTACTAATTTATGTTTTATTTTTGTAAAGGTTATGTTTAGGGGATATGATGGGGATATAATGTAAAGTTTATACGGTATTAAAAAAATCTGTCTATGGATAAATCACAAAAACCCAGAGTGTGCGTGAAGATGAAACTGTGCAGATGAATCCACTAGAGGGCGTAATTGACCGTGAATTACCGGTCAGATCCTCTGTTCTCTGTCCCAAACTACTTCAAGACCAATAATCTATATTAGATCATCAACATTTTGCTTGCCTATTGGTGAAGTTTTCAGTTTTAGAACAATATTATCAGATGTTTTGTTTAAGCTTATAAGCAGAGTTTACAGTAAGGCAAATAATTTAAACGAATTAAATATTTGATAACATTTTAATTAAATGAGTCTTTTGTTGAATAGTTTATATGTCTTCGTAAAATCAACATATTCATTTAAATAAAATTAGATTACATAGGCCTTTTGTAGAGCCTGCTTGTGTATAAATGACAGTTACTGGTTCAATCTCAGGAAAGTGCTATTTGTGCGAAAATGGTTTCATTAGTCATAGCCTACTATTTGATAACAGTTCACTCTGTTTAATGTGGAATACAAAATAATTTTTAGAATAGCTTTTTTAAATTTATTTTAATGTTTATTTGTCCATTGCATAGTTTACATTTATTGGCCTCACACTGCATGTAAAAAAGTTTGTTTTTATTTTTTTATTATTTTATTTATTTATTTTTTACAAAAAATATTGTTCTGAGCACAAATCTATTAGCCACTAATATATTTCAAGTGTGTAATGGGCTTGTCATAATTTGGTCAACTCAAGATGGTTACAGAATATCTACAATAGGCTATCGATGTACAATAAAGTATAATAAAGTAATTAAGTGCAATAAAGTCCCCCAAAGTCCTGGTGTGCTGTTTTTAACCATCTACACCTTTCAGAGTGGAGACAGAGTGTCTCAAAACCTAGAGAGTATTTTTACATCATAGGTTTTTCAGGTCATTTGAGAACGCGGCTATGATGGCCAAAAATGCAGTCTAGTCTACATATAGGCAAGTCAATATTAAGACATGGCCAAGCTACCAGCATAAATGTTTCTTTTTTCTCCAGTGTTTTGTGTGTTGGCATCGTACAATAGTGTTCCTCTCCCAGAGGCAAAAACGGTAACCCTTTATGGAAAATCATGTTTTATTGATGAATCTGACTTTGCCCTGGGGCTTGAGTACATGGACATTGTATGGAAGTTATTGCTTCAGCGTAAAGTGATATGCCATTTATCATTGGTCATCTGCTTTATAAGAGAAGAAGGCAAGATGCCTGTTAATTTTGCTTTTTTTTTTTATTTTTTTAATCAGGGACATTTTAATTGTTAAGCCTAGTTTTAAGATTTTAAGTTTCTTTATACCTAAAATTGTTGTTATGATTCACAATGTCTTCAATCTAAGATTCCCTGTGATTCAGAATCAGCTTAGGACCAGCACTTGACCAGCTTAAATCAGCTCATGACCAGCATAAACCAGCTCAAACCATACCTAACCAGCATATACTGTTTTTTCAACAGGGATAGTCCATAGCCACACTTTATATGTGCAGATCTAGAGCAGATAAACCTGTCCTAACCCCTTGTCTCAAATGAAGTCTCTTCAGGTCCAATGAAGACCATCAGGTGTCGCTATTGACTTAAATGAAACAGGACAAACACGTGCAGGGGGATTATAGCACACAAAATTATAGCTACCTTAAATCTGATGGGATCTGCAATAGGCTACAGATTGGCTTATCCTATAATATATTGTTTTGTACATTAATAAATGCAAAAGACAGCACTTGACACAATGTTTTTTTTTCTTCTTATATGTATTTGTAAAATACAGCACTAGTTTCTAATGTTTCGCTACAATGATGTTTATTTCCCCCCAGAAAATTATAATAGGCTAATAAATAGGCCTGCAGTAGGCTATATCTCCTCGCAACATTGTTTTGTTAATTTGTTTTTACAGTAACAGTGATGGGTAACACCAAGTCACAAAAATGTAAAAATGTTATTAACTGTAAAAAAAAAAATATGATTAATAAGTCATGACAACATATGTTTCTACATTAATTTAACTCATCAATTTTCAAAAAAAAAAAAAAAAAATTCTTCAAGATTCAACTAATATTTTTAAGTCAGTTTCATATAAGCTAATTTAAGTTGAAATGACTTAGCTTATGCAGCCATGTTGATTGTACTTCAAAATTTTAGGCAACTAAAGCAACGGGTTACTGTAAAATACATTTAAAAAGTTTTGTGAATAATAATGAATTATAAATATTTACGATAAAATCATTTTTAAATAACAAAACAATACATGTTCTCATCTCATTAAAACGTAAAAACATTAAAACGTAAAAACATAACCTGCGTGACGCATCACTTTTATTAGGCTCTTTTATTCATCATGTTATATAGGCTACATTGGAGTGTTGTGTTTTATGTATATTGTGTTATTATGCAGTGTTTATATTGCATTATTTTATAAGCGTCATATGCGTTACCCTGATGGTGTTTTGTGTTTGTAGCTCTTTGAACGTTTAATTCAGCATGTGCTCTTCTGTTTACGGTGGTTATATCAGTAAGCTATATTTTAAAGTATATTTTAGTTAAGTATGTTGGTATATAATTTCATTTAATGAAATATAGGCCTAGGGTTTTGAATTGTAGCCTAACATAAACGAGCACATGCCATTATCCCGTTTAGTGTCTAAAACGTTGTCATCGTATTGTCGGTGAATTTCTTGCAGCCAGAGTTGCCTGTTTTCCCTGTAAGTTTTGTAGTATTTTTATTTTTTCAACGCTTGTGGGCAAGAAGACCCCTCTGTACCCAGACTGCCGCCACTAGTCGCCCCCAGCGCCACACGTCACATCACGTCCGTACTTGAACTTGAATCCCATTCCATTCTTCAGAGGCAACCCCTACCACACACACACACACACAGGCGCTGGGTCCTCCCTGAAAGGAGCGTGAATGTGAGACGTAATTGCTCGGGTCCTGATTGATCTGGAGAGGAGGTGTTGTCTTCAGAGGTTGAGCCATTCTGCGCTCTGATGCCAAGCGCACATGGAGGACTGTGCCAAAGACTTAGCTCACCTGGCGAGCCCGCCGTTCACGGATCTTGGATTTCCATTATAACTGGACAACAACTGTTTACTGTTTTAGGACTTTTTAAAGAAAAATACCTGAAGTTAAAGACAGTGTTTTGGAATCGATGTTGTCAGAGGTTAAATGAGCTGCTGCGAGTCGGAGTGATTTTCTCGCATCGCTGTCTCAGGTTAAGTGGCACTTAGTCACTGTTCACAAAAGTCGAGCACAATTTAGTCTGTTCAGAGAGTGCAAGTGTTAGTTTGTGCCGCGATAACGACTAGAATAGCCCGCGAGCGCAGTGGAACAGTACCTGGACTGTGGAGGAAAGTTTGGAGAGCTTCGGGAGCGCGCACATTAGTCCGAGTGTCCGTGAGATGCTGCTGTAAATGCGGGGCGATGTCCCGACGGAAGCAAGGCAACCCACAGCATCTGTCCCTCACACAGAGGGAGAACCTACCGAGTGAGTACAAGACCTCTGCCACCTCTGTCACACTGACTGACATACTCCAATCAATATGAAAACTTTCTTTCTTTCTTTCGCAAAAGGTGTATCTAACAAAAACAACAATTATTATTTGTTAGTCAGACTGATATCTGTAAGTAAACATGATTTGGTTTTTTAATGTAGCACTGCCAGTGTTACACATGTGCGTTATCAGCTCATAAACCATATATAAGTTATATTTATGCCAAATGTAATTATGTTCACTGTCCTAACTAAAAGGCACATGTAATTTTGTGCACTATACTATTAAAACATTTCCATTTCCAGTTGGGGCCTGTTAGTTTTTATTGTTTATGTAAGTCAATCACTATGATCTTACTGGTGGTTTCTCTTTTACTGTGAATAAATGATTTGAAGAATTTCCATGATCTAAACATAATTCATAGCAAAATAGACCCACATGTTCATCTGCTCTGAACACACACACACACACACACACACACACACACACACACACACACACACACAGCATACATGGCTTATCAAGTTTACTTTATGTAGTTTATTTAAAAAGCCCAAACTTTGCTAAATCATCTGGTGTTCATTTACATCTAAAAACAAAGTGCTTATACGTTTTTAATTTGTTGTGTATGTTTTATTATGATCTCTTTTACAATATCAGGGATCACATACATGGACTTTGGTGCTGATCATTCAAAACAACACACTCCTTATGTGCATCCTTAATTTAACCTTTTATCAAAGATGCTTTACACACTATTTCCACTAGTAAAACTTTATGTAAAAGCACCAAGTACTCTAAACCCTTTTAAGTTTCCTTTTGCTCTAGTTTTTTTATTCCTCTAAAAGCTTTTTTATTTTGCACAATAAAAAGAAGCATAAATTAGCTGAAGTGTAAACTATTCAGAATTGCATAATGCAAAGAGTTATAAATAATAATAATAAAAAACTTTAAAACCTAATCTTAACAGCTCAATGATATAATATTCACAAAATGTTCACAGGCGTTTATATAGCCACTAATAAAAGATCAGGAAAGTCCCCCCCCCCCCCCAATTAATAATACTTTGCATGTCACTGATATGAATTATCCCCTACTCCAGCTGTATTTGTGAATTAAACTCCAAATTTTCTTTTTTTAAATATTGATTGACCTCAAGATGCATTGAGCAAATAATTCCTAGTACAAATTATTGTTTTTTGTTGTTGTTGTTTTTTAATGTAACTTGGCATTTTTATGCCTTGTTATTCATTTTGGTATTTCTGGTTTAACTGAGACAGTGGGTACAATGCAAAGGCGTGCCTTCCTGAAAATATCTGATTCAGTAGTGAATAGATGGTCTTTACACGTCAGATTTTACACTCTTAATGATGCTGATGTTGCCATTTTAGAAAATGTGAAGACGGGAGATGAGAAAAATGTGTTAAAGGAGTGGGTGGGCTTATGGAGAGCCGGTGGCCTTTAAATTCAAACCACTGCTAGTCTGCCAGTTCATTTCACCTGATGTGGTTTATTTAGCAGATAGTTCACTTTTTTCCCCCTCAGAGTTATTGTTTTTGGTTTATTTCCAGTTGTAGTGATTAACAATAAACACTAAAACGTCGTGTACATTTGTGCTCACTTAAATAAGTATGTTTGTACAGCAAAACCCTTCCAGTGTATGTTTCAGTGTGCAAATGTGTTGAGCAGAATAATTATACTGTGTCTCAAATACGTGTTTAGTTCAAACATAATTAGTCTGGCGGTAGTGTGTGTCGGTTGGCAAATGCGCAGTTTACATTGTGTGCTTTATACACTCTATCGCATGTGTGCAAAGCGTAAACCGACACTTTTTAAAGTGGACTCCGCTCAAGTTTGCACGCCACCCTCCATTCCAGCCTTCACGGGTGAGATCTTGCGTTTTCTGGGGTGTCTGTCTGCAGGGGAAAACCAAAGTGCCCTCATTTGGCTATGTCAATGCTCTTGGCACAAAACATGTCAGTTAGCTGGAGGTTGCACAATAGAGAGATTCCGCCCAGAGCGACAGGACCTATAGATCACACTCAAAGAGAAAACCAAGGAACAGGAATATCAACATACTTCATGTCTTGAAATAAACGCGGGGTGCACTCTCCACCCGCATGTACACGTACAGGTGTACGCATTAAAAAAGACGTCTCAAGCTACGACCTAAAATGGCAGGGCTCTTGTAGACACAAATATGGGTTCTTGAGGAAGTCTTTGAGACGAAACCGCTCGTATTTAGATTTCCGCAACACCGCCTCAGTGAAACTCATTAGTTTTTCTTCATAAGAAGCATGTAAATTGTGTGAACATGTATGATTCATTACATGAGCTGTTTGTCTCTGCTTCACACAGACTTTTGGATGGGTCGCTTTAAACGTAAACTGTGGGTGGGGGCCGTCCATTAGGGCCCTTACTGGCTCTTAAAATGTAAAATGATTCTTGCTTTGAATGTTCACGTGATTTTTTTCCATGATCTTTTAGTGGCCGCTGGTCATCATGCTAATGAAACGCAAAGCATGAACCACTGGACCACTGTGCCTTTGATTTCTGAGAGTGGAAAGGGTCACATCAGCCTTTTACAACTGGCACACTTTTTTTAGGAGTGATTTTATGGTGATGTCCACCCTCTTTATATGTGTTAGCACAGCCTTCGAGAGAACTTATTTCACAGACCGTGTGAGCCGAGAGCTGTTTGATGGACGTGTGGTTTCCCGCTGATCGGACTCGTCTGACCTGACTTGGCAAATATTATAGGCGAGTCTCTGTTCCACTGCACAATATTACGGTTTATTTTATGAGTGTCGTATTTGCTGTTTTGCACAGCTTCAGTGTGCACTGCTGAAGCTGATAGGGGGTGCTGTAAGTCCTTACGAGAGGGAAAGTGATCGAGAGGGTGTATGTTTGTGTGTGTGTTTTCTTTGAGAATCTGATTACTGCCTTCAGGAAACGTGATAACTGTATTTATAATGGTTAATACCCTAAATTGCTATCTCTCCTCCCAAGTGTATCATTCCCACAACAGGCTAAGTATAAATCTCTTATCTTACACTAAAGGTAATTAATTCAATTTATTGCAGTATAGACTTCACCCTGGGGAGCAGTAATATAGACGCTGTGCCCACTGTGCTCCTAAACATTTCATGTCCTTGCTTCCACTAACTTTTTAAAACAATGTTTGTGGTCCTGCTTTCAAATATGCAGCTTTATGTGAAATTACAGTGCACACGTGCATTTCAGAATTGTGCGTGTTTGTCTGGCACACGTCCAGAAGCAGTTGAGAGTGTATAGGCCTTAAATGAAGATAAGAATTAGGCATTATCAAGCACGTCCACATATGGATAATTTTTTTGTAATTGCACCTGGTGAGCTCAGAAATCACTATTAGGCAAAATCTTTACACACATGCTGAAGACGTTAACAGTTCCGCAAATATCACTCCCAGGCTTTGTGTTGAATACGCTTGGTGCTGTCTGTCGTCCGCTGTGTGTTTCTTTAATTATTATGGCCATAACCATTATATATTTGACCTCAAATTATACATTATATAGAATTATTCATAATTATTCAAATTGTTGATTTTTTTGTGACCAGTTATTAAATGTTTATCTTTGCTCCCATCACAAATATTTTATAAGTATATTATTAATTACTGTAATTACTACAGTATTATTAAAATGCTTTTTAATAAGACAACTAGAAATTCTAGTTGTCTACTATTTCTTTTAAGATGGTTTCATTGCACACTTAGTGTTCTTAGTGTTATTCATGTATGTATGTACTTTTGTTTCTGTTTCTCTTTTTACATAAAGTGGGGTTCAAAAGTCTGAGACGACTGCATTTTTAATTATTATTTTTTTAAATTGTACATTATATTATCGTATAACAGTCTGAGTGAAAAATTGATTTAAAAAATGCATGGATTTCTGAACATTTATTTAGTATGTCCCCCTTTTGCTTTAATAACAGAAGCACTTGAGCTGCATGAGATGCTCAATTTGTGCAAAACCTGATGATTATTTTCTCCAGGATTATTAGAGAATGTTTCAAAGATCACATAACACTTCAGTGCAAATCAAATCTGACTATTTGTTTAAAAGATTTCACATGGTCAGTGTCACAAATGAGCTTTTTTGATTAGTGCCTTAGTGAAGAATCTTAAATAAATCTTACTCATTATATATCAATGTTTCTTTGTTTTAAAATTTTATGTTGATTTCCTAATTTGAATGAGATTGCATTTCAAAGATTTTAAATATGGACATTTTGGAGCAAATATCTGTAAATTCACCGTATTATTATTAATACAAAAAACTTAAGCTGATGATATATGATGTAGCTGATGATATATCAGCCTGTTTACAGGCTTTACGTTCTTTAAAGGTTTATGTTTCAGCTTCTGATTGAAATATCACACCACACACATCATCTGCTGTACACCTGTGGCTCCCACAACCACCTTCTTCTGTCGTGTACGCTGCTCGCGTCTGGCCTGTTTAGGACAGCGCGGCTGCCTCCCAGCACACCCTCCGCGCACAATTCCGTGGCATTGGATGCATTCCAAGTCAACGATGTTTGTGTTCTCCTCCTTGGCATTACTCCACTGCTCTGCTCTGCTCTGCTCTTGTCAGCCAGCGAGAGCTGCAGACAGCCAAGCGTGTGGTAGCGGCCCGGTGCTGCTCTTGTGATGTCTGTTAATATCTATTTAGATATCACATGCTGCCGAAAACCCACTATGGTCGACTGTATCAGGGGTTCCTAAACTTTCTTGTCAGCCGAAACCCCTTAGAGGTAAAATATTTATTGTTTCAATAATTTAACGACACATTCACATGTTCACGGTTCTCTAATGTTGGTCACATGACATGCAAGTAAACAGATAAAAAATCTCATCTTTTTTAGTAAAGTGTTTTATTTTGATTGTTTTCATTTTTAGTTTCTTTATATATATATATATATATATATATATATATATATATATATATATATATATATATATATAAGGCTGCATGACTTGGCCAGAAGTTATAGTGCAATTGGTTTGCACGAGTTTGAAAGTGACGTTTCATCTCATATGAAAACTATATCTGAAAGTATATTTCAAGTCTCTTCCTTTATTAATATAGTGCTTTATACAATATGATTGTTTCAAAGCAGCTTTACAGTGATAAACTGGAAAACAATGATCAATATTTATATTGCAATTTCAGTTTAAGGTTACTCTTTATTTTAAGGTGTCTTTGTTACAGTGTAATTACACATTTAAGTACTGAGTAATATTAATTAACTACATGTACTTACTATAAGTTATTAGGTTTGGTTTAGGGTTAGTTGCATGTAGTTATGCATAATTTATAGTTGTAACATGTAACATGGGTTACACTATTTTTAGGTGTCAGTATTATAGTTTAATTATACATTTAATCACTGAGTATTAACTGCATGTACTTACTATAGGTTTAGGGTTAGTACAAAGGTTTGGTTTAGGGATAATTGCATGTAATTATGCATAATTTCTAGTTATTACTACAGTAATTACATGTAGCGTGTAACAATGACACTTTAAAATAAAGTATTACTGTAACATGAGTAACAATGTCACTGTAAAATAAAGTGTTACAGTTTTACTTCAATTAATTGTAGAGCCCCAATTTCTTTCTTTCTTTATTTTTTTATGTTAATTTTACATTCAATTTAATTATTAGCTTTTCAACTCACAAACCCCTGCAGTTCCCTTGGGAAACCCCGAACTATGAAGGTAGAGGTTCTAAATTCAATACAGATCAAGAATATTGTTTCAAAAGAAATAAATTTCAATTTGTCACTAAATGCCCCAAGGGATTGTGGGTCACTGTGCTGAGTCAAAAATTCTACAGGAGTTAAGTTACTGTTGCTCTTCCCAGGGCTCCTACAGCCAACCAGTGTCTGTTCAAGAGTGTGTTTGTCCCTCAGGCAGAGACTGGAGTTGATTTGCTATCGGATCTCATACTGCTGCTGTTTTTTTTTTCTTCCTGTATTTATACTCTCTGTGAATCTGTTTTGTATCTCATTGTGGTTTTGTGTGTTGAGTCAGATCCATTTCACAGCAAATAGTTGACTCTTTCGTCACTGATAATAATTTTAGCATTGAGATGCCAAACAGGGAATTTCGCAAGGGTACTAAAATGATAATGTAGCTGGTTATCACATACAGAAACGGCTGTTTGTTATAGGCTCCTTAACTACTGTTCCCAACGTGCACCTGTGACACGAGGCAACCCATGCCTGAGAACGTATTTTGAGGCTGTTTTGCGGCTTTTGCGAGTGCTAGTTTGTCTGCTGCGATATACCTGTATGGTGCATGTGCACCTCTCCAACATCCGTCCAGCATGCAGAAAAGTAGACCGGAAACACAGATACCACTGCATGACTGCGACTGTACTACCTGCCACAAACACATACACACACACACACACACACCCTCCACTCATCTTACTGTGCAACTCACAGGTGTTTGTCTATGTCGTGTGAGCTGTGAATTTTGCTTTTTGAGGACAGAATTAGACACAGAGGACCATATTGACACATCAGTTCCACAAAGAAATGCTTTTGAGATCTTAGAACTTGACTTTGTACATATTTGAGAGTCGGTTTTTGCTTGTGACTACTGTAGATTGAGATATTTTTTCATTAACAGATTCTATCCAGTTGCTGTCAGTTGCTCATGGTGATTTGTGAGGATAGCTTGCAAATGTGTGTGGAAAATTTTGGTCCATGAAGTCGTTTAAAAGAACTCATTTGTCGTCTACTGTGTGTATAGTCTACAGTACATGCAATTCCCCAACAGGCAAGTTAATCATGTCTGGACCAGTTTGATAGCCAGACAGAAAAACAGATTTGCAGCTCACAATAACTGAAGAGCAAAAATCACAGACACACCAATAACAATTTGTCATTTAGAAACCTGACAGGTACTTTAGTTAAACCAACAATTTTAAAGTCAGATGAAAGCAAGGTATATGTATTTAAAACATTGCACATTTTATATAGAACACAATGTTAATTCATAATGCTTTACACAGTCATAATAAAAAAAGAACTATAAAGAGATATATAAAAGACATATAAAAGTTTAAAAATATTTAAAGGAAGTTTATGCAAAATTCATTGCAAACTTGGATGCCTTTTTTACTCCATAGAAAACAAAAGGAGTATTTTTGAAGAATCTTCATGCAGCTCATTTCCATAAAATAAGAATTCACTGTCAACCTCCATAAATGACAAAAAAGCAGCATAAAAGTAGTCAAAGTGGCCTTCTGAATTCATATGACAGCTTTTTGTGACTAACAGACAGCAATTTAAGTTGTAATTCACTTAAATTCTTCCTTCCATCAAATATGGAAAACAAGAATTTCAGTGAATACCTTAAATAAATGTTTAAAAACTGTTATAAGTATCCCAGAAAAGCTATGAAATGATTTCTGAAGACTTGCAATATATGCTTGATATGTATGTACTTTACTTTTTAAGGTGTTTTTTGGTCTTTTTTGGAGCTCGACAGCCAAAATGACAGTTTGAAGATTCAACTCAAGATCAGTAAAATCAGTAAAAATTTCAGCACAGTGGTTAATTTGAGAATGCAAACAGATGTTTTCAGTCCGGTCTTGAATGTGGTTACAGTTGGGGAACTTCTGATATCTTTTGGAAATCAAATTGTTTACCTGCACTTGCCACACATGAAATGTTGTTCACACTGTTGTTAGTTAGTCACACATGTACTGTAGCTAGCTGCAAATTTTGCAAATCACAAAATACAGCCATTAATGAATAGTCAAATATATTTAGTATTGACTTGAGGCCTAAATTTAAAACTTGATTTAAATCCTGTAAGATTCAGATGAGCAAAACATTAACTTAGACCCTTATGGATTTGATCAATGAGATATATATATATATATCATTATAAATGAAAGCCAAATAAAACAATATTTAAATTAATATAAACAGTCAGAAACACATTGGCAGACTTTTATCTATTGAGTTGTTTACAACTATCAAATTGATCTGTTAGATCTCAAAATTGATTATTATAAGCCATTTATTATTATTATTATCAAACATAATGTGCCTAAAAAGAGTCATGCACTGACTGATATTTTTCCCCCTCGTCTTTCACGCCTCAGCTGGGCCAGATCATGACGCAGGGGTGGAACAGTGCCCATCGGAGGGCTCCATAGCCAGCCCTGTGGGCGGAGCCGGAGAGAGTGACCTGCTGACCTGCGGTCAATGTCAAACCAACTTCCCCCTGGGAGATATTCTAGTGTTTATCGAGCACAAGAGGAGACTGTGCCCCGGACCCAGCGTCTGTTTCGACAAACCGAACGACTGCGGCGGCTCCCCGTCCCCCAGACCCCCACGGGTGGAAGTCTGCCGGAGGTCTGGACCCGTGGAAGTTGGGATCCAGGTCACGCCAGGAGAGGAGGAGGAAAAACGACTGACGCCTGCCAGAGGAATCTGCCCCAAGCAGGAGGGCGTCCCAACAGGTAGGTGTTTTATACTGAGGGCTGGAGGAGGGGAAGGTTTAATAGTGAAGCTTGGCAGGAAAGAGAGGTCTTTGTGTGTGTGTATGTTACAAACACATACACACACAAAGATTCTTACTTATATACTTGATATGTGTAATACTCTTAAAGAACCAACAAAAAAGTGGTAACACTTTACAATAAGGTCTTAATTGTTAACATTAGTTGATGTATTAATTAACTTGAACCAATAATGAGCAATACATTTGTTACAGCATTTATTAATCTTTGTTAATGTTAGTTAATAAAAATCCGGCTGTTCATTGTTTGTTCATGTTAGTTCACAGTGCATTAACTAATGTTAACAAATACAGCATTTGATTTTAATAATGTTAGTAAATATTGAATTTAACATTAAGATTAATAAATGCTGTATAAGTATTGTTAATTCTTAGTTCATGTTAACTAAAGTAGTTAACTAATGTTAACTAATGATACCCTATTGTAAAGTGTTACAAAAAAGTATTTTTCGCTGTTCTTCAGCTGTATGATCTGTTGAAGATCTTAAAATATATAGCTACTAAAAATGTATTTTTGATACACTGTAAAAAGTGGTAACCTGCAACCATACAACAGCGCATGCGCTAGGTGAATGTTGAGACAGAAGTGGCCACTAGGTGGCTGTATGCACAGTTGTGATGTACTGTGCAGTAGTTGAAGAAGAAACAATGCAGTATATCCTTCTCCATCGTTTTTGTTTTGGTTCTTGTTCTAAACTTTGCATGCAATGGCAGATACCCTACTATTCTTCTTCTGTCCTTCCAAGTGAATGCCCTGTAAATGACACGACTCACTGCTGCCCTCTGATGTCTGGTAGAGTATTCGCGGTCATCTGCGGTTGAGTAGTATACTTTGAAAGCTGTGTGGACACGACTGTGCGCGAGACGGGTGGAACGCGGAAGATGAAGTATAACCGGGCCTTTGCTTCAGCTTATTACAACACAAATACACACGCATATATATATGAACACACACATACTGTTCACCGGTTCTGACTGGATCGCTTCTCTCAAAAGGTCCTCTTCTTTTGACTCGGGCCTTCAAGAGGGATTAACACCCCTTGCATGATTTTATTAGAGCAAGAAGCAGCATCTCTCTCTCTTTCTCTCATCTCTAAGTGAAACATAACAGCCTTGAGTGCGCCAGCAGCTGAAACCAATTCTCTAAGAGGAAAAAACTCCAGAAATCCTTACCCGACGTGTTTGGGGGAAATATCATCGTATTAAGAAAAAAAGGCTAAGAAAGCCCATTAAAATTCAAGTGCTAAGAGACATAGTGTGCGGATTAATGACGAAGATTCCTTATTCCGAGGGTTAAAGACTCAGTTTAGCGTGTTGGGCCTGGAGGGGCCACATGTTATCTTCCACCACAGTGCCGCCCACCCTCCTCTCAGCACACACAGCCTGGGCAAAGAAATGCTTCACTTGCTAGTCAGAAGATGACAAATAGAAACAAATCAAACACACACACACATATTTGCTACCCTACACTATAGTCAGCAGGACCCAGACTTCAGCCTCGTCAAGACTTTTTTTTGGCTTTTTTTTAAACCAAATTATACAAAGTTATTAGTTTTCTGTATTTGTTTGAATGTGCCTTTTCAAAGCTCTTTATCTTGAAAGGTTTTTTTTCAGTATTATCTGAACTTTTTACTGAACAACTTCAGCTTTAGTTTTGCTTCGTTGACAGAAGTGGAGAAGTCGTCAAGGTTATCCACAGAAGTGCAGGGCAGGAAGGTGCTTTGGGCTTGAATTAAATATTTCCAGAGCATGAAAGCTTTGCTCTACACATTATATTGACACTTAACTGTCTTAAGTTTCAGCCAAATTAGATTATTTTTAATGGGGCTAATTAAATACAATATGGAGCTATGGTTGCCTAGAGGCAAAAACCATACATGCTGTGGGCCAAAACGTCAAGCATTAACCCTTTCGCATCTCGTCTGGATGTTATAATAAATGCTAAAAATGGCACTTTAAGATTTAAGATAGTATGTGTTTGTTAAGATTTGTTAAAGGAAAAGTTCACAACAAAAAATACAGTTCTGAAAATTCTGTCGTCATTTACTCACTTTCATGTTGCTTTGCTGTCAAGCATTTAGAAGTCTTCCACTCCACTGCAGCTGTTAAATCTAGTTTACTTTAAGGGTATAAATCTTAAGGCGCCTCACAGTCTGATCTGATTCCAGAGTTAAAAAAAAAAAAAAAAAATCATATTAATTAATACGTTTTCTGAGTTTTAAGTTTTCATTTTTATTAAATAAATAATGAAATAAAATTACTTAAATAATTATGTACTTTTTAAAACAAATTAATAATCAATTAAAACAATTGTATTTTAAAATTGATTAACTAAATATAGCTTCAAAACATACATGACTCGATGAAAAGAGAACCGTGATGCATCAGAGAATCAATTTTTTTCTCCCACACCTAATTTACATGCATTTAAATATGGTGCATTGAGAAGTGACACCAGATTTGACATCAATAACACCATGCAACTGATTGCGGAAGTTTGAATATAAGCATATGCAAATGAGATTTGAGAAGATTCTCAGTGAACTTCAATTTCTGTCTGTTCTTCACACAAAAATATTGTATGGCTTAGAAGACTTGTATACAATGCATGACCTTTTTTATCTTTGGAGCTCAACAGCTTTCATTATATGGAAAAGAGCAGCATGAACATTCTGCTAAACATCTCTTTTTGTGCTCTATGGAAGAAAAACAAAGATGCAAAGCACCAAAAATAGATTAAAGAAGCATTATTTATTTTTACCATTTTTAAATGACATTACTTCATGTAGTCACATATTTTTGATTTAGCCAAAAAAAATCAGTATGTCCCCTTCTCTCTGTTCCTCTAATATAGAAAATTCAGACATTTAAAGTGTTTAAACTACCTATTTTATGCTAGATAACAGTTAATTTAATGCATCTAATAGTTCTCCAGAAAAAAAAATGTGGGATTTATACATCAATTTGTATCCTTTTCATGGGAAGTGCCCATTAGCTGCTGTTTATGATAGGATGGCGGCATCAAGTGCATACCAGCATCATTCATGCTATTTTCAAATCTTATCCTTCATATCTGAAACTGCCCTTAGTTTCTAATCAATCTCTGAACTGTCTAGCTAATCATACTCCATGAACGCCGGAGAAAGTGTACCGCATCATGCGCTTGTCCTTTCCGCCGCTCCTCTAATCACCTAGCATGCGCTCATTTAAATATTAGAGTAGGCTTTAATCATGGAAAGTAATCAGTGTCATGAATATTCATACCGTGCCGGTCTAACAGTCTCATTGTCTCATTCCTGTGCCAAATCGTGTCTTCCTGCCTCTCAGCTGTCTGCTCTGATGGCCCCAGTCTGGTATCAATGGAAAGAAGTTTAAAATAAATACACTATTCATACATGATCCTAAGAGAACAGTGTGTGTGTGTGTGTGTGTGTGTGTGTTGTGAGAGAGTTTCAAAAGATGGGGAGACTGATCCCTGTTCCAAGTGATGAATATTTGCACAGCGGCTCAAGAAGACGCCATTTGCATAATGACTTTGTAGTTTTGCATTAATTAAATTTGCATATGAAACTGCGTTAATTACCTCTGATCATCTGTTTTCAACGTTGCAGCATTTGATGTCCAGCCTTCGGGGTTGTGATTAGGGGTTACAGTGGCTGTTTCAGACTGTGCCGTGGGTGTGTGTGTGTGTGTGTCAGGGACTGAAGCAGAATAGAAAGTGAATTTGATGAGTCAGTTTTACAGTCCTTTTTCCTCTTTTTTAAATCCAAACTCTTGCTAATATTCTGGCGTATGAAAACAGCACTTATGAATTCTGTAGTTAAAAGAGAAGAAATGTTTTTGAAGTTCAGAGCAATTTTTTAAATACACAGTGTGTTCAGCAAGCTCAAGGATCAGCTTTTGAATTTTCATGAAGGTGCTGTGTCAAGTACTCTTATACAGGCATTTTGTAAATGTAAAAAATCATCAGGAGGTTTTTGTCTCTTTATGCAAAATGAACCACAGACCCAGCAGTGCAGAAAAACATTGTTTTCTCACGTTTACACCATAAAGGAAATTATACTTATCCTTGACCACAAGATCGTGACATAAATCTCCAAAACTGTTTCAGTATTAAAATTTATGCTATACATCAGTGGTTCTTAATGGTTTTATCTCTGAACCCACATTATACATTGGACACAATTGTTTAATAGACAAAAACTCAAACTTAAAATAAAATATTTAGACCTAACAATATGAGAGAATCAAAATTATCGCCTAAATATGAAAATTGGGTTACACTTTATTTTAAGGTGTCCTTATTACAGTGTAATTATACATGTATTAACTATTGAGTAATACATGTATTAATTAACTAGCTACATGTACTTACTATAGGGTTAGGATTAGGTTTGGTCTAGGGTTAGTTGCATGTAATTATGCATAATTTATAGTTATTACTACAGTAACTACATGTAACGTGTACCAAGCACACTGTAAAATAAAGTGTTGCTGAAAATGGACAATTTTATTAGTGCATAAGCAACCACAGAACAGTGATTTATTGTCTTTATAGTTTTGGTGTTTGTTTCATAAATGCAAATTGAATTTTTTCATGCTCTTGGCAGCCAATAATTCACTGCTAAAAACACATTGTGGTCACACAAACCATATTTATTTTATCCTCGTTATCCTCTTTTATGTATGTTAATGTTGCCTGGGTCATATTTTCTTTTGCTTTGCATAGTTTTGTTCATGGTTTTCAAGGATAAGTGCATGTCACACATCCTGTCCTTGTGTTTGTGCATCTTTGTGAGTTTGATTGGATGCACATCCTTTGTTGTCAAAAAAAAAAATTATAAACAACACCCTTTTTAAAACGATTTTTATTGAATATCCATTGATAAATAATTGCATTTTATTATTTGCATTTACTGTAGCATTGTTTTCCCCCTGCTGTCTGCAACCTTATCCGAACAGATCTGTGACCCATTTTTGTGTCGCCACATACCAGATTAAGATCGGTTTATTTTCAATTCAGCAGCAATAAATTCTCAACTCAAATTCAAATTAAAACAAGAAAAGTTTGGTACTGTTTGACATCCTTTGAAATACCATGTGAATGCCAAGCCACATGAGCATACAGTAGTAATCAGTTCAAATACCACAGTAAAGATTGACTTAAAATTGCAACTAAAACCATATTGAAAGGTACAATTCCCCAAGTTTTCATAATGGAAGGAGCACAAAGTTGAATGGTTGAAGTATGTATTTTAAAAAAACAAACAATTGTTTTAAAATTACTTTTCTCCTTTTTGCTGTTGGTCAACAAACACATAGCCCCGCCCAATATTCATAATTTTCAGGGAATCAACCTATAAATGCCCTATTTACTACGCTTAGGTAGGATAAAGTATTTAAACATCAAAATAATTACACACTTTAACTTTTTGCTGATCTACAAGCCTTCAAATCTCATTCAGGTCTCAGATGTCTCTATAGTGTTTGATGCACAGTCTTGCTGTACCAGTCTCTCTGACTTGTGACCTGTAGCAGTAAAAATAAAGCCATGATGCCTGGCACTTAACAAAAACCATACCCGTGATCCCTCGCAACACCCAAGCTATGCCAGCATCTCTGTTGCAGGGTGCCTGTGGTTAGAGCCTCTGGGATTTCAGGCCTGCTTATTTTTGGGATCCATCCAAACGAGACCACCCCTTCGCAGTCTGATTGGTGCTGTCTGCTGGCAGGGGTCAACCTGGTCCATGTTGGACGCATTATAGAGCAGGACAGCGCTGCATGTGCACTCCACGCCGAGTCCTGGAAAGAGTTAAAGTCTCCCACATGAAGGCATCAAACGCTCCACATACCACTTTATTGTAGTCATATGGCAGCAGATTTGATATTTTTCCTTCCACAGCAGGGAATAAAACTCGCCACTAATTTGGACTGTGAGCGTCGCCACTAAATTTCAACATGTGCTGATGGTGTTGACCAGATGTGTAACGCTTTTTTCCCTCTTCCTCTCTGTCTCACTATCGCACTTTTGTCAAATTATCCATGATTGAATTCAAGAAAAATATTTAAGAAGAAATTGCAAGGATGGTGAGATGACAGTGCTTCAAAACGTTGGATGTAATCTGTACTGCTACCAATGGAACACTGCAGCTCTATTTCAAAATCTACCCTTCTAAGCTGGTTTGCTGGTCTTTGCTGGTCTCTAGGGTGGCATGATATATTGTAAATGAATCAGTATCGCAATATGGCTTAGTGCGGTTATCAAATTACAAAGGCAGTGATTTAATAAATATATGCACTGTTGGTTTGAGAGTGAAATTCACTGTGTTCACCTACATGTGTGCAGCTCATGATACAGTGTTTCTGCACCTCGGTTCACAGTAAATGAACCATGAGACTCTGAAATAACATATAATGAGCTGAATGTGTGTAAATGAACACAGTGCCATGCTTCACTCTGAAACTCACAGAACTTCAACACAGTAAAAGCACAGTTGTTAAATATTTGACATTTAAGAAATTAAGACGTAAATTTTAATACTATAATTTTATGATATTCATTAATTTTATTACAATACATTTTATACATATTTTATTGAATAATATTCACAATAAAATAAAAATTATAATTATTAAAGTAATAATTATTATTTTATAGTCATCATGGGTCAAAAACAGTGGGAATGTGACCTATATACAGAACTGAAGTAGAAAGAGATTTTATTTAAAAAAATTTTATTCTGTTCACATTATGGTAACTAAAAGAGGTTTGAGTTGGTTTTTCCCATTAATGAGTAATTGAGTAAAAATTAGTAAACAGTCATTTTTCTTTTTAACTTTTATCCAGATGCACTCCCCAACAAAATCACCCCAATCATTCTAGAATGATTCATTATTTCCAAATATAACTATTTAATAAGATAGTGACATCGCAACCTACAACGCAGACAATCGCAATGTCTTTTTTTTCAATATTGTTCAGCCCTAGTGATCTCTTACCCTGGTGATTAACTGGTCTTCCTGCCTGAACTAGCAAGTGCCCAAAACACCTTTAAAACCAGACTTAGCTTAGCCTGGTCTAAACTGTTTTTCTCAGCAGTATAGTCATGGTTTATCAGGTCACATCTGTTAATTTATGCCATTTTAATTGAAAAAAAAAAAAACAGACTAGTCTTAATGTATTTTATTTCTCTTTCCTTTTATTCACTTGACATTAGGAAGACTCTACCAGTAAGACATTACAATAGTCTTGGCACTGCAGGGTGAGAAAGTGGAGAGTTATTTGCCAAACACTGACTACAGTGTCACAGTCAGGCAGCCAAGCCACACACATGCTGATGCCCAAAGGAGAAGGCTCTTCTGGGGGCTGTCTCAGGCAGACAGTGAAGGATTATCGGTTACGACTCTCTCAAACCTGCAACATATGCAATCTGTCTGTACTTTAATGTCATCTTCCACATGGCACGTGGTTTATTGACAACAAACATTTTACGTGTTTAGTTTAGAAAAGCTCTGAGTCTGTGAACATTTGAAAGCATGTTAATAAAAACAGTGTCATTATCAAGAGACTGCACTGAGTTATACTGCAGTAAACAGTGTTTTCTTCCATTGCTGTGGTTTAGTGTCAGAGTTTGGTGGCAAATTTCTGTCTTTGTATGTGGAGTCTTGCTGGGTGGCACCTTAAAAGTAAAAGTAGTTCTTTCTCAGCTTTACTTTTTTTCTCAGTCTGTCTGTATTTTCACAGTATATTAATGCCAGTTCTAAAATAACCTGAGAATTCACTGGGAATGAATTGTGACCACTGATAAAATACTCTGATTATTTACTAATCCTCATGCCATCCCAGATGACGTTCTTTATTCAGATGATTTTTAGAAAAAAATACATCTCTGTGAGTCTGTATTATGCAAGTGTATGGGACACCCAAAGTTGACGCTTTAAAAACCACACAAAGCAAACATGACGGTAATTCACACAACCCCAGTTGATGAATAAAAGTCTTCTCAAGTGAAACGATAGGCGTGTGTGTGAGAACAATACTTATATTTTAAACAGTAACACTTTATTTCAATGGTCTAACACATAACCCTAACCTAACAGTCTACAAAGTCTACTACAGTCAACTAATACTCTAATGAGAGTTATTTGACATGTAGTTGCAAAGTTACTTGCAGTTACAGTAGTAGAATGTCTAAAGTGAACCATTGAAATAAAGTGTAACCTTTTAAACTTATAAACTGTGGCTTCCAGGCAACTGTCATATGTGTGTTTGTTTGATGTAAACATCAGGGGCCTCATTTATAAAACTTTGCGTAGATTTCATCCTAAAAGTGTACGTACGCGCAAAAGCTAGATTCTGCGTACGCACAAAAAAAAAAAATCTGATTTATAAAACCATGCGTACGCCAGAACCTGCGCACAAATCCTTTTATAAATCCCAGTCAGCGGAAGATTGTGCGTACGTGCATCTCCACCCTGTCTCCTCCCCGAAATCACCATATATGGAGCTTACAACGCCTAGTTTTACTATGCATAACCTCATCTGCATATCATTTCCATGCATATTCCCATCCACCGTGACACCATGGTTAACACCGTCAAAGGTACAAGACATTGGAAAATATTAGATATGGACTATAAATGCCATTTGTGCAATACACTACACTGATAAAAATCATCCAATATCATCTTTATGTTTTAGAATAATTATATCAAAATATACATAAAAACAAAATTGTATAAAATACTTCAGTTAAAGGTTTTAGAATAGAGTTGATTCATTCATTTCCACTGGCCAAATAGTATTTTAATTGTTTTAAACAATTCGAATCAAATTTATGCAGTTTTGCTGATAAGGTGAACATATCTTTTAGGATGTTTATAGGCTATTTTTAGTGGAAACAGATAGGCCTACTTATTTATTGCAATGTAAATATAACACCTCCGTGCAGCTGCGGTTGTACAGTAAGTTATTATCATTGGACCTATTCAAACTGGACAACCGACCACCGAATCCAGCAGTGTCTTCCATAATATTGAAGTTAAGTGTGCATCACTGCTCGTCGTTCTCGCTAAAATATTTTGTCATAACATCTGCAGTTTAGTTTAAAGAGGAATTATTGTGCTCCTAGCGCTCCTCGCTGTCATTAAAACAGCGTGTCACAGGAAAAGTGATCGAAAGTAGCACATCTACTATCTAAATTCATATCATTTTTGTTTAACTTCTGCGTAATGACTGTGTGTAATTTCAGTGCTTATCGCCATTAGTGAAAGTGTAATATTAATGTAAATGTGTATATCAAAATGAAAACGTGAGTTTCCATGCGAGTTTAAATCATTCTTTTTTTTTGTTTAAACTGTTATTGTGAACATGCACTGTATTTATGATTACGACTCATAATGAAGATTTAAAGTGGTTTTCCTTCATCTGCCGTCAGTCCCTCAGCTCACCATCGGTGTCGCCAAACTGCTCTGTCCCCAAAATGTTCGTTCGCATGGGTCAGAGTTTGCGTGGAGGTGCGCAAATTTTCCCGTCAAGTTTGTTTTTATAAATCACAACTTATGCGTCAGAAGTGGCGCACGCACTTTCAGGGCCTGTTTTGTGCGTACGCAAAGTTTTATAAATGAGGCCCCAGGACGTTATTCCGTGTTTTCACTGTTGTATGGTAGGGGACGCTATTGTGACAGTTGGCTGGAAGGAATGGTTTATAGTTAATAAAGTTTTAACTCTATCCCCGCCATTGAAAAATTTTCCGTCATTTATGACACAATGCTTCCCCGCCATTGACGGAATTTTCCGTCATTTATGTCACAACGCTTCCCCACCATTGATGGAATTTTCTGGTTTTCCGTGTTTTCACTGTCATACGGTAGGGGATGCTATTGTGACAGTTGGCTGGAAGGAATGGTTTATAATTAATAAAGTTTTAACTCTTTCCCCGCCATTGACAAAATTTTCCGTCATTTATGACACAGTGCTTCCCCGCCACTGACGAAATTTTCCATAATTTATGACACAACGCTTCCCCGCCATTGACGGCTTTCACTGTTATACGGTAAGGGACGCTATTGTGACAGTTGGCAAGAAGGAATGGTTTATAGTTAAAAAAAAGTTTTAACTCTTTCCCCGCCATTGACGGAATTTTCCGTCATTTATGACACAATGCTTCCCCACCATTGATGGCTTTCCATGTTCTCACTGTTATATGGTAGGGGACGCTATTACATTTCTTCTGAAAGAGTACACAATCTCTAGAATCCGGATCAAAACACAGACAGAAGCAGAAACAAGCAATAAAAGCATTGCTTATGCACGTTGTAATCTTTGGGGGAAAAAACAGTTTCTTTTTTAAGCAGAGGCTCTGTTCTTTCTTTTGATATATGGCATGTTCAGATATTCATACAACAAAATATTCTGGGGACCATAAAAGTTTTGTGAAAATGACCATGGCGGGGAAAGAGTTAAATATTAGTGTTTTTCTTACACACATCTATCATTTCACATTGATTTATCAACTGTGATTGTGTGGATTTCCTTCGGGTTTTGCTTTGCTTGGTTTCGAACCGTCACATAGATGGAATATTTTTAAAAATCTCAATTTGTGTTCATATGAAGAAAGAAAGTCACATACATCTGGGATGGCATGAGGGTGAGTAAATGAAGAGAGAATTTTCCTTTTTGGGTGGACTGTCCCTTGAATACATTAAAGAAATAATTCAAATCAAGTAATGCAGTTTGCATGTTGCAATTCATAATCTTGTAGGTCGGTTTACAGCAGACTACTGCATTCTGGCATACTTCATTGGGAATATACAGAGTTGAATGTACCCTGCTTGTGTCTTAGTATGAGATCAGGGTTTTTTTATTTTTTTTTATTAGCTGTCTTTTTTGGTCTGTTCCCATCAGCAGCAAGTACTTGAACACAAGTCTAGTACTCCAAAATAGGAAGGGGGGGGGGGGGGGGGGGTGTTGCTCTGTCATGTTGATAGTGGTTGATGACATTACAGTCTGAGATTTGTAGGATGAGAGCCGCCATGATAATTCAGCATTAAACCCTCCCTGGCAGCCCACTGAATGCTGAATGAATAAACCCTGGATCTTATCAGTTTTTATTCATGCCAGTAAGGGCTTGTTCTTGCATGTAGTGTGCGGCAGATGTGGCCCTCCCGGTATGTTTGCTGAAGGCATTGGCTAGATGAAAGACTGTTCTTAACCATAAGCTATGCGGGGAGCTGTGCCAAAAGCTGAAAACGCATCATTGTGAAAACAGCCCTGGGAGAAGCTGATCTCCCCCAGCAGAGGATGAAGAGGGCTTCGGTGCAGGGCTGAGGGCGAGATGACACACGACGGAGGAATCGGCACTCTCTCTTTTAACTTTTGTTCTCATAAGTATGACTGGCATGAAGCAGTTAACCGTCAATGTTGTTAATCAGTAATTATAACTGTAGATACAAAACTTCTCTTCTTAATTTGCATATTTCTGCACACTAAAAGTAGTACATGGATAGAAAGTATATGTAGTAAGATAAATTGTAACTTTAATAAATAAATAAAACACTAAAAACTACAAATCAATATTATGAATTACGCATAGGTTAATTTACATCTCACAATAATTATAATGCACAGTATGAAAGATGTAGAAGAACAAAGGTCTACTGTCTGACTAAAAAAAAGTAATAAATAATAGAGGAGGGACTTCTGGGATGCTGGTTAGTCCTGAGAGTAGAGCTCAGAGAGTTATAACAATGGATTTTAATATTAAGTTGGGTATTAGACAAGTTTGTGTGTGTGGTCTGAAACAGAGTTGGATAAACATGCGGTATTAAGTATAAACAACAATTATAATGCACATGAACATTTGCCTTGAGATAAACATAGAAAGTATTTCATGTTCAATGTGAAAATGAGAACTTACATTATTATAATGTATTTTAGTGTATATGCATGTTAAATGTAAAAAAAAAAAAGAAAGTTGTTTAACATACCATTTTAAAAAGTAGAGTACATTATTCCATTCTGAAAATATACAAGTGCAAATTTAAATTTACAGTAGGCAGATAAAATAATCCACAATTAAATAGCCAATATTAACCAACTATAAATATCTAATATTGGCTAATATTGATAGATTAATTTGGGTGTTAGACAAGTTGTGTGTGTGTGTGGTCTGAAAAAATTTGTATAAACATGCGGTATTTAAGTATAAATAACAATTATAATATGCTTAATACTACTATTAATGTTTATAGTGATATAAACAGAAAGTATTTTATTTTCAAAGTGAAAATTAGAACTCGTTGTATAGTGTAGATTTACATGTTAAAAGCAAAAAAAAAAAGTATTATAAAAATTAAACAAAGAACATGACACTTCATCTTTAAAGAGATGCTTTTCAAGAAATAGTGCTTCTAAATGGGTTAATATTGGGGTAATCTGGTGCTTCTCCTTTAAGTTTATTATCATATGGTTAATGATTATTGTATTAATGCATGGTTATGTACTACATATACTTCATCGTTTAAAAATGTGCAGTATGCAAAAGAGGACACAGCACTCAGTACTCTATGCAATGCGCTTGATCTTCCATTTGTGGCAAATGAATTTGAAACAATATTTAACACAATTTTTAACATCTTTTTACTTGGTATTTATTTGGACTGGAATAAAAAATGTCTAATATCAGTTTTTATTTCCAGGATACCAAGTGGACATCACTATGCAACTACTAAATATTGTATTTCTAATGTAGCATACAACTGTTTGAAACATTATATAATGCATGCTGTTTAACATACTATTTAAAAAAAAAACAGTAAACAATGTATGGTGTGTATAGTTGTACTTTTATTAACTAACCTTAACAAAGATTAATAATACTGTAACAAATGTGTTGCTCATTGTTAATCAGTGTTAATTAATGCAGTAACTAACCATAGTAAACTAGAATTCTGAACATAGCATAAATCTAAAAGTTGGCAGATATACAAGTCCACAATTAAAGATCCAACATAAACAAACTAATTTTCTAATGTTGATAGATTAAAAGAGTATTAGGACACATTATCTCATCCAGGCACTTTTTTTTTTTTTTGGCTGTTGTTGATGATTTGATGACATGTTAATTGTAATATTGCATACAGTTTAGAATGTGCTGTATATTATGCAGCCTAAGTTTTAGTCTTGGACTACATGCTTTCGATTTGGCATCTGAGTTTTGTGGTCACCTGTATCTATGCTAAGGAATATGGGTACTGATTCTTGCACCAGTCGTAGCGCTGCAGCTTTGGTCCTGCTGAGCGTAACAGAAGTGGAACCCATTCACATGACTGGCATGTGTCGCAGATCCCGCACATAAGGTATCTAAGGAGCTGTTTTACAGGGCCCTGATTGTTTGGGAAGGCGCGCTGAGGGCCTGGGGATTTTTACAGTGAGCTTTAAATGCGTATAGAAGCCTGAGCCCAGCTGGGGACCATTATAGTAGACGTAATCCAAAAAATACCAGGGCAATTATTTCACATACGGGATAGCTCTCCGTTCTTTTCTGCTTCCCTTGCTCACACATGAAAAATCCAGCATGAACCAGCATGAATTTTATATTTGTCCAGGCTGGTTTATGCTGATTAGAGCTAGTAATAGTGCTGGCCTTACTGGGGACAAGCAAACCAGTAACCAGCATCCCATCATGCAAAACATACATTAATTACTTAAGGTATATCTTAAAAATAAAGTCTTCTTTTTAAGGTATAAAGTCTTCTTTGCTGAGTTTTAAGTGTGAAGTCACTTAATTATGATACATTTTTCAGAAATCAAGACTTTATATTATGTGATTTTGCTTTTCAAGTAATTGTATTTTCATTTAAGAATGTTTAGACATTTGTACTGTAAAATACAAAGAAGAAATTTTTTTTTTTTTTTTTTTTTTCTTGCAGTGTGGTCAGATTTAATGTTTAATAAAATGCTTGTGTTCAGAACTGAGTGGCCACGAGCAAAATGGCAGAATTCAAACTGTGCGCTTCTGGGAAGTCCAGCCAAACAGAGATGAATGAGTATTTAACGGATATTTTTTTAAAGTGATCTTTACTTGTAAAACATGTAAAATTGAAAGGATTAAAATGATCTAAAGGGCAAAACTTTTTCAAAGTAACAGCTTAACTAACGCAAGGCTATTTTCATTCCGTCTCATGTCAAACATACAGAGATTAGCTATTAGTGCAAACCGCTAGATATACGGGTGGGAAATTTGATTGTGATCCAGGGAATGATTGTGCGATTGCGATGACATGGAGCAATGTTTGCTTTGAACTGGTCCCTTGCTGTCCCCCATTTGCTTTTTTCTCTCCACCCCGCTGGCTTTTCCGAGTCTCCCTTCAGCCGCAAGCACCAGTGTCATCCATCAAGTTCCTGCAGCTCTTCTTGAACGCCTTTTCACGCCAGCCAGATCTTAACGCGGTGACGCACACTCCAAGCTATGATTCAGACTAGTTGCAATGCCACAAAATGCTGTGCTAATGCACTTCTCTCTGTTCTCACCGAGCCAAGAGTCATAGCTCTTACTGACAGAGAAGTCTTTCCAGTTGTTTTTCACTGTCCTTTCCCGTCTGCGCCGTAGGACGTCTTCGCTCTGGTAGTATCAGATGATGACAGGGCACTCTAGGGTGGCATGTGTTTTCATTTAGACGGTTACGCTACCCTTGGCTGGCCTGTTTCTTCGTGAGACTGGCAGTAAGCGTGCAAGTGGATGTGGAAGGCTGATGTAGGTGTGTCAGATAGGTGAAGGCTCATGGCGCACTGCAAAAAAAAAAAATGAATTTTTGTCTTGTTTTAAGATCTTTAAAGCAATATAAATGTACTCTTACAAATGTATATATAAACGTTTAAAATATGTTAGAAATACACATTTATAAGATAACTCCAGTAATAATATTTGCCCAACAAATGTTTTAATTTACATGAAGCAGGCCACCTCTTGAGGGCTGCCGTTCACATAACCGCCCAAACACTTGCTTTATCTCAGTAATCTGTTATTGTACAATTGTTTCTTTGTTTGCTAATCATGGCAAACTCTTCCTGATTCGTCTTCCTGAAATTTCACTCACCCCCATGTCATCCAAGATGTTTATGACTTTCTTTCTTCAGTTGAAAAGAAATTAAGGTGTTTGAGGAAAGCATTCCAGGATTTTTCTTCATTCACTTAACTGGGGTACAATGGGTTGAAGTTCCAATTTGCATTTTAAATGCAGCTTCAAAGGGCTCTACACCATCCCAGCTGAGAAATAAGGGTCTTATCTAGTGAAACAATTGGTCATTTTCTAAAAAAAATATATATACATTTTTTAATCACAAATGCTCATCTTGCTCTAGCTCTGCGATGCGCCACACATTACGTAATCACATTGGAAAGGTCACACATGACGTAGGCAGAAGTACAGATCCAGTGTCTACAAAGCGAGCATGCAAAGACTAAGTCATACACTCTTTACAAAAAAAGGTAAAACAACGATGTCGGACGATTTTGAAAATTAGTTTTTCGTCCTACCGTGGTACTTCCGCTTATGTAACACGTGACCTTTCCAGTATGATTATGTAATGCGTGGTGCATCGGAGAGCAGTAATTGAGCACATAGTTGTTATTAAAGTATTAGGAGAGTTTATTGTGGCAGTTAGAGATCCATCCGGGTTATAAATCCGGGTCTCTAAAGACCCAAATATGTAATAATGATTGGCGAAACATTCATGCATTTATAATAATAAATAATGTAATTTGTACCAGAAAACAAGGCAAAAATACTGATTAGAAGGTTTTTTTTTTGTTTGTTTTGTTTGTTTGTTTTTTCAGTGCAGGCCCCGAGAATTGGCCTTAACCCAAACTGCTGAATGGATTTTGTGTGTTAGCGGGATTGGATGATTTTCTTATGCGGTCTAGGTGTTTTTTCTTTTTTTGGTTTGTGACAATGGCTGAGAAAATATAAGTTTTTGTAGGTGTGGGTGTGACTGTGGGTATGTAGGTGTCTTTTGCATGTATATGCATCAATATGCTTGTGTATGTGCTGTGAGGCCGCAGTTTATGATGTCCCTCCGCTGTGCTCCTGCAGATGGAGACAGATTGGAACGGTTACTGCAACAGGCCTGCTTTCACTTAGACAGGAGACGTGTGTATATGTATGTGTGTGTGCCTGCCATAACCACTATGCCTGCCACTATCCTCTGTGGCTTCTCTACACACATTTTTTCCACTGTAGAATGGGAGTCTTTTCATATACAGTTGTCCGTCCTCATTATGGCCAGGAATCACAGATAACTCTAATCCACCAGTGCACTGAACTACGGGAGGATTATGGGTAAAAAAAGACGGCAGCGAAATTGATAAAGATAATTATTAGTTCAGTTTATGGTATTGCCAGAGCAGGCTTTCACACTAAGCACCTGGCTCATGGTTAACAAGATTGTTTTCTTGTTGAGCCAACAAAAATCACTTTGTTAATCAGTGTTTTTGTTTTGTTTTATGAAGTCTAAATATCCTTAAAATAAGATACAGGGAATATTGATATTGCCTAGTTTATTATTCTTAGCTCACTGAACAAGTTTTAAGCATGAAACTTTTGATTTTTGCCTATGGGATATTATCTGAAAACAAACACTATTTTTATACATTCTTTTTTAATACTTTTATTTTCAAAATTTTATTTCTCAAGTAAATTTATCTTGATTTAGGGATTTTTAGATATTGTTAGTGAAAATTATTGATTAATAAAGTTTTTAAGAGTTTATTTCCTACAAGCAGAGCTCATCAAAGAGGATGCAGACAGACATACAGAAAGACACACACACACACTTCACTGCGGGCTGTGGAATTCAGCATGAAAATATCAGAATCCTCTCAAGAAACTGGTATGGTGGTTTTGGCCCCAGCATGTGGTCTGGCTTTCCACTCATCATCTTCCTGCCAAAATCATTTATTTCTTTGTCATAATCATTTATCAAGGACAATTTCATGGTCTGTTAAGGCCTACAGCTCAATCAATGTACAGTCACATCTATCATGAGCACTGAGAGAAATCCAGACAGACAGAGAGAAACAGCAAGAGAAGGATAGACAGCGAACCTATCCGAATCTATAAAATTCGAAGCTGAAGTATGTCATTTTTAAAGCATTCATTAAATCTTAATATGCAGAGTCAGTTATAAGTATAGTTCTGATTGTTGAAAGACAGACAGGAGGAGTGTTCAGAAAACCTGTCGGTGAACAATCATTATTTTTGCAATTCCATTTGGTTCCACTAGAGGCATAGAAATAGCACAATTAATCTAAATCAGGAGTGTCCAATCTTGCTCCTGGAGGGCCACTGTCCTGCAGAGATCAGCTCCAACCCCAATTAAACACATCTGAACCAGCCATTCAAGGTCTTACTAGGCATATTAGAAACTTCCAGGCAGGTGTGTTTAGGCACAAGAGCTAAACTCTGCTGGACAGTGGCCCTCCAGGATGAGTTGGGACACCCCTGATCTAAATTGACTTCAAAGAATCAATAATACTTTAAAAGTTTTTTTTTTTTTTTAGAAAAATAACATATTCCATGTTACTCTTCCCATAGCAGTGCATAGGCATTGTTTACCTCTCTCAGATACAAACACTCGCATCCAGATCACATCACCAATCCCTAGAGTGTGTTGGTGGCACAGACAGCAGAGTTGCACTACACTGAATGCTGCACCTCCTGTGTTTCTCATTAGCATAGTGGTCTGGCCCCCTGATTAGCCGCGATCATCACAAACAAGACATCAGTGATGCGAGGTGAGGCCCCACAAGCCCCTGGGAGCCCCAGATCACAGGCATGCTAATGAGGGCCCGTGTTACTGCGGCGTGAGGTGTCAGCCAGGCTTGTGACAGGTGCACAGAGGGGACGTTTGGGGTGGGGGGGAGGGTCCAGAGGGGAGTGAAGGCGTGTCGTAGTCCCCATGGCATCACCTCGTCCTTTGTTCTCTATGCAAATCCACTGCTGTGGCTTTCGACAGCTAGGAATGTAGCGGGTTCAAGGGCCAGAGCTGTGAGATTGCCAGGACCGAGTTGTACAAACACATGCACATGTTTTTGCAGTGCTATTTTAGAATTGTGACATCATCACACTAGTTACATGCACATAATGTCCTTGCATTGTGACTTTATCTAGAGTCATTCGCACACGCACTTGTTTTTGCACACACCCTTTGCGTTGTCACACGAGTTTCACGCATTTGCACACGCTCATATGTCTTTATGTTGTGACATCATCCAACAAGTTTCATGCGTTTGTACATGCACTTGTCTTTGTGATATGATTACAGAACATGTTGCACAATTTTGTGCATACTTAAATGCGTTTCATGCAACTGCACACACATAGATGCCTTTATTTTGTCACATGAGTTTCAAACATTTGCATATGCTCATATGTCCTTGCGTTGTGACATCATCAAACACATTGTTCGCATCCACACATGCACTTGTCTTCGCGATGCCATTGCCAAACTCATTGCGTGTATTTGCACATATGCCCTTGCGTTGTCACAGAAGTTTCACACATTTAAATATGCTTGTGTCCTTGCGTTGTGACATTAAATAAGTTGCATGCATTCACACATGTACTTGTCTGTATATAATTCAGAAACGTGTTACACGCATTTGCACACACATAGATGCCCTTGCGTTGTCACACAAGTTTTACGCATTTGCATATGCTCATGTGTCTTGTGATATCAAACAAGTTGCACGCAATTGCACACATATGTACCCTTGGGTTGTGACAACATCACACAAATTGCATACATTTGCACATAGTGATATGCTCTTGCGTAGTGACCAGTGTTGGGGAAAGTTACTTTTAAAAGTAATGCACAATATTGCATTACTCCCTTAAAAAGTAACTAATTGCGTTACTTAGTTACTTTTTATGGAAAGTAATGCAATACATTACTTCTGAAGGAAATGCAAATTCACACCTGTACATTAGAGGGCGCAGTTCAAACAAGCAAACCTTTTAGCATTGCTGCCATTTTGGAATACAGAAGAATAGGACGCAAGAGAATTAAATGAGTAAATGTATGCTCACATTTAGTCTAAAACTTTAGTCTAGAAGAACCATCATGTTTACACAGCTCACACAACGTCTCTGCACTCCCGATTTCTCATGGGGACAGGAAATCTGTCAGTCAATAAATGGGAAAACAAAGTAACTTGCATTACCTATTTGAAAAAGTAACTCAGATATTTTGTTGTAAATGTAAAAGTAATTAGTTACTTCACTAGTTTTTTGAAAAAAGTAATCTGATTACGTAACTTGCGTTACTTGTAATGTGTTACCCCCCAACACTGGTAGTGACATCATCAAACGAGTTGCATATGTGTGTCCTTCCAATGTGGCATCAGTTTCACGCATTGTCATGTGCATATGTCCTTGCATTGCGCCATCATCAAATACATTGCACACATTCACACACGCACGTCTTGCGATGGGACCAGCAAAACAGCTGACATGCATAATCTTATCTTTGCATTGTGACATTATGAAAGGAGTTTCACATATGTCTTTGCATTGTAGCATCATCAATCCAGTCTCATGCATTCACACATGCTCATATGTCCTTGTGTTGTGACGTTACCATACGAGCTGCATATTATCGCACACACACACGTCCTTGCATTGTGACAACACCAAACGAGCTTAACACATTCGCACATCATCACATGACTATTCCATTAGTCCAGCTTCGGTAAGTGATTGGTTCACGGTCGGGTAATGCTGGAGACAGCAGTAGCTAATGCTAATGTTGTTTCCCTCATGAAACAGCAGTGCTCTCAAGTCTGCCAGATTTGTTCGCAGATAATTAAAAAACACCCTCCGGCCCCTCCTCCTCACTTCTCTGTCACTGCATTCATGCTCTTAAAAGGAAATTAATTGCCACAAAATGTTGAAATCAACATATCTAAACCCAGGTTGGAGGTCCCTGAGGATGGACTAATTGGCCGTGAGGTTTTGTAATACTAAACCCAAGAGGGTGGATAAGTTTAGTGTAAAACCCCCTCTGCGTACACACGCACGGTTGTCATTAATCACATATCCTATACACACACACGTAGACATCCCAGCACTGTTTAACACAGCGAGAACGCTACTGCAGAGTTGTTAGCTTCACGCACGCCAACAGCCAGCTCTGTAATATAACACTCACAACTCAATTTAGCTGTTTAACCTGTAATCCCGGCAATATTTATTGAAGTGCAAGAGGGAAGAAAATTAGGCTATTAGGCTCTTGCAATTGAATACATTGAGAGGAGAAAAGACACTCTGTTAACTGGCAGTTGACCTCTGCGGCCTGCAGCGAACGGTTTCATGGATGCGGTCCGCGGTAATTACTGCAAATTGAATCACAGAGTGAACAGCAATGATTCTATAATGAGCACTTTTATTGGCTGGAGCGCTTTGCTGTGACATGGCCCTCCCAGGCCTCTGTAGTGTGGCACACACACACAGTAGGACCCAATGGACCATGATCAGATGGAGATTTGTGTTCCTGAGGTGCCTGATGGGTAATTTCACACCATCATGCCACACAAGCTGCTGTCATAAGACATGGATCTCTGATGGGTCATTAGCATTTCCTAACTTATTCACTATGGGTTTCTCTCTCTCGTTCTGGCTTGTTTGGAAAGTTGATGAAATTTGTCTTTGGTCGTCATTAAGTCTGCCTGTCTGTTAGCTGACACGGTCCCTTAGTAACATATGGTGTTTTTTGTATGATGTGATAGGATGCAAATTGCAATAGCTCAAGCACACAGTTATATTGGGGTAAGAACTCGAGCACACACACACAAATGCATATATTAGTGCATGCACGAATGCTCTATTACACTCTTTTTGTCGATCCCATGCTATGTTGAGTTCTGTACAGCCATCAGAGGAATATGGTATGTTAATGAGGCTTTTTTGGAACTAGTGTTGGGCGCAGAATATGTCCGTTGTTGATTTTATCCAGACTTGGGCTCCTGTCCAGGGCCTCAAAATGAAAATGAACAGCCTGTGTGTATTTTAGTATCTAATCTCCGCCACCTCTTTTCTCATGTCCCCTCAGTCTCTCTCTGTTACTCTCTTAGCATCCAAAATCCCTCCTGCCAGGTGTCCATTTAAAGGCCAGCCAAACCAAACACAGGCTGTGGACCTGTCATACACAATCACTTAGACGTCCAGTGTATTCCTCTCTCTCTCTCTTCACTGCATTAGTCAGGTGTTTTTTAGACAAACCTCAAATCATATCTGTAAGTAACCACGCACAACAAAATATGATGATCTTAACAAATCCTTGATATCACACCTTAACCATACATACCTATGATTCTGTGAGGGTATATGGAATGCTGCTTACTGATGCTATTGCTAACCATTTTGGTTCAGAATTATCAAAACATGTTACCTGTAATACGTCCCCAACCCCAATTCTCAACATGTTTACTTATTAAATAGTGTCAAATTCTAAAATACCCATCCATCCCCCCCAAAAAATATTATCCCCAAAATATCAAATTTTTTGATAACCAGTGGCCTCCTTAAACATGTTTAGGGGGAGGAAAATAATACATCATCTAAATCAATGCATCAGTTCAGATGACACTTCTGTGTGTACAAACATGCAATGTTATTTGCTTTATACATGAAAAACAAAAACTTGACATGTCTTTGCATGGTTAATATTCATATTTTTTTCAGTGTGATAGCATGCACATGACAGCATTGGCATGTATTTGCAAAGTACATTTTACTGAAAATATCATATCACAAAAATATAAGTATATGGGTGACTGACAGTAGCAAACTATGCACCTGACTTTGTCAATGTATGGACCTGTCACCACGATTCCCTTTCATTCTCTTTCTTTCTTAATCCCCTCTTTCTCTTTCTTTTGCCACAGAATTATCTCCATATGGAAATAGTGAAAGGTGGGGGTGTTGGGGTGTTGAATGGGGAGTTCTATATTAACGTCTGGCTGACATTAGCATTAGCACAATGCGTTGTGGCCTGTGGGCGATACCTGCCATCTGCATTAGGCTCCAGCCCTCGGGGAGCTTCCGTGCTCTCACTAACCCCCTAGTGTGACTCAGATTCTGGGTGAGTCACATACAGGCAGATCCTCTTTGACACAGCTTTAGAGAGCAGCCGGCCCTGTCTCACAGTAGATAACCCGCTAGGCTATCAGAGAGCTCTTGTCTCCCCTCTTAGGGTGATGTAATTTTTATTCAATCTTATAAAATGGCTGTCGCCGCAACGCAATGAATGTCTTTCACATGTTGCCTGTTTAATTTTTAAACAGAAATGATCCATGAACCTCACCATAGAGGACTCTTAGCTTTGATTACATTTAAAGCCATCACCAAGAACAAACAGATGCGCAAATGACATGGAAAGCTATTAAAGTGTGCTATCTCAACCTCCCCTCGCACCAGATCAGAGACTTAATAGCTAATATGTATATATTAATTCCATCCACTTGTTTTGTGTCTTCCAGGAAGAGATGAGCCCTCCAGTTACATCTGCACCACTTGTAAACAACCCTTTACCAGTGCATGGTTTCTGCTGCAGCATGCACAGAACACCCATGGGATACGCATCTACCTGGACACCCACCCTACTAGCTGCTCGCTTACCCCTCGCTTGGCCCTTCCTCCTCCACTGGGGGCTGATGCCTTGCCCCGTTCCCCTCTAGCCAGCTTTCTGGGTGATAGCAGCAACCCTTTCCAACTGTTGCGTATGGGTACCCCACTGTTACGAGAGCCTCCACCACCTGGATACATTGAAACCCGCTTGCCATCTACCCCGCCCTTTGTAAGCCCTCCACCACCCCGTCATCCTCTGGAACGCCTTGGCCCAGAGGAGATGGGTCTACTGTCCCAGCATCCAAGTGCTTTTGAGCGAGTGATGCGGCTGACACCGATGGGAATTGAACCGTCCATGGGCTTCTCTCAGCGTCTTCGTGAATTGGCGGGCAACAACAACAACGGTGGTCCAACTCCCCCTCTTTCACCTAACCGTGTACCCCCTATGCATCGGCTTCTCAGCCCCACTCTCTTCCAGCATGGCTCCAAACCTCTACCTTTCCTAACCACACCCTCACAGCCGCCATCAGTTCCGTCCAGAGGCAATTCTTCACCACCACTAAATCAGGTCAGCAAAGCCAAGTCCTGTGAGTTCTGTGGCAAGACTTTCAAGTTCCAAAGCAACTTGATTGTGCACAGACGTAGCCACACTGGTGAAAGACCCTATAAGTGCCATCTCTGTGACCATGCATGTTCGCAGGCCAGCAAGCTAAAGCGCCACATGAAGACGCACATGCACAAGTCAGGCTCCATAGGGAGTTCACCTGAGCAGGGAGGGCAAGACTCAGCTGGAGAGGGGCTTAAAAACAGTGAGGACAATGGCACGAGGGAGGGATTGGATAATGAGGAGGAGGAGGAAGAAGAAGAGGAGGAAGAGGAGGAGGAGGAGGAAGAGGAAGAACAGCAAAATGGGAGCAGGCCTGATTCCAACCTGAGCATGGACTCGGAGTTGAGCAGAAACAGAGAGAATGGCCCAAGACCCTCCCCAGAGGAGAAGCCTCTGGCCACTGACAGAGTGACAGAAAGCCAATACAACAACCTCGACAATCACTTGAGACTGCCACCGGGCAGCAGGCCATGCCAGGAGATGGACACAGATTCGGCAGCCAGGGATATCAACAGAGACAGGCGGCCCATGGTGAATGGCAGGGGCTGCGGCCCGGAGGATTCCATCTCAGCGATGTTTCACCGGAAGCCAATGCCTATTTCCAGCTCCAGCCTCTCTGGGTCTTCCGCCAAGAGGATCAAGGTGGAGAAGGATGTGGAGCTGCCGCAGGTGCCCGTCATATCCCCTGAAAATGTGTATTCTCAGTTGCTTGCCGGTTATGCTGCATCCCGCCACTTCATAAGGGAGCCATTCCTGGGCTTTAACGACTCCAGGCAGTCACCTTTCGGCACTTCTTCCGAGCACTCTTCATCGGAGACAGGCAGCCTGCGCTTCTCCACCCCTCCAGGGGAAATTCTGGAGGGTGGTGGGATGTCAGGGAGAAGTGGCAGCAGTACACCTCACCTCCAGCTCCGGGGTCCTGGGCCAGGGAGACCACCCAGCTCCAAGGAGAGTCGACGGAGTGACACCTGTGAGTTCTGTGGTAAGGTGTTCAAGAACTGCAGCAATCTGACCGTGCATCGGCGCAGCCACACAGGTGAGAGGCCTTACAAGTGTGACCTGTGCAGCTACGCTTGTGCCCAGAGCAGCAAGCTTACCCGGCACATGAAGACCCACGGGCAGTTTGGCAAAGAGGTTTATCGCTGCGATATTTGTCACATGCCCTTCAGTGTGTACAGCACCCTGGAAAAACACATGAAGAAGTGGCATGGAGAGCATTTGTTGACCAATGAGGTCAAACTTGAGCAGGCTGACAGAGCTTGAGACCACTTTTCAATGCACTGCATTATGGGTTTAGCTGGATAGTTTTTTTCTTGACTATATATTTTTTGGAGTGTTTTTTTTTTTTTTTTTTTGTGAAAACAAACTGCCACCTGAGAAACAAGAACACAGGGAAATGTTAGTCTGCGGTTCTAAAACCCTTCTTGCATTTCCCAGCAACTAACAGAGGAGTAGTCCATTAGGAATTCATGGAGCCTTTCTACTGTGCAATAATTTCTGTATTTATTGGATTATTTGTAATGACACATGGCATGTGCAGGTACATTATCGATGGGTTTCTAATGCATTCAGTTCCTGAAATTATATTTCTACACCCCATCTTATGATATGACAAATACTGAGATTTTGGCATTCAGCCAGTTATGTGTTCTAAACTAGTTTCCTCAAAGGAAACAAAGGGGGTAATTTCTAAAGAAGAGGTCAACTTCTAAAAATCTGAGAAAGTTTTCATGTTATTGTTGCTGTCAGTTGCCCCACTCATCATGGGTTATATTCAGTAGATAGATGTAAAGCACTGAATGTCACTTTGACAATAAAATATTCAACAATTTTAAGGGGCAAAAAACCCAGGGATGTTTAAGGCAGCTGATGCAGTTTGACTGCATCTGAATGATTTTCTATTGACAACCTTTAAAATGAAATGAAATGAAAGTTCATCAACCATGACATTTATGAGAATGACAATGTGCAAGTGACAACAAAAATGACAATATTTCCTCTACATTATTATGATTCCTGTATATAAACAGTGTTGAGGCCACCAGTCTTGCATTCCTAACATATTTTTTTTCAAAAGGCTGACATTTTTTAAATCCCTTATTTTACTTTTAAAGATCAAAATGTTTAGATTCGCTCAAAATAACACCCATTGCCATTTCTTGCCATTTCTTCCACCTTCATCTATCTCTTTATGATTGTGTTTCAGTGATGTCAAAACCTTGTACAAGGTCAAATCCTTTAATATGTTAATGGTATTATAATATGTTTATTGTGCAGTCTTGACTAATTCAGACTGTATTAACTTGTTCTTGGCAAGTCATAAGATTCATAAGCTCAAATTGGTGCATTTACTATAAAATTATTAAAGGAATGTGTTCATTCACAAATGAATCATTTCTGAAATCAAAAATGAATTAGCAGCTATTTGGACACCAATATAAAGCACAGGTGCTCACCTGAAGAAATCATTTGAGTTAACGCACACACAGGCCACTCATTTGTAGCAGCATTCTATGCACCATCCTGTGCGTTGTTGAAACTGCAATCACTGAATTGTGTTGGGGCTCTCTGGAAGCCCTGGGTGACTGCCTGTCCTCTAAAGGATCCTGGAATTAAATGATTTCCTCATTACGACCTCTGTTCCTACACACTGAATCGCCTCCACCTGTCTCCTTTCATACATCACCAGCTCAAATTTACACGACAGCCATCTCTCGCCTCCACTCTGCATACACCACGTTCTTTATCTGCATATTCACTATTTACAACATCCTGCCATTTATGTTCATGACTTTTTACAGTTTACATTTTATTTGTTGAATAGAAATTTGAATTTAAGCTAAGGCTGCACGTTTCCCACTCAAAATTAGTCAGCAGGGTACGTCATAAAGAAATGTACACAAGGACGAGAATATTTTTTTAAATATAGATGTGTAGTTTATCACCTACTTGTTAGATACTTTGCAAACTGTCAAACCTCTCTTTGCGTAAATGACAGGAAGTGGCCAAAACTTGAAAGAGAATCAGGAGGAAATGTGTAGTCAAGATAGCATGTTGAATTTAATTGCTACCAATGGCTTTTGGAGACAGACATAACCAGACAACACGGACGTGCCTCAAATTAATATTCAGCCTTTATCTTCTGATGTAGTTCAAACCCTTGCTATAAAGTGGAAAAAAAAACAACCCACGAACAAACTATCACCATCCAGTATCATTTAAATTCATTAAGAGGAATCAAATCAAATAAAGTTGTAGAGGATGATTGTCCATTTATTTGAGAAATGTAAAGTGTGCTTCATTTTTTGAGGAAAAGACTTAACGCACAGATTTCTTTGAGAAATTGCTAAGCCATTTCTTTACTGATTTATTTAGATGGACTAGAGAATTATTGACAGTGGAGGCAAAACAAAACAATTGGAATTTAAAAAAAATAACTATGACACTGTCTTTAAATGATGTTTACAGTGTTGAAGTATAAGAATACTGAGCTCTTCTGTATATGTGTTTTAAATGAGACAAAAATGTTTTGTCCTCTGTTTTTCTACAATATTGAATATCATAGCAGGGTTTTCTCCTTATTCCCTTTGTTTTCTCCTTCCCCCCTTTTTTGGTGCAGGTATTTCCGTAAATTTCTATGGATATATGCGCGTGTATGTTTTGTTCATTGTTAAATACTCAATGTATTTGTAATTTCAGTGGCATTTTATGAAATGATGCAAAAAATCTTTATATTTTGCAGTCCATTATGAAATTGTGAGTCTATTCAAATGTTTTGTCACTATATCTGTTCATAATTTTGGTAATTCCATCCACAGGAGGATGTAAAAAAATAAAATAAAAATGAAAACAAACAAGAAAATCATCTTTTGTTAATTATTTTCAATGTAATAGGGCAATCTTTTGTCTGTGTTATGAGAATAAAAAGTTATAATCATGTTAGTACCATATAATAGAAATCCATTTTATTAATTTTTATTACAATATTATGGCCTTATGGCCTTTTCTGTGTTCTGATTTAATGCAAAATTTATCATCAAAAAAATGTGGTAATAAAATGATGGCATAAAACATTAACAATTTATTAATCTTTTAAAATGTAATGAAAGTGAAAGAGTTTTTGTTAAAAATATTGCTGCACAATAGTGTTAAGTGTTAAATTTAAAACAGAATAAAAATTGTGTTCATTTCTTAAAGTTTTAATAATTTAATAGTATTATTATTATTACATTGAGATGTACATTTTACTCTGCAATACTGATATACTTAATTCACAATTTCTTCAAGTTAAACTGAATTTGTATTTTTAGTTGGTGGTGGAATGGTGAAATGCTGGTGAATTCTCAGAACAGATCTGGAGAAGTTCATGTGTTCATGTCCTCATACTGCAGACGCTGAAAGCACCACGAGCGTCACACTTGCTTGAGTATGTGTAGTAGACGAAACTGTGCCATTCATTCACACATTGACACACAGAAAATGCAGACTTCATATTTAAATTGTCTTTTCGCGGTTTAATATTCACCGACAGTAGTTCATGTCATGATATATCTCAAGTGTACGGCCCTATTTTTGTTTTGTTTTTTATGACTGAATTCCATGATTCCGTCCATGTTTTCCAGATCGCTAAATATAGAGCCCTACATGAGATAGTCTGAGGAATCAACAAACACATTTTTATTAAGTCTAAATGCATTTATGTGTTCCATTTTAATCCACTTAAACTGGCAAATTAAGCCCAATAGGGCTGATTTGCAATTGACCTTTGACCCAAGCACTTCACTAATTTGTAAAACCTCCGTCTTCACTGCACCTGCCCTTCCTCCTCTTTAGTCTGAGTGCAGTGTGCACAAAATCTTGTCTGACCTCTCTTGACCTCTCCCATCTTGCCTCATCCATTCTTGTCTTTTGTGAGGCAGGTGGGTCTTTTGTAGCTCCAACAATGTTTCATGTTGGGGAGGGGAAGCACTTAAAAACTCTTCATAGAACATTTACACATGGCCAGTCACAGCATAGACATTTCCTTCTGAATGAGCCACTCGTCGAGACCCATAAGCTAAAAGCAGTCTGACCTAGAGATATTGTAAACAATCAATTGTTTCATAGTTCATTCATCCTGTGTTGTCTTGTTCATCCTTCATGTTTAAGCAACATGTAGTGAATGTCCCTTCAAAGAGGGAAGGATGAATATGGTTACAATGGAGCCGGACATCTGGGAGACATCTTCTGCCCACAAACATCCTGGTCCCAGCACGTCCCCGACAGCTTAAAAAGTCAGATTCCCAGAGCCTCATTCATGGCACCAGTTTCCCCTCGAGGTCCCACTTTATTCACACTCTAATTATGACCGGCCACACCAATGAGCTGCCAAGTAGCTCTGACCACGTCCCCACATGAGCTGGTGTCGTAGTTCAGATATGGCGTGCCATTTAAGGTCCCTTTTAGGCTCTCGTAATGGCAGATCCCACTGGGCCTGTCCTCTCTCTGCCATGGGAAGAGACATATCTCTCTATGGTGGTGAAGTAGCCCCTTATTTGTCAGGCTAAAACGACTAGGATCCAAATAGGTCACACACAGAGAGAGTGGCAGGCAAATGAGGGGTCTGAACGAAGTGCGGTCGCAACAAACGGGTCGTCAGCAGGGGTTGTGGCTCGCGCCTTGACCATGACTTGCTACCGCAGAGTCCTAGGTTTTCACCGGATGACAGGGAGTCTTCCCAGCAGTCCCCTGCTCTATATATCCAGTTACTAATCTCTGTTCCTCTGACCACTGCCCAATCAAACTGTGTCCTGTGAGCAGGATGAGCCCATGAGGCAGACAAGACGGCAACCAGGGAAAATCTACTCCAGCTGGCCTGCCGTGGGAATGAGAGGGAATGGGGATTTTTTATAAAACAGAGATGCAGGGATGTTTGGTTTACGCTGTGGCTATTCAGCAGCTGTGGGTTCTGAAGATCTGTCCGAAACAGAGATATGACCTAAAAGAACAAAGACTTTGCAGAGTTCAAGACCTTTTACTTCCTGTCCTAGTTTAAGATGCCACCCGTTCCACTGAGTAACTGTTGTATGATGATGAAAACTAAATTGATATATTTCTTGTTATTTTTATGACTCAGGCCTGCACAAAAGCAAATGACGTGTAGCCAAGTATGGTGTTCCATACTCGGAATTTGTGCTCTGCATTTCACCCATCCAAGTGCACACACACAGCACACCCGGAGCAGTGGGCAGCCATTTTTACTGTGGCGCCCAGGGAGCGATTGGGGGTTAGGGGCCTTGCTTAAAGGCACCTCAATTGTGGGTAATGAGAGTGAAAGAGAGCGCTGTTCATTCCCTCCCCAAACTTACATTTTCTGCCGGTACTGAGACTCGAACCCTTCGGGTGACCTTCGGGTTACAAGTCCGACTCTCGAACCATTAGGCTACAATGCAGAATTGTTGATGCAGAATTGCCTCTCACAGAGTTCTACATATTCCCATTCCCTTGTTTATGGGCCCTATCATACACCCGGCGCAATGCGAAGCCAGGTGAGATGCAAGTGTTTTTTGCTAGTTTCAGCCCGACGCAGTGATCATTTTCACGTCCAGCGCCACCTTGTTTAAATAGCAAATTGACTCGCACCCATCTGTTCGCCCATGGGCGTGCTGGTCTAAAAAACTAGGTGTTTTCAGGCATATAGTCGGCGCGTTGCTATTTTGAGGCAACTGGAAACTACTGTGCCACTGACTAACAAAAACCTGGTCTAAAGTCTCAATGGCGCAGTATTTTTATTTATTTATTTATTGTTATTTAAAGAGTGCGTTAGTAATATGCACCTATAGGCGGGTGCACAACGCATGTACACTCTGCTTGTTACACACACAGGTACGCGCAGCAGCACTCAAACATTTTTAAATATTAAATATAAAAGGATTCCTCTCTTTTTGTTCGCTTGCAAATACCGCCATGTAAATAGTGAATCCGCCATGGTGCAAAGTGCAACTGGCTTTTAAAGGGAATGGGAGATGAGACTCTGATTGGTTTATTGTACATTACGCCCAAAACAAACCCATGACTCATTAAGAGACTAGGTAGCCTAGAACCCTTTTAGTCCATGCGCCGACCGTTTTTTCCATCGTAAACTAGCAAAAGTGGATTTGGACACGCCCTAAGTGCACCTGCGCCATGCGCTTCAGACCAAGCGCTTAGATCATTAAAACAGGGCCCAATGTATTACATATTTACATAATGCTTGGCAGCTACCATAAAATGTACACTGTTAGAACTTTTCAATGCACAAAAGGTTCTTTATAGTGGAAAAAGATCAACATATGACTATGTAGTATGTAGTTTCCAGCTAAAATGAACATTAGAGCCTTAAAACACTGACCACTTTTATTCATTTTCACAAAAATTATGATTAATAAAGCAAATTATTTATAAAATAAAATTTATTTTCATGTGGTTCCTTGCACAATACAATGTCATGACCTCAAAACACACACCATAGTGCATGATCTGTAAATAAACACTTTTTGATGTTTGCATCACATAACCAGCTTCATATATATAGCCTTTCCAATGTAGTAAACTTGCTTGGTAGCTCACCTGGTACAGTGTTGTATTGGAACGCTCAGGTAAGAGTCCCATTAAACATGAGTCACTATGCTTGATAAAACAGCTAAGTTAAGAACTGTTCACTGTTTTTTTTAGGGACTCAAAATGGTTCTACCATGCACTCTAAAAAATGCTGGGTTGTTTCAACCCAAATATGGGTTGAACCCCAGCAGTTGGGTTAAATTTTTAAATTTAAATTTTTAACCCAAAGATTTGGGTTGAAACAACCCAGCATCTTTTAGAGTGTGGCATTGCTGCAAAAAATTTTTTTTCACACTGCAGGATTTCTCTCAAGCTACCATTTTGATAAAGTAGTCAGCTTCACTAGAAATTGCTATTTCAACACTGAAGCTATTTAGGTAAGGGGCAAAAATATATCGCAGTCAGAACACTGATGTAGCATGTTGTAAACTGCTAATCATTAAAAAAAAGTACCTTGATACTGGAAAATCTACATTCTGCTAAAGAAAAATATATTTAAGCCATTAGTGTCGCTACTAGTGAGATACTCCTCAACACTAACTAAATGTCGTTTTTTTTTTTTTTTTTTTTAAATGGTTAACAACCAATGTTTTGTTTAGTTGCTAAGCTTGTGAGATGAACGTCACCCTAGAAAAGGGGGCTGAGGGTGTGAAACTATGTTGTTTCAGTTACCATTGTATTCAATGGCATGCTGACACCCATTCTGCACAGTCCGATATTAATTTTCCTCTGCAGAACAATTCCATTTGTATAAATGAAATATGAGCTCGGGTCATGCTGATACAAGCTCTGGAGATACTTGATGACACACTGGAATGGGGGAAACAGTGAAGCGTAGCCTGTATATAATGAAAAACCACACCTACGGTCTGAATAATTGCCACCACTCTCTCCAAGTTGCAGTCATTTGAATTCCTGTAGTCAGACCTCCCTGGAGCACCCAAACAGAGGTGAATTACTGAACTATTTAGACTGCCTCTTCTCTACCTCGGGGGGGTCAGTGTAATTGTTGACACTGGAGTCCGCGCTTGTCCCGGCGAAATATGAAATCTTCTCATTTGATTTGGACTGTAATTATGTCGTAAAAGCAAACTGGCTGTGAAACTGCGGCCCCCGCCAGTTGAATTTGCTTTCATCAAGTGCAGACTGGCTTAATTACAGAGTACAAGATCAGCCATCTTTCAGCACACAAGCCTCGTCTGTTGTTTTATTTTCAGAGCCGTATCGTTCCTCAATTTGAAGCTAATCACAAGGTGATTGTGCTGTTCACAGCGGCTCGAGAGGAATTTTGACACAGAGAGCAAAGAGTCTAGGTGATCTCTTGTGCAACTTTCAAGGTTGGGTGAACTTCTAGCCCTCCTAATTTTTTAATGGTCAGGTATTCCTAGTGATAGTGTATTTTAAAAGAGGCAGATGCCGCAAGTAAAATGTGTCAGATATGCCATAAATCAATGTCAACACTGTATAAGTGTGTATAAGTGTCATTTTTTTCAAGGTTAAAATATTCAGAGACAAGTATAAGTAAGCCATTCGGAGGTTGAGCCCCCTTAAAAATGCAAATGCTATCAGAACATGTTTGTTTGCGCATCCCATCCAGAGGTGTGTTTCCCAAAGCCAATTATGGCTGCAAGTTCCGTCGTTACCAACACAATTCAACAGAACTTGCGACCACAGTTGGCTAACGATGCTTGGTGTGAATTTGGAGTGGGACTGTTTATCAAATCAATGACAGGAAGGGGGAGTGTTTGAATATAATCATTATATTTGTCCATTTGTTGTCACCAGTGGTGCATAAAATATGTATTTTGTTAAAATTACAGATTTAAAACAACTTAAACTTACTTAATTGCATTAATAAGACTTAATAAGAATGATAATTTGTTTGTTATTACATTAATTTTCTTACCCTATTGTACCCCTAAAATGTTTTATAAATCCAACACAATTGGAGAAATTAAATTAAACTACTTAAACTTAATTCAAAAGGGGCTATATGTAGAAGTCAGAGACCTTTGTTATTAGCGACACCGGTGGCTGTTAAGTGAACTGCAGCCAGAAAATTATTGCTTGTGCTCGCACTATGAGCACTTAATGTACAAGAAAATGAACGTGATTCAAGGCCCCGATATATTCACGGCAAAGTTATTTTTTTGTTTTTCAAAGCATCTGATCATTGTGATGTGGATATGTTTGCACCAGCTCTGCAATTCTCCAGCATCATGTCGACAGATGAGGTAATTAAAATTACACTGTTATGATAGTTTGATTATATATATATTAAGTATATTTGAGACTGTAGACTATATATACAAATCTATGTGAGACAATAGTTTGAAATAATCCCTTTTTGTTGCATGACACATTGGCATTACAGTACCTACAGAGTAGGTCTTTGGCATTAAAGGGTTAGTTCACCCAAAAATAAAAAAATAATGTCATACTCGCCCTCATATCGTTCCACACCCGTAAGACCTTCGTTAATCTTCGGAACACAAATTAAGATATTTTTGTTGAAATCCAATGGCTCAGTGAAGCCTGCATAGCCAGCAATGACACTTCCTCTCTCAAGATCCGTAAATGTACTAAAAACATATTTAAATCAGTTCATAACGCTCTGAAGCTTAGTGAAGCAGTGTTTTGGAATCGGCCATCACTATACAGTATAAGTATTTTTTTTTTTTTTTTTTTTTTTTTTTTTTGGCGCACCAAAAATATTCTTGTCGCTTTATAATATTAATATTGAACCACTGTACTCACATGAACTGATTAAATATGTTTTTAGTATATTAATGGATCTTGAGAGAGGAAGTGTCGTTGCTGGCTATGCAGGCCTCACTGAGCCATCGGATTTCAACAAAAATATCTTAATTTGTGTTCCGAAGATGAACGAAGGTCTTACGGGTGTGAAACGGCATGAGGGTGAGTAATAAATGACATTAGCCACTTAGAACGGTTCTTAGAATGGTAAGGAACGTTTCCAGTTGTGTTTCCACTGGAGCAGTGGCGTGCACAGACCTTGTCTGTTGCCTGGCTACCGTTGCTGGCTAAGCGCTCTATTTGAGCGACGTAAACACAAATTAATAATAAAATTAAAAGAAATATCTAATCATCCGCCATAACGCGGTCGTTATTACATCTCATATCATAAGTAAACCGTTGCGTTACCAAGGCAACGACTTACGCTTTATATTACATTCCAAAGAGCGGCCGTTATCAGCCCCACAGTGGAAAACGAAACCAAAACCGTACCAGCTGGTCCGGATCGGCACGGAATGGAACGGTTACGCAATGAGAACCGTTCGGCCCGATGGTGGAAAAGCGGCTATTATTTTCATTTTTGGGTGAACTAACCCTTTAACCTGAACATTGTATAAGCATTCGGCCCTGTCCCAAATAACACGCTTTATACAGAGCCGGTGCCAGGTCACACAAACTGGGAGGGCATTCATAATTTTGGAGGGGGCAATCGTGCATGTGTTTTTTTAAGGCATTATTTTACAAGATGTTTTAGAATGGCTATTAATTCCTTGGGGATGCGTCATGCAGCCACACTATGACAGGTGTGTATCGCGTTTATTTAGTTTTTCCTTTTATTCAAAACATTTAAAAACTTGTTAACTATATCATGAATTATATGATATACTCCGATTGTCAAATATGTGGAAGTGAAGGTGTTTTGTCATTTAAACACCTTTATAATGATCATGTTAGTTGACATAACGTGTCATATCGTGAGTTTGCACTGCAATTCAGAGGATCTGTTGGATTTACATCATGTAAATTCGTCTATTTTTTTCCCCAAAATACATAAAAGTGGCTGGTGAACTGGGAGAAGAATAAACTTGATTGTTGAATACAGAATGTATCTGATATGAATAAAACACTCTGTCAAATTATAATTGAAAGGATTATTGCAGCTTCCATATCATTGGAATTTGAATTTAACAAACTATAAATGTCTTTTTTATATATAGCCTAGTACTTCATTTAAATTTTGGAAACCTCAAATAAACATTTTGTGGTTGAAAACACAAAAGTTGTGAAATATGAAAAGCACTGAGTGCGTCCGTCTCTGGCTCAGCGCCAGCCAAATTGCAAAAGCAAGTTTGAATTTAGCAGTGATGCACTAAACGTTCTAATCACATCGGTGTGATCGTACACGTAAAAGGGTTAAAATCGATCAAGTTTCGGGAGTGGATGGGGGATAAATTGAAAATGAAGGGGCACAAATCAGATCAATGCCCCCTTTTGCCCCCTTGTGGCACCAGACCTGGCTTTATATGCACTTAGGGTCTTGTGGACTTAAAATGGCCACTGCATGTACGTGACCATTAGGGTGTCCCATTTGCCATTTTAGGTTTCAGAAGTGTGCTCACGAGTGGTCGATATGCGCCCTTGATTCGCACTTTTGCCAAGCCCACACTGAAGCAAGCTCCGAAGCAGACTTCACGAAATGGGAGATATTCTGAAATGCCTTTAAAAATTGGTGCAAATCTAAACATAATGTACATGCGCACATATTTGCAAATTAACTGTAAAATAGCCAAGACAAAATATGAACTTGTGAAACACAATATATAATTTGCATTATAAAATTTAGATATGACAAGACTGGTTCTAGGCAGGGACGTCTCATACTTTTGTGAATAAATACATGCTCTTCTTTTACAAGCAGATAATTAGCTCCTCATATTCAAGTGACTTTTATATTTCTCTGTTTTATGGCAAGACATCTTGAGAAGTGTCTGCTCAGCACAGAGCTTGTTACATGGTAAGTGAAGACAGATACTTTCACACAAATGCTCCAGCAGGATACCATACGCTTCAGGTTGTGCTGTGTTTCTGTTCACATTTAAACCCTCTAGACTGTCAAATAAATTGAATAAGCCTCTTTGTCTTTGGTTAACACCATCCATAAAATGTTCAAAGCTGCCAAAACCTCTGTAGTTTTTTCACATCTTGCAAAATTATGTCTATATAGCCTTCACATTCATACTACTGCGAAACACCTTAAGTGAAACGCAGCACAACATCACTGCAGACAAGAGCCAACCAACCATTTTCCGAAACAGGAAGGCAGAAGATTGAAGACCTCATGTAGGGTAAATTCCTAGTCCAAAACGTGAGCAGATCACTGAGTTAGAACAGACGGCATAAAAACAGACGATGGTGGTGAATCTGGGCTGTCTGGAGTTTGACCTCTTGTGTCTCAAGTGCATGCTGGGGAATCAATGGGAGGGTCTGGAGGGCCCCGGGGTCATTGTGAGCGTGTCTGTAGGATGCGTTCCTATTGTGAGTGCTGACGGGAGTTCTTTATAATGCAGTCACCTGTGTTTGGGCAGGTGGCTGGAGAAGAGCTCACATCTTCCCGCATGAGGGTCCTCTTTGTCCCACAGCTTAAAGGACTCTGCCTCATTAAAGGGCTTTTAAGAGGTTAAGGAAAATAGACTTTTCTTTGGCGTGAGAGAGAGGCGCTAGAGGGTGAAGGTAGAGGTGAGAGAGGAAATGCTTTTGATTCAATAATGGTGTCTGTTTTGACTTATTTTTCAGATTACAGTTGATAATTAATTGTCATTAATGTTACAGTATGTATTCAGAATCAATCTGGTTTTACACAACATAAGTCGTATAGTGTTCTCTAAAATATGTTTAAAAAAATTACAGAAAAACTGTAAAAATGCTTAAGCTGTAAAAGGATTAGTTCACTTTCAAATGAAAATTACCCCAAGCTTTACTCATCCTCAAGCCATCCTAGGTGTATATGACTTTCTTCTTTCTGATGAACACAATCAGAGAAATATTAATAAATATTAAATATCCGCATTCGAGCTTTATAATGGCAGTAAGCATTACCAAATGAGTATGAGCTAAAGAAAGTGCTTCCATCCACATCCATCCATCATAAACATATTCCAGAGAGCTCCAGGGGGGTTAATAAAGGCCTTCTGAAGGGAAATGATGCGTAAAAAAAAAAACATATTTAACAAGTTATGAAGTAAAATATCTAGACTTCCGTATTCAAGTTACAAAGAAAGTGTAAACTAGCGTCGCATCAGTTAAGCTTTTTCCATAAGTTGAATAGAAGCACCTAACCATGGTTGTAAGCCTAAACTGTAAACTTGTCCCTCATATCTGATTGGTTGATTGGAATGTTGTTCCATGTTCAACAAAGATGTTGATCCAGGAACATGTTTCACACTTGGTGAAATCAGGTTCTGCATCAACAGCCACAAAAACCTTTTCACCATATTTTTGAAATACAACCCGAATTCCGGCAAAGTTGGAATAAAATGAAAACTCAAAGACTTTCAAATCACATGAGCCAATATTTTATTCACCATAGAACATAGATAACATAACAAATGTTTAAACTAAAAAATTTTACAATTTTATGCACAAAATGAGCTCATTTAAAATTTGATGCCTGCTACAGGTCTCAAAAAAGTTGGGACGGGGCATGTTTAACATGGTGTAGCATCTCCTCTTCTTTTCAAAACAGTTTGAAGACATCTGGGCATTGAGGTTATGAGTTTCTGGAGTTTTGGTGTTGGAATTTGGTCCCATTCTTGCCTGATATATGTTTCCAGCTGCTGAAGAGTTTGTGGTCGCCTTTGACGTATTTTTCTTTTAATGATGCACCAAATGTTCTCTATAGGTGAAAGATCTAGACTGCAGGCAGGCCAATTCAGCACCCGGACTCTTCTACGACGAAGCCATGCTGTTGTAATAGCTGCAGTATCTGGATTTGCATTGTCCTGCTGAAATACCCTGAAATAGACATCATCTGGAAACCTTTATATACCTTTCAGCATTCATAGTGGCTTCCAAAACATGCAAGCTGCCCGTACCGTATGCACTTATGCACCCCCATACCATCAGAGATGCTGGCTTTTGAACTGAACGCTGATAACACGCTGGAAGGTCTCCCTCCTCTTCAGCCCAGAGGACACGGCATCTGTGATTTCCAAATTTGTCAAATTTGGACTCATCTGACCATAGAACACTTTTCCACTTTGAAACAGTCCATTTTAAATGAGCCTTGGCCCACAGGACACGACGACGCTTGTGGACCATGTTCACAAATGGCTTCCTTTTTGCATGATAGAGCTTTGGTTGGCATCTGCAGATGGCACGGCGGATTGTGTTTACTGACAGTGGTTTCTGGAAGTATTCCTGGGCCCATTTAGTAATGTCATTGACACAATCATGCCGATGAGTGATGCAGTGTCCTCTGAGGGCCCAAAGACCAAGGGCATCCAATAAAGGCCTTCAGCCTTGTCCCTTATGCACAGAGATTTCTTCAGTTTCTCTGAATCTTTTGATGATGTTATGCACTGTAGATGATGAGATTTGCAAAGCCTTTGCAATTTGATGTTGAGTAACATTGTTTTCCACAATCTTTTTACACACTCTTTCTCAGATTGGAGAGCCTATGCCTATCTTTACTTCTGAGAGACTCTGCCTCTCTAAGACATCCCTTTTATAGCTAATCATGTTACAGACCTGATATCAATTAACTTAATTAGTTGCTAGATGTTCTCCCAGCTGAATCTTTTCAAAATGTCTTGCTTTTTCAGCCATTTGTTCCCCCCGTGTCAACTTTTTCGAGACCTGTAGCAGGCATCAAATTTGAAATGAGCTCATTTAGTGGATAAAAGTGTAAAATTTCTCAGTTTAAACATTTGCCATGTTATCTATGTTCTATTGTGAATAAAATATTGGCTCATGTGATTTGAAAGTATTTTAGCTTTCATTTTATTCAAATTTAAAATTCGGGTTGTATAATGAGGCAAATAATGTGTGAAAAAAAAAAAAAAACCTTTGTTAAAACCTTCAGAATATAGATAGGAATAAAACTGTAAAGTTCTACTGAAGTGGAGCTTTCTGGCTCGGTCCATAAGAAAAAACTCATTTTCAGAAATCAGCTTTTAAAGATATGTACTCAAATTGAAATCTACAGATATCAATAAATAAAGTGTAATAAAATAAACACTTAAATATTTATTTTGGATGTTTCCTATCCACTAGTCAGTTCAAACTGATGGGTTGTGTAGGTAAATATTAACACCATTTATTGACCAGACAAAAAGATTGGTCTGTGCTGCTGCTTACCTTAGCAGAACTTTAATTGTCAACTACCTTACAGATGTTTTACTGGCATCCTTTTATTTAAAAGTAGTTTCTGATGGTACTGAAGCAGGAAGGAGGACGACTTTGATTATGACGTTGTTTGAATTTCGGCTTCAATTAATAGACGATTTATAAATGAATACTTCTTTTATTCTTGTAATGTGTAAAATATGAGTAAGAAAAAACTAGATTGTTTTACTTAATGATGTAAATTCTGGCAGAATGAATGGATGGCTGTTTATGTAAGAGACTGAAGCGTAACTTGATTTCTAGCTAACTAGATAAGTTGGTCAGGGAGATTAAATTTGATCACACGATCATGCTAATCCAAATGTTAATCTGGAAACTGATGATGAACCTGTTTGAAATGTGAGCTATTTTGGCAAGAAAGAGAAGCAGATAAACAAATTTCTGGTCTAACGCAAACGTAGCATTACACATGACACAGGGTCATCTGCCGTACTAAAAACGTTCCAGCTTTCATCTTTGTCGCGTGGCTCTATTTATAAAATCCTATTAATTAGCCATTATTTTTATGTCTTTGCATCAGGGTAATTTCCTGACACTCGAGGTCTCCTTCCTGTCACTCATTAGCCTTTATTATGTGGCGTCTTGTGTTTTTCTTTGCTAGCCCCTCATCCGCTGCAGCACAGTCAGTCATGGACCACCAGCTGGAGGCACTTATATCTCCGCAGTTCAGATGCCTTGTGTCCATGGGAATCTGCATCATTAGCCCAATTCAACAAGATCATTTGCTCATGTTGTTGGAATAATCCTAAAGAATCACTCTGAAGCTCACATATAGGCCATGTAAACCCCCTTCTCTCTGTTTGGCATGAGATTTGTTTTGCTCTTCACAATTTGGCAGGGTCTTCACCCTCCAGGTAATGTTATGCTGCTGAAGTGTGATCAGTCAGGCAATTTGAAGAACTTTCATTGAGTGCAGAAGATTGGAGGAAGAGACAGGGGATAAACACAAGCACACCCACATGCAACGCACACACGACACCGACCAAACACAGCCGCTGAAATTTGCATGGTGCTCGGTAATACATTAGTGAACATCACTTGGCAATCTGTTCATTCCGGCTTAATTGGATTTTAATACCGCCTCTGATCTTGTTTTCTAATTAACGGCAGTGGCTGGCAACCAAGCAGAACCGTGCAGTGAACAACACCTTTGATCCCGGCCATATGGAGCTCCTCCAAGCATTCCTCGGATAGAGAAATCCGTCACCTCAATGCAGGGTGTAAAGGTATGGGGGCGAAGCGGGCGGGGGGAATGGCGTGGCGCAGGCCGGCGCTCCGGGTGGCTTTCCTATTGATTAATTTTCCTCACGATTGGTTGTGATCACAGATAAATAAAACATGAGCTGGTGAACTGATGCAAATAAGCCCTTGCATGCTTTAGGGAAATGTCAATTGCTTTTCTAATCTGTTTATTTCTCCCCTCGTGGCCTCTCTCTATCTCTCTCTCTCTGTTTTTGATGAAGACCTGCTGAAATGTATTCCTTTTCTTCCTCTGGCATGTCTTGTGAAGTACATCCTGAACTGTTTTTGTTATTGAATGCCATTTGAAAAAGAAAAGATGCCCTAGTACAAGCAACACACTGCACTATGTGATCGGTATACTGTATCTTCCCCTTTGGCATATCTGGGCAATTTTTGAATAAGTTTCTGTACGATTTAACACATCCTTAGAACCAAAAAAATGACTTTAGGAAATTGCATTGTGCCATCACAAGCTACAGTAAATTAATAAGCTTGTCAGTTTTAAATATAAGTTAGAATAATACACTTGTGGTCAATGTCATGACAATTTTTCTTTTTTTTTTTATTAAACAAAAAATGAGAGGAAAAGTAAACGAAGACTGTTTTTAGGACCCTTTTATGATCCAAGTACAATACAATTATGTAACAGTTTATTTTGATATAGTCAACTTTAGATGTTCTACTAACTTTAAGTAACTTCCAAGCTGTCCATAATTATGCGGCACTTAAAGGGGTGGTTGATTATGATTTAATTTTTTTAACTTTAGTGTGTAATGTTGCTGTTAGAGCATAAAAAAAGTTATTACGCCCAAAGTTCAATGCAAAGTGAGAAATTTTTTTAAAAAAAATTCTGTTTAAGGACTACAACAAACAGCTGGTAGGGACTACAATGAACTTCTTCCTGGGTTAGTGACATCACTAACCCTAAAATTTACATAAACCCTGCCCCCGAGAACATGCAACAAAGGGGGTGAGGCCATGTTGGGCTTGTTGTAGTAGAGTTGTTGTAGTAGAGTGTTGCTTCACAAACGAGGGTCAATTCAACACTGGATTTGCGCAAAAGATTAACATCAACTTCACAGCAACCACATAAATTTATCCACTAACTTTACAACTTAAACATTTGAAGGATAAATAAGCAGAAATAAGCCAATAATTAATGGTTAACTGAATGTACAGTAAATGTTACGCATACAGTTACACTTTATTTTAATAGTCCACGTTAGACATTGCTTTGCCACTAAGTCAACTAAAGCCCAAAGTATAGTTCACTTTTTACATGCGAGGGTCAGTGTGATGCAAATTTTATCATCAGAAGAGTATGCGCACTGCTGGATTTTTGTAACAGCACTTATTTGTACGCGCAGGTCGCACATGAGCATTTAATTTTTTGCAGTAATTAGTTTATCCACAAGGTGGCAACCGTGCCCTGGGGGTGTCATTTCACAAGGTAGTCAAAGAAAAAACTGCATAAACAGAAGAGACAGGAACGCATGCAAGCTACAGTGACAAAGGAGGCTTATATAGATGAGAGATTGTGTGAAGAGGTTAGAATGTACCCTCATTTGTACAACTCTAGCATGAAAGAATACAAAGATGTTTACATGGATTGTAACTCGTGGCGAGAGATTGCTCAAAACTGCGCATGCGTCGAAAGCCTGTGTATGAGTCAAATAAAGCATACTTTCCAAGGCTGTGCATTCAACTGTGTGCGTACACTAGCGTACGCATAAAAAACCGAAGTATACCCAAGGCTTAAGTGTAGTTAGAGTATTAGTAGACTGTTAGGTTAGGTGTTAGGGTTCAGGTTAGTAGAATAAGTTGACATGCACTTGCAAAGTTACTTATAGTCGGTGGAGAATCAAAATAAAGTGTTGGCAGATATTAAGCAGACAGTCTACTAATACTCTAATGAGAGTTATTTGACATGTGGTTGCAAAGTTACGTATAGTCAGTAGAATATATAAAGTGGACCATCGAAATAAGGTGTCACCCCTTTTAGCTATTATGCCAACTTAAACATTTTGTGTGTGTGTGTAGTAAGTGATTCACAATGCTATATTTCTGTGATTCACCAAACTGAACAATATGAATCAATATGTTTAATTTGTGTTGATTTTACAGTTTTGAGTAATAAATTGTTGAAATTGTATAATAAAGACAACTTGACCCCCTGTTCTAAGGTGAAAAGTATAACCACAATAATTATTGATTTATATGGCACTCATTGAGTGAAGTTCAAGTTTATTTGCCTGAATAAGCCAGTAATTATGGCTAGGTTGTCAGTAATACAGTTTAGTAAAGACAAGTTCTGGTGTGTTCATGTTTAACTGCATAAATAATGGCTGTAGGAGCAAAATTAGCTCAAATGAAATAATTAATTTATAGGGAATTATAAAGAGTCATTTAGTTTACGACCGAGCAACTGAATCGTCCAGCATTCATCTGCTCGGACCGTAATAAGCTCTTGTAGCGGATGTGAATATCCAACTATTGTGAAAACACTAATTAATAGCTAAGTAACAGGATTGACAGTTTAAGACATTAAATCTTTGAGCACATAATACAAGACACTTTCTTTTAAAATCTACAGGAGACTTTATTTATTCTAACACAAACTAATCTAACACAACACGCACACACAAACAAACATTCATTCACGTTGCAGAAAGAAAGGAAATGAGAGAGAAAGGGTTTTAAGAGAGAATTAAATGATGAGCAGGATTTCTAGCAAAATATGCACTTCAAAAGACCTGACCTGAACGAACCATGAATTATTAATTTAATGCACCAGTTCAGTTTTAGAATCTGGAGGTACTTGCTTGTCGAGTCGACTTTAAATGGGAAACTCCTCGTCGGCGTGGAGAGAAGGGTTTTCCGAGTCGATGATTTGTCTTTTCAGGTCCGGATGGTGGTCAGGTAAAAACGTAATCACGTTTGAGCGTGCTGGCAAAATGAAAGGAAGTCTCTTTGTCGTGGCTGGAGTTAAAGTTGAGGCGGCAAAAGTCATTGGTTAAACTTTGCGGCAAAACTTAGAACACGAGACTCTCAACAGAAAAGATAGTTAAGTAAAAGAAACGAAAAGTGAGTGAAAGTTGAATGGCTTGAATGAGTCATTTGTCAGCTTAGTCTTGTCTTCGTTTTGTTCTTCTTGTTACTCGTTACTCTTCTTCTTGCTCTTGTTCTGTGATGTGACTATTTAAACTTAGGTGTTTGCCCCAAACATCAAAGCTGTAATTGTAATGCTTAATACAGAGTCTTAAATACATGGCACTCACAGCGTGAGACACTGAAAAACAGTGACAAAATTGTAGCCAGTGATAGGCTTCTGTTAAATGATATAGAAATAAAACTATATAATTATTATTTTTTTATTTACTGTCAAGTACAGTGAATGGCCTTCTGCTGAATAGTGAACTAAAGTACATCTGTGCAGCTTCACCTGCACCGCTATATATAGGGTTCCACTTGAGGAACTGCTATTGAAATGATGTTTTTGCCCTTCAGAACGTAATTATTTAACTTAATGTGCAGTATCTTTAAGAGCGGGGCTCTTTGGCTAATATTCTTATGTGCTTTACCCCACAGTCCTGTTTTAATGGCAAAAAATCGTGCCACTAGTAATGAGTAAAAACTAGATTTGAAGTTAATATAAGATAACAGTATTCATCAAGGTTCAGGTCTAATTATTGACACCAAGCTGTGTTTTCTGAATGCACAAATTCGGCTGTCAGTGATTGCATGTTAAGTCGAACTTCTGCTTTATATCTGTGCTTGTGTAAATGCTTACAATAATAAAGAAATCAAACAAACAGGATGATGTTTCATAATATTATGCATGAATTATTCTTAACCCATTAATGTACGCACCCTTGGCCTTCTTACAATGTGCATTTTAGAGCTGTTTCTTCAGTTATGCATAAGAGACATGTTCTGTAGTCTGTTTGAAAAATTCACACAAGTATTTTGATGCTCTGTTTAGTAATTAAAGTTCTTTATGGGAAGTTGATACAACAACAATTCAAAATTGCTGACAAAAGAGATTATTTAGATTATTTACCTCTGTTTATTCTAGGAGATCCAGGTAAAAAAAAAATTAAAAAAAATAAAGGAGAACACTTTATTTGTCCTTGTTAAACATTACATTTATTTACTACAGTAAAAACAGTAAAATTATGTGTAATTACAAGTAACAAACACTAAATGTAACACTATTTTAGTTTCATTGTTATACAAGTTACATGTAGTTACTGTAGTAATAACTATAAATTATGCAATTAACCCTAAACCAAACCTTCATCCAAACCCTAACCCTATAGCAAGTACAAGTAGTTAATTATTATTACTCAGTACTTAAATGTATAATTACACTGTGACACCTTATAATAAAGTTTAACCCACTAAACCGAACACTAAATCTATAGTAAGTACATGAAGTTGATTAATATTGCTCATACTTTTTTGTGTAATTACACTGTAACAAGTTCACCTTAAAATAAAGGGTTACACTTTATTTTAAGGTGTCCGTGTTAAAGTGAATGTATACATTTAAGTACTGAGTAATAATAATTAACTATATGTACTTACTATAGGGTTAGGGATAGGATGAGGGTTTGGTTTAGGGTTAATTGCATGTAATTATGCATAATTTATAGTTATTAATACAGTAACTACATGTAACGTGTAACAACGTCTTACCAAATAAAGTGTGACCAAATAAATAAAAATGAACTACTACAATATATTGAAGGAAACATGACGAAAAAAAAAAAATAGATTTAACAGTTTTGTTCCTATAGTGTGTGAAGTGCTGCAATGTGACCAAGATAGCACAACACACAATTCCATTCACAAGCAACCAGATTCTAGAATTGTGAACATGGAAAATCTCGCAAAATCTCTCTTGGTCAACCATGACTTTAAAGTAAACAAACATGGCGGACGACGGGCAAGAAGAAATGGTGATAATAGTGCGTGGACTGCTTTTTACAGAAAGTTTGCGGGGGGGAAAAAAAGTTTGGATGAAGTAGTATTATGCTTCTGTCAGCTCGCTTTATGATTGGGTATCATTTCGTCCCACATGACAATCTAAAGAGCGCATATGCATGCATGGTTTCAAAGTCAAGTTTTTTAAAAGAATACCATTATCCTCTCTGTGTAAACTACAAAAAAGTGAATTTGTGAAAACGGTGATCTCATGCACACGTAGTGTTTCTTTACAAAGTGACATCGCCAACTACTGGCCTGGCATTCATAATACAGCATTTTAAGTCGTTTTTGCGGATCCGTGTGAGCAGGGATTGTTTTGACAACGTATTCATCTGTACTCAAAAAACTCAAAAGAAATTTTTTTCCATTTTTAGTTCACCGTTGTCATGTATACGTACCTTAAGCCCGGAACACACCAAGCCGACGGTCAGCCATTGGGCAGTTTTTGTTCATCAGCTGACTAAGTTTTCTCAGTGTGTTCCGCACCGGAACACGGCTAAAATTGGTCCTCATCTGCTTTTTTTCGACATGTTGAATCGACGTCGGTCAGTCGGGCCATCTGATCATTCTGATTAGCTGTTCAGCTACTGCCACCTGCTGGTACGGAAAGGCATTTCTTCTTACGCAGGTGCAGAACGGACGTGCTACGTGGCCGTCGGGTGTTGAGCGTCGGTTTGGTGTGCCAGGGCAACTTTGGACCCAGACGCTGCCAACCTGAGCCAACCCCACAGTAAGCTTTCGTCACCGCTAGTTCGTCAGCGTCGGCTTGGTGTGTTCTGGGCTTTAAACAGAGAGGAGAAACAGGAACAAATGGAAACAACACAAACTGTCAAAATAAGAGTAAACAGAACGGAACATAAATGTGACAAAGTAAGCATGTTCTCTTTTTTGGAGGGTGGAGGGTGGGGGTTGGGGGATGGGGTCTTTGTAAAGAGTTATCAGTGCTAGAACTGTCTGTGTCGTTTTCTGGAAACTGTACATAGCTGTGTGTCCTTTATGCACAAGTGTCTCTGGGATTGGAGGGCCTCAGTACCTGCTTTGTTCTTGTTCAAATGTAAATTTGTTGTTTTGTATTTTTTGGTCTTTTGAACATCCTGAAATATAATTTCAAAAACTCTAAACTGACACCACTGAGTCAGTGTTTCTGTCAGGCTCATGCCGTTCTGCAATAACTACAGAAATTTTATACTGCAAAAAATTAAGTTCATGTTTTTCAGATCCATCTCATATATTAATATCAGAATTCCAGGATCTTCCCTTTAATCTCAAACATTTAAAACTCTTTACAGTTTACAGGTCTTTGATCTCTTACCTGACTGTCTGAGGCCTTACAGTCAGAGCAGCTGGAATAAAGAGAACTAGAAAGACTGAAAGGACACAGTAACCTAGCCTGTGTTAATGCCCAGTGGCAGAGACAATCAATTCAACTGTTGTTAAAATGTCCCAGCAATGTCAATCAGCATGACTCCCTCCGGCAAAACAGCGGTTTAAAGTCAAAGAGATGTACCTTTATACCGGCGCATTAATTTTCTGACATGTCACTCAAGTTGGTGAAAATAACAAAGGTATGTAAAAGATCACAACATGCTGAAGACAACTAGTCCATAAACAAAAGCATAATGATGTTGTGTATCTTTGTATGATTCATCTCTTGTTTTATTTCCTGTTCTATGATACATCCTCCTGTGTATTTGCATGAGTGAGTGTGCGCGAGCGAGCGTGTGTGTGTCAGAGACAGAGTGAACTTAAAACTAAGATATTTATCATTATGGAGATGGTAATGGTGACACATATATTGAGCAAACTGCTTTGCGAAGTTTTGGTGAAAACAATGAAGCAAAGGTCATTTTCCATTTTTTTTTTTTTTTTTACGAGATTACGCATTACACAAGTTTTGAGATGAGTTGTGAGTTATAAAAACTAAATAATATTCATCAATGAGTCATTTTTATCTGATCATTCTATTACATGACCATTTAACTTCTTGAAGTGCACAGTCCTGACCTCGGGATTGACGTCACTTTGTAAATATAATTTATTCCTGTGATGCAAAGCTAAATTTTTAGCATCATTACTCCAGTCTTCAGTGTCATATGATCCTTCAAAAGTAATTCTAATATGCTGATTTTCTGCTCAAGAAACATTTCTTATTATTCTTATTAAACAGTTTTGCTTGTTATTATTTTTGCGGAAACCGCAAAAATTTTTCTCCAGGGATATTTGATGAATAGCAAGTTCAAAAGAAGACTATTTATTTAAATATATAGATTTATTTTGTATTTTGATTTTTTGTAACATTATAAATGTCTTTACTGTTTACTGGCTTTTGATCAATTTAAAGCATCCTTGCTGAATAAAAGTATTAACTTATTTTCAAAAAAAAAAAAAAAAAAATGACTGACCCTAAACTTTTGAATCTACAATTGCACCATAAAATATAAGGAGTCATTTTGTGTGAGTGTTTAGTTTAGATGACTTAAAAGCTACTGAATTAAAGCTACTGAAGTTATTCAGTCAGTGACACTAAAGGCCTCTTCATGTGTCCCCATTAGCTTTACCACAATAGTAGGTATTGAATGAGCATAAAGATTTTTTACATCAGCTATTTAAGAATGGACTTTAAAAGCTCTAGAAGAGCGTGTGTTTTCAATGGATACATCAAGGTTTAACTAATTAAAAAATATGTATAAGGTGACTATTTGTTCAATATGACCTGCTAAAATGTATTTGACATGTTTGCTGTTCAGTAGCATGTGGTTATAAAATGGTCATGTTCAAATTTTTTTGATGACCAGAGATGGAATGATGCATCAGGGTAAAAATACAAATGTGGTCACACAGGTTTGGGCTGAACTACATTAACAGTCACCACACCTTCTGTAAGCTGATTTTTTATCAAAATAAACCTTTATGGTTTGACTCACTATAACAGAATATAAGTATATAGAATGGGAAAGCATATATCACACCCTTATTTACCAGCTGATTTAATGGATGTTTTCACGATCTCTAAGATTAAAGATATTTTCTTGTTACTGTCAGTGAATACTCCACACCCATGTTTCTGCATGCATAAACTGACCACAACACCCAAAACCACAAGGCAAGAATCAACTTCAATTAATTACAGCGGCCAACATCAGTTAAATACCAGAAGAGTGACATGTCAAATGATAATCAGGTCCATGGGAAGCTGCTTCAGGTATACGGTATTATTGTGAAAGAGCCTTGACATTAAAAACGCAGGAATGTTCACTACTTGATTTACAATGTTTGTTGACCTGCCAACTGCCTGCCATTGCATGTTAGGACGGATTGTTTGGAGGGACTCAAGATTCTAAAACCTTGCTGTCTATTACCTATAGCTAACTGAAATTGAACTGTTTGGAATGTTCTATATAGGCAGCAACTCCATACTTCATAAAAGCAATATTCAGTTCACAAAGCAAAAGGGTAGACTTGACACATAGTGTATTTGAATAGTTTGATGTTAGCATGTTGCTAAGCTAACAACATGATACTCTAATACAGTGGTCGGCAATAGGCGGCCCGCGGGCCAAAACTGGCCCGCCAGCAATAATATTTGTCCCGCACCTGCAGCCAGATTATTCTCATGAGATATCAATAGTACGCGCATGTAATCTCGTAGAATATATACGGCAAAATGAGTTTTGGCGTGCATATGATACGCACTTTATGGCATACAATAGGCACAAACCCCACACCACTAATCCTACCCAAGACTACCAAGCGTATTATATGCGCACCATAAAGTGCATATCATATGCGCGCGAAAAACTGCGTATCATATGCACGCCAAAACTCATTTTGGCATATACAGGTGCTGGTCATATAATTAGAATATCATCAAAAAGTTGATTTATTTCACTAATTCCATTCAAAAAGTGAAACTTGTATATTATATTCATTCATTACACACAGACTGATATATTTCAAATGATTATAACTGACAACTAAGGAAAATCCCAAATTCAGTGTCTCAGAAAATTAGAATATTACTTAAGACCAATACGAAGAAAGGATTTTTAGAAATCTTGGCCAACTGAAAAGAATGAACATGAAAAGTATGAGCATGTACAGCACTCAATGCTTAGTTGGGCTCCTTTTGCCTGAATTACTGCAGCAATGCGGCGTGGCATGGAGTCGATCAGTCTGTGGCACTGCTCAGGTGTTATAAGAGCCCAGGTTGCTCTGATAGTGGCCTTCAGCTCTTCTGCATTGTTGGGTCTGGCATATCGCATCTTCCTCTTCACAATACCCCATAGATTTTCAATGGGGTTAAGGTCAGGCGAGTTTGCTGGCCAATTAAGAACACGGATACCATGGTCCTTAAACCAGGTACTGGTAGCTTTGGCACTGTGTGCAGGTGCCAAGTCCTGTTGGAAAATGAAATCTGCATCTCCATAAAGTTGGTCAGCAGCAGGAAGCATGAAGTGCTCTAAAACTTCCTGGTATATGGCTGCGTTGACCTTGGACCTCAGAAAACACAGTGGACCAACACCAGCAGATGACATGGCACCCCAAACCATCACTGACTGTGGAAACTTTACACTGGACCTCAAGCAACGTGGATTGTGTGCCTCTTCTCTCTTCCTCCAGACTCTGGGACCCTGATTTCCAAAGGAAATGCAAAATTTACTTTCATCAGAGAACATAACTTTGGACCACTCAGCAGCAGGCCAGTCCTTTTTGTCTTTAGCCCAGGCGAGACGCTTCTGACGCTGTCTGTTGTTCAAGAGTGGCTTGACACAAGGATGTCTTGCATACGTCTGTGCGTAGTGGTTCTTGAAGCACTGACTCCAGCTGCAGTCCACTCTTTGTGAATCTCCCCCACATTTTTGAATGGGTTTTGTTTTACAATCCTCTCCAGGGTGCGGTTATCCCTATTGCTTGTACACTTTTTTCTACCACATCTTCGCCTCTCTATTAATGTGCTTGGACACAGAGCTCTGTGAACAGCCAGCCTCTTTTGCAATGACCTTTTGTGTCTTGCCATCCTTGTGCAAGGTGTCAATGGTCGTATTTTGGACAACTGTCAAGTCAGCAGTCTTCCCCATGATTGTGTAGCTTACAGAACTAGACTGAGAGACCATTTAAAGGCCTTTGCAGGTGTTTTGAGCTAATTAGCTGATTAGAGTGTGGCACCAGGTGTCTTCAATATTGAACCTTTTCACAATATTCTAATTTTCTGAGATACTGAATTTGGGATTTTCCTTAGTTGTCAGTTATAATCATCAAAATTAAAAGAAATAAACATTTGAAATATATCAGTCTGTGTGTAATGAATGAATATAATATACAAGTTTCACTTTTTGAATGGAATTAGTGAAATAAATCAACTTTTTGATGATATTCTAATTATATGACCAGCACCTGTATATTCTACGAGATTCCACCCGCGTACGCATTCGGTAGGTTCTGAGCAGTTCATGGTTGCATAGCAACGACAGACGCCACAGGAGCAACAGCATTTTCATGCTGCTTCTCAAAAATAACAAATCCAAACAAGACATCCTTGAAATAAAGCTCAAAGTCTTTATATATATATATAGTCTACAATGAACTGGCAAATGTCTTGCCAAGGTTTTCTTGTATGATCACAATGCCAGAAAAGATGCAAGAGAGTTTCTGGTTGTGAATCACAGAAAGTACAGTTCACATTTATACTTAATTTAAATTTAGACACAATGAAGGTTTTTACAGGATAGTACCGATGAATAAGCTTAAAAGAAATCTCTTTGACCTTATTTACCAGTGGATACTTGTTAGGAAGAGTCCAAACCTCCTTCCACAATATATTTTCCACTAAATTGTTCCATCTTGAAATTACATGAGGAGTGTAAATCCAATCATTAAGAAAAAGAGAATGAACATCTCTATTATTTTTTTATGTAGATTTAAAACATATTCTGCCTACATACCTGTCAGCTGGGTCTGGGAGAGGTATTTCAGAACTTGTCAAAAAACTATTACAGCTTTTAAATAACATAATGACACCATTAGGGATAGCACCAAATACAATGGCAAACTGTTTTGGAGTAACAGGAATATTATAATGAGAAAGAAACTCTTGGTAAGTAAATAGGTAACCATCCTGATTAAATAGATTGATCCCATTCTTAAACCAATTTTCAAAAAATAAGGACTCATGTTTATAACAAATATTCTTATTATTCCAAATGAAGTAATTGGTTGGAGAAAAATTGTGTTTGAAAATCATTGTTTGTGGAAATTGGAAAGAGCAATAGGGATCTTCTCAATGCTGAAGTTACACATCAAAAGAAAATTCAAACCCCCCAACTGAGAAAATACATATTTCGTATAATATTCCAAATACTGGATGGATTTCTCAAGTAATTCCTCAACCAGTTGATTTTAAAAGTATTATTTAACGTTGTAAAATCAACAAAATTAAGACCGCCATTACTGAAGCTGTTGGACAAAACAGATTTTTTGATATAATGAGTCTTATTTTTCCATACAAAATTACATAGTAGTTGGTCAATCTTTTTACACAGAGAGAAGAATCCTTCCTTTTAACAATAAGTCTCTCTGAAGCCACTAATTAAATTTTCTTTTAGTTTTCTCTATGATAAGCAAAAAGTTTAAATCACATCTAAGTTTGGAATTTTTGGAGATTACTATTCCAAGGTAGGTTATTGTCTCTTTGACTGGGATATCACATATGCTGGAAACAGAGAATTGCTTGATTGGCATTAATTCACATTTGAGCACATTAAAATGAAGCCCAAAAGCATTGGAGAATGTTTTAATAGTATTAAGAGCTAAGGAAATCTGGTCTGAATTTTTAAGGAAAAGGGTAGTATCATCTGATGATGATCTCCTTTCCTATGATACTAACTCCTTGCAAGGCACTATTCTTGACGTAAATGGCTAATAATTGGGTAGTCAATATAAACAAGTATCTCACCAGCTAGCTTAAATGTTAACATCACTCTGCACATGACGTAATAGCATACCTCCAGCAGGCAAACAATTAAAAAAAATGCAGTTTAGTGTGTAAGGATGCCAAGGAATAATGGTGTAACAGTAGGCTACATCAAATAATTATTACAATAAGTTAGGCTCCATTGTGTAACAAGCAAATTAAAATGATACTCATGATACTTACAATGACTCCAGCAGTTACTAGAGAGTTTTCATGTTTCTTACTTTAGAATGCTGATCCAAATAATTAGTAATTCCTTCTGAAGCATTTGGTAATACTTCAGTCATTACTAGTGTGTTACCATGATCTTCACTTTAGAATTAATTTTACGTTATTCATTATTCACATTAATTATGAACCTGTATATAGTAGTTTTAGTAGTTGTGTGGGAGGTATGAAAAAAATAGTAGTTACTGATTAGCTAATAGTGAACTACCACCTTCAACTGAGCACTATTACTTAGTAATTCATTAATCAGAGTTTCTTGTTAGTTAATAGTAGTTACTAGAGTATTAATAATGCATTACTCATTTTGTCATGAAGGATCAGTATTCTAAAGTGTTACCTGTTTAGGCACTACATAGGCAGCACACTATGCTTTCGCACCAGGTAGTTATAGGAAATAGCCACCAGGGAAGTTTCCCCCAAATCTAAAGAAGGGCCATTTTTCTCGCTGCATTAGCACTGCCAGTAGGAACTCGGAAGTAACATAAGCCGGCTTACAGTGATGTCATTCAACAACATCAAAACTAGAGGATGGAGGATGCTGTGATCTGAGCTGTATTTTTGTTGTGTGTTGTGAGATTCATGATAAGGAGATGGAATGTAAGTTATGGAATGTAAGTTATGCAATAAGAAGAACAAAAATGAGGGCTAAGAGACTAAATCTTCTATGACAACTTGCGGTACTACATATCGAGGCTGAGAAAAAAACACAACACCGCAGACAAAAGGTGACAGGGAAATGCCGTTAAAGGGGGAGTCAGTAGTATTTCAAATACACTGTTTCGAAGTTAGTCAGGCCGATACCAACAACAAATGTCTAACCAGTCAGCATTAGGGGGCGTATGACAGTTGAGGAGAGAGAACGAGCAAGAGGGAGATTTGAAAATAAGAAGAAAAAAACTGCAGAAAGAGAAATGGGAAACAATACAAAAGAGCTCAAAAATCACTGGAATTAAGGTTTATGCCTGGGCAAAATGCTTTAGGACTGTTTATATTAGAAAAGCTTTCCAGTGTTGGAGAGAGCTAAGTGGGAAGGCCTGAAAACAGATGCGGAGGCTGCTTTGATCAAGTAAGTAACACTAGGTTTAGATTGTCTGGAGCTGCTGTGCTGTTTGCGACTAACAGCGAACACTTTGTATTTACTCTTGTGTACTGTATGTTCATTTTTTGTGCTTCCTTGTTGTTCGTTCATCAACTGCGCTTTATTTTTTGTGAAGCATTTTGTTGCACTTCAGCTGTGATAAACAGACATCCACTCGCATTGTGTGTGTAACAGTGGCCAGATAGTGAGAGTTGTGCAGGCAAACCACTGCACACTGACAGCCGCTAGAGAATGCGGTACTTAGCATCATTAATAGTGCATTCGCCTCACATGCCAGCAGCGATCGGGCCGGGGTTCGAGACTGACTCGGAGCAGGGTGGTTAGGATTGGAGTGTGAGTTTTAGAGGCGGATCAATGAAGAGAGCGGTGGGTTAGTTTGGGTTGATTTCAAATATCAACAATGTCCAACAGCATAGTTCAAATTCTACTTACAGCACCTTTAACAAGCTTTCTGTATGTTTATGTCTTGTTGTGCGGCTTTTTAAAAATGGTGGGTGCGGATTCATATGGCATGCCTTTGGCCAATCAACGTACACTTGCATCACTGGTAGTTCCTATTGTGCTGGGTTAGACCCTACTCTGAAGCAGGAGCTAATTTAGTTCCCCCAAAAGGTGTTCCTATAACTAAATTCGTTCTCAGTTCCTGCGGCACGAACACACCAAAAAGTGGTTCCTCCGGTGCGAAAGTCCTATTGGAACAGCTAATTTACATTATTCTATCATTCCTTCCTGTTTGAGTGTTGCAAAGATTTCCTGCGTACTAGATTTTCTGTTTGTCTAAAAGATATTCCACACCTCTGATCTCACATCCCTATCAGATGTCACTGTGTGCAGACTTGTGACTTGTGTGAGAACTATCTGTTAAAGTCCTGCGGTGAGTCAGAATGTCAACACATATTCCCCCCCCCCTCCCCCTCCCCCCTCCGTTTAGACAAGATTAACTTGTCAAACGACCGGTCCTCCGCCAGACTGGTCTTTCTGAACGGATCTTAGCGTCTGATCCTTCATGGGCCAATGGCAGAGGCTTAAAGTACAGGGCCGATCAGAAGGAAAGGAAGGGGGCTGTGGATTTAGGATCGTTTTACCTGGATATGGATTAGCGCTTCCGGTGCGGTTGCACGCAAGCTTGAACCACACTCACTTTAGGTCCACTTTCAGCTGAGAGAGACATAGATTGCATGACCTATCAAGAGTCAGATGTGTGTTTGTAGGTGTTTTTGTGTATTGGCATATATGTCCGTGAGCTGACGGGGTGAAACAGGTTATATCAAAAGACACAGGGATTAAAGTGCAACACGCCTGCTCCTGCAATTGCCATACCTGCTCCTGTTTTTGCGCTTTGCTTTAATTGGTAATTATTTTTCAGGGTTAATGCCTTCATTCAGACTGTCAGTGTGTCGTCAGGAGCAAAGGATTAGGAGCCCCAGGGTGACGAGCAGGGAGATGAGACACTGGCAACGGGAGGACAGCTCATTTTTACACAGGCAGAGAGGGAGGACAGCTCATCTTTGATCCGGCAGGGGCTTCGCAGGCCAGAGGGGTGACAGCTGCATTTTCTTTAGCCCACATTTGAATTTGAATTCTATCTTATGATGCAGCTATGTGCCGGCTTGGCAGGGCAGTGGGGTAATCTGCTCCACACAAACGCCCGGGCTTTCTTCCTGTGTGCCCTCACAGAGATTTAAGTAATTAAACTTAAATTGAATGCATAAAAAACCTCACTTGTACTGGTGGCTGTCTTGCTCGTGCCAGGAGTGAATAGTCAGGGCTGTCCTCTCTCTCTCTCTAATCCCTCTTACTATTTCTGCCCTCCTGACTTTGCGCTGGAAGCTCGGCATTCCTCTCCAGACATCTTTGCAAGCTGGAGAACCAAACTTCTGAACTCCCACAGTTAATTGGAATAAACATCTGTGTTGCTTGTCTGCCGCTGAAGAATTCTGCTCCTGCAGTTTCATACAGCAAAGCCAAGATTACATCACATGATAACTGATGCTAATTTCAGCCATTAAAAATGTGAACTAAAAAACTTTCTAAGTAAATGTTCCTGGTCTTATGTATACTATAAAGACTGATTGATTTTTAGCGATAAACCTTTCAAGACAGGCCTACCATGAGCCACAAGGCTATTAAGTAAGAGATAACGTACAGTTATAATGTACAGTCAGCCAGTTTGTTATTGCAAAATAACTCTTAAATCCTAATCACCCTGTTGGTTTTATTTTGCAAAAATGATGGGATGACTATACTTTTACTCATGGCTACTCACCAAATAATTAAATATGTGGACATGACCGAGTTGGGCAATATTGATTTTGAAATTGATTTTGAAATCAAACCTGCACATTATCTAAAAAATAATAATCAATGGTTTATGCTTCTGTAGAATAAGTCAGTGTCATTTCAACCTCAAACTCAAGTTTAACTGAGAAATTCCTGGTTAATTACACTAATTTGCTGCAGATAATTACTGTAATTCTAAAGTGACTTTGTCTTAAAAATTGACTTTGACTAAGTGTGAAGGGGTGTAACGGTACAAAAATGACAGTTCGGTACATACCTTAGTTTTGAAGTCATGGTTTGGTTTTTTTTTTAAACAGTGGTTTACTGAACGGTGTCTCTGACTTTAAATGCATTCAATAATAATTAAAATTTTAATCTCTGCTAATGCTGTAAACAGTATAGGGAGTCCTTACTTGCACATTACTATAATATTAAAGGTTACAATTAACAACAGTTGCTATTTATTTTTAGATATAATCATCAACACTCAAATAATAATATAAAAAAAATGTATGTAAACATGTAAATTGCACATAAGGCAGTTTTTGCATTAACATCTATATCTAATTATAAAATTGCTTCTCCAATTCGTTGTTTAAATATAATAATTTACACAGTGGCTGTCATAACTTGTTTTCATGATGGATTTATTTAAACATTAAATAATTAAGTCATCACTAACAGGTTAAGTATAATTATATAAATAATATAAAGGCTAATATAGTGTATATATTTAGTGAAGAGTTCATTTCTCTAGTGAACTAACAATCTGTGGACACTGAATGGCTTATCTGAGGGCAGTGTAATGCTACGTGACATTTTATTGACGTCTTTCCGTGGTTGAAACACTGATTGAGCGATTACATGAGATATGACACATTTCATTAAATTGTGCTGTATCTTTCAACATACCTTCATATGTTCATTCATGTTCATTCTGTAACTAGCAGTGCAAAGGAAGGGATGATTAAATGCAGAAGGTTGAATTTATATCAATTTTGAAGAGGCACAAGTATGAATAGAACCTGTAGCCTATAAAATCTGATTGCTAAAATGCAAGAAGTGACCAAGGCTATGTCCACATTAATTTGGATAAATTTGAAAACACATCTTTTTCTCTACATTTTGTCCTTCCATTCACACTAAGACTGCGTTTTTTTTTTTTTTTTTAAACATTCCTTCAAGGATAAATTTTAAAACATGGTTGCTATTGTCACAGTCTCCGTCTGTCCAGGAACTCCATTTCCCATCATCCTCCCTGGCCCACACCTGCACACACTTCCTCATCACCGCTCCTGATTGTCTATCACACGCACCTGCATCCCATCAGCACACATCACCAGACTACTTAAGCACGCCACTCACCTCACTCAGTGGTCTGGTCTCATTTATACAAAGGACTACTCCCAATGTTTGTCTCCAGCATTCCCAAGGACCTTCCGTTTCCACTCCAGCCATCGCCCTGTATTCTCCGTGCTCCAACGTCTGTGTGTGTCTACTCACTTCCATCCTGTGTGCTCACAGTCTTCGATCATCCACATAACCTTCACCTATAAGATAAAGGACTGTATCAGTTTAGTGCTTGTTTTCTGATGGGTCTGGATGAGGATACTATTCGCTATAGCGAACCTGCCTGTTATTTCTCTCTAGTCGAGTCTATTAATCTTATTCTCTATTTAAATGGTTCTAATTTTGAGGTTGAAAAAGTAAAGGAAAGAAAGTATCTTCCTCATCCAGCCCCATCAGAAGCGCACATGGCCTGGTCAGCTCTCTTCCCACCGGTTCCCTCCATATACCCCTCCAACGAATCTGCCCATTCCTGCTTGCCTGTTGCGAGGACGCAAATGGGCTTCCAACAGCGCTGACCTGGGGGCCAAGGTAGTAGACTTGATGTTAAAATCTGTCAGGTCAGCACTAAAGTCTGCCTCCCTTCCAGCTACAGCTGCTAATGCCACTCCAGAGCCTTGTCACAAAATGGTCGCTGCCAATCCTGAGCCCACGGTCAAGATGGCCATCGTCACGCCTGAGCCCTCAGTCAAGATGGACGCTGCCACAACTGAGCCCTTAGCTGTAATGGTCCCCACACTTGTGCCCATAGGCCTGTTAGTGGAGTATGAGGGGATGTCCTGGGACCCAGAGATGGTTCCAACCCCTGAATCTGCTCCAGGCTTCTCCAGCCCCTGAATCTACTCCTGTGTCTGTTTCAGCCCGCGACCATAGTCAAATGATGGCTTTAGCCCGTGACCAGAGTCCAGAGATGGCTTCAGTCCCAGAGTCAGCTCCAGACTCCGCTCCTGTCCACGAGCCCGCTCCAGAGTCCGCTCCAGTCCAGGGATGTGCAGATCCTCCCAAAGAAATTTTTTTGGGGGGCCATATACCCATGGCCATAGTGGCCGAGGCCACGGAGGCCGCACCGCCATGGCGCCCTGAAGCTCCCGATGGGCCATGGCGGCCTGAAGTCCCTGCCCCGCCCTGGCACCCTGAAATCCCTGTCATCAGAGCTCGTGCAGCTGCTCTGGAGAAGCTGCGCAGAATGAGCCAGCCGACTGCTCACTAATCACTCTCATGGTACAGTCACAAGTCGGATAAAAAATTTCTGCTAAATGTTTATCTGCTTACCCCCAGGGCATCCAAGATGTAGGTGACTTTATTTCTTCAGTAGAACACAAATGATGATTTTTAACTCCAAACGTTGCAGTCTGTCAGTCATATAATACATGGCATGGTAAAAAAAACATGCACAGACAAATCCAAATTAAACCCTGCAGCTTGTGATGACACATTGATGTCCTAAGACATGAAACGATCGGTTTGTGCGAGAAACCGAACAGTATTTATATAATTTTTTACCTCTAATACACCACTATGTCCAACTGCCTTGAGCGCACGCATGGCATCCGGTGCGTAAGGTGTGTACGCGCTCTGGCGTAGTTTACGCAAGCGCCAGAAGTGATCTCGCGCGCGTATACGTCACTCATTGTTTACACAGAGCACAAACATTGTAGGTACGATGGCTAATCAAAATGGTGCTTACTTGCGCTTATCTGGATTGTTCAAACGGACTTAAAACTAAAAGATTACGTTTTCTCGCGCGAACTCATTTGTGACCTTCCACATATTCCCAACTTCTGAGCCTGCTCGCCTGAAGTTATGGTTGATTGCTCTTCGGCTGGGTATCAACACACCCATTAACGTACTAAAGTTGTTGAGGGTCTGCAGCGATCATTTTTCCCCTGATGATTTTACATACCCAGGAGAGGATCACGTACGACTTAAACCATCAGCTGTGCCTGTATGGTTTTTCCACATCCAACTGAGGTATGTGAACAAGATCTTTGTATGTGTCTTTTTTATTTGTAAAAAGTAACAAAATAAAATGAAGTTTTGATGTAATAAAACCATGTTTTTAGGTGGTTTACTTCCATTTGTATAACAACTGTTGTACTACAGGCACCATGTTTAAACTACGCCTGAGCAGGTACACACCTCACGCACGGGATGCTGTGCACGTTCAAGGCAGTTGGACATAGTGGTGTATTAGAGGTAAACAATTTACATTGCACAAACCGATCGTTTCGTGTCTTAGGACATCAATGTGTCATCACGAGCCGCAGGGTTTAATTTGGATTTGTCTGTGCATGTTTTTTTTTACTCTCATAGATTTTGTTACCATTGACATTCATTATACGACTGACAGACTGCAACGGTTGGAGTTAAAAATCATCATTTGTGTTCTACTGAAAAAAAAAAAAAAAGTCACCTACATCTTGGATGCCTTGAGGGTAAGCAGATAAACATCAAATTTTCATTTTTGGGTGAACTATCCCTTTAACAATTAATCCAAGGTATTCATAAACTGATGTTTCACATCGTACATTCTTAAACCCTGGGTTTACGTTCTTATTTGCATATTTGCGGTGTCATTGATTGGTTAAACGCAGCACGCAACCTGTTTACATAAGCTAGCTCCAGCATTGCTCATCCTCGTATTGCCGACTTTACTATCGAGTTTATACTGAATGGATATATCAGACTATAAAGCCAAGAATTAAAAAGTCTCTTCTTCATTCAAATTGTCACGTTTTCTGTCAGCATTTGACATTTTTCCTCTCTAACGCTGATTTTACTGTTTATATACAATACGCAGTGTTTCCGTGACTTCCAAAGCTGGCAAATACTGGTTGTCAGTTGCTAAATGTCTAGCTGTAACATTTTAACACTGCATCGTTTCAACTATACAAGTTTGCACCGCAATGCAAAAGCGGCTCTAGAGCAGGGTTTCATAACTCCGGGAAAAAAGCGGTGTTAACCCTGCTTCTAAATTACAAGTGTGAAACGTTCCTTTTCCTGGGGTTAAAAGCGGTGTTTAGAACGATGATAACCCGGGGTTAAGCACAGTGTGAAAAGCGTAAATGTGTACATGGTTTTGGAATATATAATGATATTATAATGTGACATGGTTATTTCATGTTTTTTTATGGTACTTTCACAGCAGTAGCACTATAAGAACAAAAAAACGGAGCTAGACATGAAGTGGGGTACATTTGCTATAAAAAGAACATTGTTTGTCGGAATGTATAGCATGTGCAGGCAATTTAACGAAACAGACTGGAGGCCCCACACTATTACAGCGGAGGGGGGATGCCAACACATCTAACATAAAATACTCCTCTGAAAGTCTGTGGCCTTAGGCATAATACCTTTTATGTGACCAAAATATTTTATTGTATCCAAACCGTTCACATGGAGGCTCCTGTGATATGTTTAGCTGAATGGTTGACAGGATGAGAAGAGATAAGGTCCGATTTGGCACAGTCTTCCATCACAGGCGCCTTGGCGGCCGACACACGGATCCCACATCAAAGTCTGAATGGAAAAAGTCTTGCGGGGATGACCTGTTACAGCAAACAACTAATAAAGACAGAAGACAGACAAAAGGGGGAATTGATTGTGCGCTCATATACATGGCCAGCCCAGGTATCAGCCCAGCAGCATCACTGTGAGGTAATTACACCCTATATGTCTCAGTGGGCATTATATGTGTATGTTTTCATTTACAACAGAGAGACCTCCAAGGCCTGGACAGAAATCCCATTTAATAGTTACCTGTCAAGCGTAATTAACTGTGCTTTTCTCATCCCATGCTTTTCATGGTGCCTGCAGCGAGACGTTCCTTTCGAGTTGTGTCTGTCTCAGCGCCTTTGCCACCCAAAGCTCAGAGACAGTTTTAATTGCAACACGACGACCACAAGAAACACACAAAATCCTCGTAAAAGTATAGAAAAGCTGGCTGCGTTCCCAATGAGGGCAGCAAATCATGGAGTAATTACAGGTAAGCGACCTCTCCATCTCAGACAGCTCTACAGGGAGGGAGATTTTTCAATATTTTACATATGGTCACAGCTTGGTGTTATACATACTGTTTGAATGTTGGCTGCAGGCCTATAGACGGGGACCTATGCCGTAGAAATTCGGCAGCAAGTCATTTTGGCCAGGTAAGCTGCTTTACCCAGCATTATTCAATTAATAATGGGGGGGTACTATTGCTTTTTTTCCTAATAATTTAAGTGATTTTTATTTTTTTTTGCTGAAAACGAGAAGAAATATCTTCTTTTCCCTTTATCTGGCTTTTCTTACCACATTGACAGATATTTTTCTCGGGCGAAATCCAATCATTCCAATCAGTTTCCTCTCAATTGGGAATTTTGCGTGAGGGCAAAAAAGGGGCAAAAAAGTTCGCCACATATAGATTTAGCTCATGTTCAAGTTGGTCATGCAAATTTGCCACGCTGACCAACACAAAGCTGCTTGGTTTGAAAGTGTGAGCAGTGCTTTATACATCTGTATGCTATTGACTTACACTGTTGGGGAAATATTACAATATTGCGATACTCCCTAAAAAAAAAAGTAACTGTTTAGTTACTTTTTTATGAAAAGTAATGCGTTTTTCTCACCTGGGCTGGGCTTGCTTGTTTGTTTTTTTTAATAACAACAAAAAAAGTTCTATTTTTGGCAAATGTAAAGGCCCTGAGCCTTAGACTGAAGGAAATGCATATTTGTGCCTGTACAGTAGAGGGCCCAGCTCAAACCAACCTTTCAGCTGTGTTGCCATTCTGGATTGCAGAAGAATAGGATACAGGAGAAGAAAGTTCAACACTCTTATTTCTAAATCTAATCTAAAGTAATTTTTGCTTATTAGTATGGTTGAATTGGATCATTGAAGGTCAGCGGCAAAGACGTTGGTTAATAAAGTGAGATTAAATACATAAAGTATATTTGTGTAATTCAATGTATTTAATTATTACAGGTTTGTATAAAATTATGAGATTGCATTTCACAGCTTTTTTTATTCATTTTGAGGAATACTGAATGTTTTTGTGCAAGTGAGATGAGTAAATGCATGTTCAAATTTAGTCTAGAACTACAATAACCATGTTTACACAACACCTCTGCACTTCTCTATTTCTCTCAACATGAGGACAGGAGAGATGTCAGTCAATAAATGTGAAAATAAAGTAACTTGCGTTATTTATTTTAAAAAAGTAACTTAGATATTTTGTTGTAAAGTGAAAAAGTAATGCATTACTTTACTAGTTACTTGAAAAAGTAATCTGATTACGTAACTCAAGTTACTTGTATTGTGTTACCCCCAACACTGTTGACCAATATGACCGTAAGCAAGAGTTTGTCACTATCGAACTGACAGAGGAACACAGCAGGCACTCTATAAATCAGACAGTTGAGTTTTTTTGTTACTTTCACTTACATGCACAGTAGAAGTCTTTTGGAGAAGTCTTGAAGGGGACGTTCATGCTGACTCCACCCTAAACCATTCTTCTTTAGGACATCTTTGCCTACAGGGCTACACGAGAGCCAGCGCGGTGTGTGGGAAAGTGTCCCTCCCTGCCCGCTCTCTAAGATGCCTCACAGCTATTTCCACAGTTTGCATAATAACTGGCTACATGGGGTTCTTTCTAGAAAGAGTTTCCTGGTAAGTGGAGCAGCGGAGGTTCTCTGGAGACAAGTAGATTCCACCAGGAGTGGGGGAAATCACAAAGTTACGCTATAAAAAGAACAAAACAATGAAGTCTTGCTGTTTTAATGATAATTTCAGTAACTTTTCAAAAGGAGGCTTGTGCAACCGTATAACAATAAGCAAGGGACTGATATGTGGAAGTAGAATTATTTAATTAGCCCCTATGAGTAATATTCTTTTTGTTTCTTTTGTGCTGCCCTTTTTAATGAGAAACTCTTCTTGGTTGAAAGACCATTATTTTTCTGTTAACTTTTATTTGTATTGTCATTTTCAAAAGGAATGCCAACTAAGTCCTGGTTTGAAACATGGATGACTTTCGTGTACATGGAATATGTTCAACCTGGTCTCACTGGAAAACCGTGACTGCCTACAATTTTGCAAAACGCCAAAAACTTACTATATACATTCAGTTTGCAGCTGAAATGAATGCTAGTGGCAGTAATATGCCAAGAACTTTACATTTCACTCAAATCAGTTAATCAAATCAATCAGTAAAGTCTTATTTTCACCTGTTCTTTACACAATACTACTACTTAAGGCCTTAAAACACTTTCATACACTTATACTACGGTTACCACACCTCAAGACACTGTTCCGATGTTGTATTTCAAGACATTTGTCAGGTTTTTGTCCTTAAAACACTCTTGTGTGTGGAACTAATTTCTTATGCATCTCATCCCAAGCCTCTGTTGCTAATTCCAAAACGTCATTTTAGGACTAGTAACAGAGGCTTGAGCCTTGATAGCAGACTAATACTGTTGATACAGTTATTAACGCAGTTGAAAGAGAAAGAGAGAGAATAAGCATATGAATTAGCCTACCTGAGTCTGTGAGTCTGTGTGTCTCTCACAGCAGCAGTGTCTCTACTAATAGCGAAACTATAAGTTTATCTACCTCAAGAACCGCACAGTTATCACCTCGCTGGTGGGTCTTTCAAGTTGCTAAACTATTTTACTGATTAATTCGTCAGAGCAGCGCTGACAAAACACTTCTGTGCGAGTGTGTGTCCGTACACGTATACGTTTGAAAGAGAGAGAGTGCGAGAGTGTATGCGCTTTCAGGATACAATAAAACCATGACAATAATTTGTTGTTTTCATCCTCTTGTTTACTATATTTATTTGCTTAATCGGTGTCTTTGTGGGTTTTGTTTCTTTTGCGGCTGTAGGACCTATTAAAATAACTGAAATCATTTGGCGAAGTGATATGGAATGGCAATGCGGTCAAGACCTGCTAGATCTACTTTAGCCGTGCGTTTCCCTGAAAATAATTGCATACTTTAGAACGTTGGCCAACCAATCAGATTAGAGAATTCAACAGCCCCGTAGTATAAGGTCTTTATAATAAATAACATTTTTTAATTTGTTAATTTTTACCTTAGAAAAATAAATATTTTTTGATTAATATTAAACATAATGTAAGTTATGAACCAAACCATAAATATAATTTGGGGAAAAAATAATAAATTTGGCTGAAACAAGGTTAGGGTATTTCACTGTTAAAAATAAAGGTTCTTTATTGGCATTGATGGTTTTATGAAGATTCTTTACGTTAAATAAAGACAAAAAGTTCTTTATAGTGTAAAAAGGTTCTTTAGATAAATAAAAATGGTTCTTTTAAGAACTGATTGCTGAAAGGTTCTTTGAGAAGCCAAAAATGGTTCTTCTAAGGCATCACAGCAAAAAAAAAAAAAACTTTTTAAAAACTAGGATAAATAGTCTAGGATAAAAGTTGGTTCAAAGTATCATATTTTATTTAATTTAATTTTTTTACATATGAACAAAATGTATTAACTGCCACAATCAACGTTGCACTATCACCAGAATTTTTGTTAAGACAGAAGAACCTCGAACCTAAAAGTAATAGGAAGTGCAAATTATATTTAGCAATTTTTTTTGGTCAATTTTGGGCTAAAATAACATTGAGATCATACTAATACAAAACACAATGTTGTCACTAGGCACAATTTATTCTTGGTGAATTCTCTAGAAATTCTTCCCCACATGTTTTCTAATGAAAAAGCACTGGTTACAAGTTTAGTCACAGGTAAAGATATGAGTTACTGATTTCACAACCCAGAAAATTACCAAGGGCAGAGATTTAGTCAGACTTACCGATCACACACTCATAGGTCAGAGGGTGAAAGTCTGAGCCTGTTTAAACAGCCATTAACCTAGAGGAAGTGTTGAGGCGTTGCCAGCTAGGCCAAAGGTCAAGTGCACAGCCGTCTGATCCTCATGTCAGACAAATGACAACAGAGCAACTTGAGGTCTGGAAAAATTACTCACTATTTTATAATTATAATATTTATGTATTTATATTTCATAGTAATTATGCCCTTTCTTTATCAAGCTATAATCAACAGCACAAGTGTCACAGGAACACAACATTATAGTGTGTTCCTGTTGAACAAGATCTAATTAGAGCTGCGTGCTAAAGCAATCATCGCTATTATCGCTATGGTCATATTGCATGTGCAGGCACCAAAACTGATGTTTTGAAGTCAGATGGTCATCATATTTTCTGCATATTATTTTAAGGGGTTAGTTGAATTGACAGACCTGTGCCTTTGAAGGAACACCCTCTCACCCACCAAACAGTTCTTAATTTATTGTATGAGAGTTTAAGTAACCATAACTGACCATGATGAATGCAGCAGGCGTCATGTAATTATTGTCATAGTTATCATTGTCACTGCTCATAGCTTACATCACACTGTCAGAATCTAATTTCTGTTTGATTAATAGCTATAGTTCTGGGAATACATTAGGAACGTTTAGCCTAATGAGAGAGCAGTGCTCTTCGTTTGAGAAGAGACTTATGCCCACTAACAGCCAGAGCTCAGACTTACTCAAGCTCTTCACTTTCACAAGTCTGTTTAATCTGTACTGCTGTCCTGGTGGTTGACTATTGCCCTCACTCAGCATTTACAATCATACCTTAGCTTTAGACGTGCAGTGTCAATGCAAGCAATATTTTTGAAAGTTGGCTTGACCTTGGCTAGGAAGCAAAAGGTTCATGAATCCAGGGGCGCAGGAGACATTTTCAAATTGGCGGGGGGGGGGGGGGACCAAATTGTAAGCAAAAGCTCAGATATAGTAAGATCAGATTTCCAGATATCGGACCACCATCATATATTAAACTTGCCTGATCATTAACCTCCTACGCACTGGGACCATTTTGTGGATTTCCGCCTGGATTTGGCATACCCAAATTGAAAAGCTTCCCATACCCACATAAATACAAATCTAAATAAATCTTGGTGTCATTTTACAGGATGCCCTTTGAAGTTACATAAAACACTCCTAAAAGTGATTAAGTGAAAAATTATAGTATATATTGTATACCTAAATAAAAAGTCTCCCCATACCCATTTACAGTGGTATAAATCCAATATCGCAGTGTTATTTTACAGAAAACCCTTTGAAAATACATAAAACACTGCTGAAAGTGATATATATTAACAAACAAACAAAAAAAGAGGCGTTTTATGATTTTGGTATGATTTGAAAGAAAATATTCTAAGCTAGTTTGTAGCTTATTTTGATACTGTTTTAGTTTAATACTGACTTAAGCAGCCCTTATCAAAAGTGCTGGGGTCAATTTCTGTCTTTTTAAAACTGCGGGGGTCCTGCATGAATCCCACACAGGACAAACCTTAATCATTTTACTGTGGTAAGATGTTAAGGCTGATCGACCAGCAGATTAGCCGATTGATTCTGACAACTGTCGATACTTTGGGTCTGTGTCAACTAGTAATGCCTAGTAATGGGATGTTGTTTGTAGACAAAGGAATTTTCTTCTTGCTGTAATAATTTAGTTGCATGATATTAGTTTCACATAGCAAAGTTTAACTGCCAAATATAATAAAAAATAAAATGCTCTGTGTTTCATAAAGCATGTTATAATCACACTGCATTCACCGGAGATGTCAGGGGTCATTTGGAGCGCTCACGGGACAAAATTCGGCTGCATTTCACAATAAGGTTCGTTAACATACTTTAATGCACGAGTTATCATGATCTTACTCTTTTTTTTTTTATATATCGCATTCATTATTCTAGGTTAACCTTAGTTAACCCATTTCCATTCTAAAAGTTATCCAATGTTTAGTTGAAAAAACTGGTAAAAAAATAAATTGAATAATAAATGAAATTATCATGTCAACTATTATTTGGAAATTATTTCTTGTCATTTTCTACCCACCATTAGAGCACTGTTAGATGTGCATAGATGAAGACAAATATACAAGTAAATGTTTTTTAATTATCTATGTAACGTTACATTTATCCATTTATTGATTAAAATTTTAGCTGTATTATTTGTGTCCCCTTAAAAAATTGCTCTTGAGAAATTTGTCCCCCCAACTGTCAGATGAAATTTACGCCCCCGCCGGTCACGGATTATAAATCTAAAATGATAATGTTTAAAGAGAAATTTTGAAGGATTTTGGTATAAGAGGAGCTTAATTTATTTGTTGCACAGCCCTATTTGTTTGAACCGTGAAAGCGTCTAAGCTTAATACTCCTTAAATAATACTCCTACATCCTGCGTCATACATCACGTCAGAGGATTACTCATTTGTCGACTTGCACATTCTGTGTACGGTCGTCCACCGGAAGCTATTTATTTGAATTTATAAAGTTTTATATATGGATATTTTTCTTACAAAAATGCATCGCTTCCCTTCAGAAGGCCTTTATTAACCCAGTGGAGCTGTATGGATTACTTTTTTCCCCATTCACAACCATTATAAACCTTGGAGGACTAAGGATATTTTTAAATATATCTCTGATTGTATTCGTATGAAAGAAGATAGTCATATACATCTAGGATGGCTTGAGGGTGAGTAAATCATGGGATAATTTTCATTTTTGGGTGAACTATTCATTTAATAAATAAGTAATAAATAATTTGCCATATTTGTTATTATTACTGTTTCATTCTGATTTTTGGTTTGAAATTAAGAAAAAAATAAATATTAATCATAAATAATAATAAGTAGTTTACACCACGCAGTCTTCTCTCCTGTGTTATCTTATTTTGGTGAGTGAACTTGCATCACATCCTCAATGGTGATTCGCACTCAAAAATCAAAAAGTTAATTTACTAAAAAAAAATCTCCCTAAACAGTGACTTGCATCTTGGCTTTGTTGCTACCAAATAATCTGAGTACTGGTTATTCACACCTGCATTGTGTAAAATGGTAAAATGCAAAAGAAATCTTCCCATCTCAGCTTGATATCTGAGCTCATCATTTACTGTCAGTTTCTCTGTCCGATTCATCTTGTGTGTTTCATTGTCATCTCTGGAGATAAGGTGTCACATCTTGGAACGAGGGGCCATTGAGGAAGACATGCTATCACTTCTCACTATAGCGATGACCGAGATGCTTGCACTCTCAGTTAGGTGATATGGTCACTCCACTGAATGACTTGCAATGAAACTCTAGCATTTTGTCCTGGCTACATTCTGTAGTGGTGTGAAACAACATACTGAAACCCTTGGGACAAGCAGTAACGTGTCAGGTAATCAAAGGCGACAGGTGCCATTAAGGGCAGGTGAAAGGAGCTCAGGGTTCTAATGGCTGTTAAAAGGACATTGACCTCTTCTCTTGCATGTTCATATGCCAAAAGGTCAAGTTTAGGTCTCATTCTTTATTCATGAGCCTGCATGTTAGGTGGACAGTGCAGAATACATTTCAAAAAAGAGGTCCAAAGCATTTTGTGATTACATTCAGAGGTAGTCAAACATATGAGTGCAGTGTGAATGTGTGTGAACAGTGAAGAATGTGCTCACCTGCCAATCATTAAAATAAGGGTTTAAACTGTTAGTTATGTGCAGTTCTAAAATTATTATTATTATTTCTAAACTGATGTAATAAGTGATAGACCCTCCTCTCAGAGAAATACAACCTAGAATAGGCATCTTAATGCATGTACAATAAATAAATACAGACTGTAAATGGAAATTTCTTGGCTGAACACTTGTGATCAGATCATACAAAACAGATGTAAACACCTAGTGTAAATGTAGCTAATGATGGATTACTTTTTTCTAGCTTTTATTTACTTTTGAAAAGAACCAAAATTAGCCTCTCTGCTGCCCCCACTAGCTTTGGAGCATGATGGCATGAAGTTCTAACTGTTCAAACTTTTTGCTTCAAGTCAGTCGCCGATCGGTCTGTGCGGCGCTGCATCAAGTCGAGCAAGCCTAACAACACCTACTTTTACATCATCACATCGTTGTCCCCGCCCACTGATGTTCAGCCAATGAGCAGCGAGTGGATCTACACTGTAAAACTAACAGTTTTTTAGTAAACTTTACTTAATGTCCAAGAATTTGTTGAACTTACTTAAAGCAATTTAGTAATCTTTACTGTTTGCATGCTATGCTTTGTTACTCAGAAAACCCAAGTAAAAATTACTTGACTGGTTTGAGTACGGTTTTGTCAAGCAAAAACAAAGAAATAAAAAAGGGCAGGGCAAAAGGTATTTAAGGCGGGGCAATTCTTAATAGACTTTTCACTCAAGGAAGAGACATATTAAATAGATTGCTTTTAAAAAGTGACATAATAACCAATAACTAATTTAGACTTTGTGTAGAATTTTGGTTTATTAGATCATATCACTAACATATATATCATAAACACCATACTACTGCAAAACATCAAACTTTTAAGGGGGTTGATTCCTCTCTAGTTGAGCCAGTGCCTCGCAATCAACCTTGCTCGAGTCACACACAGACATCAACATTCAGCATGCAAAACACAACATTGGTAACAGTTAAGTTTTTTTTTTTTTAATTAATAAGACCATTACAATTTTATTTGCTGTCATTGTTGGGGTAATACTGACACAAGATGGCAAATAAAATTGTAAAATAAAGCCACAAACAGTAAAACAATGCATTTACTTTATTTGTGCCACAATGCACTCTGGGAGTACACTTCCTCAGATCACAGATAGAATTAAGTTGACAAAACTTAAATGGTTTAAGTAAGATCAACTTAATACAATTAAGTAAATCTGACTTAATTGAATTAAGGCAACGAGTTTGCACAATTAAATTAAGTAAACTGAATAAATTTGTTTTTTACAGTGTAAAGTAGGCCTAGTTATTTAAGATAAGATTGTGATAATAACAAGATTGCAATGCCACGCAGGTGGAAATTTGTCTATGGTTTCACCACAAAAACACATTCAATATCATCACACAAATCACATAAAAGACAACAAGCAACACAATCACCCCTCACACTCAGATCCCAGTATCCCAGTATTTAAAATTCATTGTGTTGTTCCTGGCTGTTGAAAAAACATCATCTTTGCATAAGCTGCCGAAGGATCCTGATGTCAGAGAAAAATGGATTCAGTTTATTTTTTACAAACGTCCTAGTCACGTCAGTGCTGACTTATATATTACGTTTGTACTGTACATTATACCAGCGACTGTTTTGAGAACAAGTTGCAATACTATACTGGCTTTGCCCAAACACTTTTGCTCAAAGATCAGGAATCAACTGTTCTGGAATCAGCAAGGACTGTAAGTAACGCATTTCATTTTTAAACCGGTAATGACAGGTAAATTTATAATGAATAATCCTAGTATTTTTTACTTCAAAGAACGCTCTCTTTATAATGGCTGAAGCTGTCGATCATGCAGCATGAGTTTATCTGGACACTTGCCAAAACTCCCATTATAGTGACGATCTTACACTACACAATTAATCTCTTACTATATTTAAATCGTGTTTGCATTGTTAGTTATGGGTAAAAGCATTTTTGTGAGAGTTCGATGTCATCTGCTCATTGTTAAATCACTGCAACCTTCCATGTGATAGACCTAAATATAATGCAATAATCAACAATTTTCGCGATTCGTTAATCTCATGTAATACTTATTTCAGTTGCAAAGATGTCAGCCAATCACAGCAGTGGGTGTTTACACTGAAGTCTCACAGCAGACACGCCCCTTCAAACAGTGTTCAAATCAGAGGGCTAAAACCAGGGTAAAAATAGCCATTTATTTCTAAATTATGACAATTATTTAATGTAAAAATCATATTAACATTATAAGTGCACCTCAGGAAACATTATAAAATAATAATAATAATATTTCATGACCCCTTTAATGTAGTATAAAGGCCTTTTCTAGAGTACTGATATTGAATCAAACCTTCATTCTGTGTAAGTGTTCATTTTAAACATACATATTGAAAGGAGTTTTAGCATTATTATTATTTTCTTTAATGGTTACTACAGGCCTAGATGTTCCTTATTGGATGCTGACAACAAGAAAATTGAAACAACTATAGTTGCTAATGAAGAGTGAGTCAAGCTTTCCAGCTGGCAATATCTGCTCACACTGACTACTGTTAACACTCACCCCTGTTGACTCATCATTGTGGTCCGTGGTGACAAGTGCTGGCTACCATCCAGAGCATTTTCAGCACCCAAAGAAACAGCATTCTATGGACTATGAAAGCTGCTGGAAGTAAATGTGTACCACACAGTGGAGTCAATCCTTCTTGTATCAACAACTCAGCTTGGTTGACTTGAATTGCAAGTATTTAACTGAATGTATCTTTGAAAACACGGATGCACAATGGGTCAACAGAGCCCTTCTTAAAATCTGAACTGCTATAACACTCAGGTCACAACAATTCACAACAACACACATCTGTTTCTCACTTTCTCTCTTCCTGCTATTCAGAAGTGAAAAAGTGTTCACTGCATCCTGCTTCTGTTGTAGCAAAGTGTGGCAGTGTAAATTTGTCTGCTAAGACGATCACTTTGTGAATCCACTGGAGTGCCATTTCTAAGTACTTTTAACACTATTAACTTAACTACATTTTTTTTTTAAAAGTAGATTCAATGTTTCCAAAGTGTAGTTTTCCAGTAATAAGCAGTAATAAAATGTTCTCTCTCTTTCAAGTACCACCGTGAAGTCTGATTCATTTTAGAAAACAAATCAAATTGGAAAGTTTATTTTAGTCAATTTTCCATGATTCAAAGATTAATTACATGAATCAAAGATTAGTTTCTTCTGAGGAACACACACAAAAAAGAAATCTTGAAGAATGGTTCATTCAATAATCTGACTGATGAATTTACTAAAAATTATGACTGTTTTGCTCTAGTAACAGTTTTATATTAATCTGAAAGAGGGAAATCTGTTAGATTTTATTTAATACAACTGTGGTTGTCACAAGCTTTCACATGTGGCTTTGCTGAGCTGTGATGTAAACGAAACACTATTGGCTTTGATATTGTCCATCCTTACTTTGTGTTTTAATCAGAAATACATCGACGAATTTGGGAAAACTGAACTTATCAACTGTCACTTCATTAGGACTTTAAATGTTGCTGTTTATAACTGTTTTTGACTCATTTAAAGGGGCTATATGTAAGAATGTTAAAAGTATTAAGCCTGTAGACTGATGTTTGTGTTTGCTTGCACTCCCAAGAGCCTCTCTTCTGTTCTTTGACACATTAAATTAATGTTTATACAATGTTCACGATAATGATACTGTTGACATCATTATCGAGTCAATTCATGATTTGGATCGCGTGTCAAACTGCCAAACTGCTGAAATCACGTGACTTTGGTGCTCCGAACTGCTGATTTGACACAAAAGATTCATAACGCTCCGAAGCTTAATGAAGCAGTGTTTTGAAATCGGCCATCACTATATAAGTCATTATTTTGTTTTTTTTTTTGGCGCACCAAAAATATTCTCGTCGCTTTATAATATTAATATTGAACCACTGTACTCACATGAACTGATTTAAATATGTTTTTAGTACATTAATGGATCTTGAGAGAGGAAATGTCATTGCTGGCTATGCACTCCACACTGAGCCATCGGATTTCAAGAAAAATATCTTAATTTGTGTTCTAAAGATGAATGAAGTTGGCTTGGTGTGTTCCAGGCTTTACATGCTATGTGTGCACAAGTGCGAGCACGAGCAATATGTTGCTGGCTGCAGTTCACTTAATGGCCACCGGTGTCACTAATAACAAGGTTTTTCTGAATTCCATATATAATCCCTTTAATATTTGGGTGAAGTATCCCTGGTTGGCTATGATCCTATGAAGTCCCCTGAGCAGGTACCCCTAAGCACTAAGAGTGTGTAACTCTGCCTCTCTGGGGTCCAGCAGCACGCTGCTCCTGGTGTTGAACTCCCAGACACTCAAAAGGGCCCTTTATCCCAGTCGTACAAAAAAAACCCTGCCCCACCTCCACCGCTGCATGGAATCCACCCCAACACCCCCGCCCGCATTTAAGCAGCAGACATCCTTTATGTTCACATGTGTCACTGCTGGTTTACTTTGTCAAAATCCTGCCACACAATAGACGTGTAAAAAGATTGACCAATAGCTTTTTTTTCTGCACAGCCACCCATAGAGGCACAAAAGACCAGGGTGAAAAACACACCTGCACTTTTATGCAGCAGGAAAGCAATGCCTGTGCCCTGATACTACACACAGTGCAGCGCCTGCAGTCAGCTAGCAGACCAACCGGCGCGTGAGATCGCCACACAAGCGGCACATGATATGAGCTGTTGTGCAGCACAAAGGACAACCAAAGGGTCCTGAAATATGAGAGCACAGAAAACATTTGGAGTCAATGCAAGTGTGTCACTTGGACAGGGAACAGAATGATGTTTACACACGCAGTGAATGTTGGGCATTATTAGACGAGGTGATTTTCATAAATATATATGTTTATAGTGGCACTTGGTGTGGTGGCAAAAGATATTATCTCAAAGACCTGTCGATCTTGAAAGTCTTCTTCACATTTTAATGATATACACTTAGAAGGGCAATTTGTCTGTGACATAAGATCTCTTTCTGTTGCTTTTAAGTAGTGCTGTTTGTAAAATATTGCATATTGAGCAGTTTTTACTAATGAAAGTCTTAAAGGGTTATCTCACCCAAAAATGAAATTTTGTCATTAATTGCTCACCTTCATGTCGTTCCAAATCCGCAAGTCCTTCATTCATCTTCAAAACACAAATTAAGATATTTTTGATGAAATCCGAGAGGTTTTTTTTTTTCCCATCTCCCATAGAATGCAACAAAATTATCACATTCAAGGTCCAGAGAAGTAGATATTTCACTTCATAACTTGTTAAATATTCAACAAGTTTCAAGCTTCAGAAGGCCTTTATTAACCCCCCAGAGCCATGTGGAGTACACGTTTATGATGGATGGATGTGGATGGAAGCCCTTTCTTCAGCTCATACTCGTAACCCCTGTTCACTGCTATTATAAAGCTTGGATGTGTCAGGATATTTATTAAAATATCTCTGATTGTGTTCATCAGAAGAAGAAAGTCATATACACTAAGGATGGCTTGAGGGTGAGTAAAGCTTTGGCTAATTTTCATTTGAAAGCGAACTAATCCTTTAAAGTGCCCCAATTATGCTATTTTAAAGTTCCTAAAGTTCCTAATTGTTTTGGAGGTGTCCTACAATAGGTTCACATTCATCAAAGAAAAAAAAAAAAAAAAAAACACTTTAATTTTCTAATAATGTACATTGGACATCACCTTATTTCTCAGAGTCTAAAAAGGGTTTGTTCAAAGATTCAGTCTCTCTAAACCCCTCCTTTCTGAGAGCCTACTCTGCTCTGATTGGTCAGATAGCCCAGTCTGTTGTGATTGGTCTACTGCATACTGTGTGTGTTGGAAGCGAAATGCCTATAACCATATTTGAATTTCAGCTCCGGAGGCTTCCTCAGAGTTTGATACTCAGTGATACAAACAATGCGTTTGTTCAGCAAAGTTCAGCAAAGTGAATTTACAGCGCTGAAAACAGTATCTTCTCAACATGTTGACAACACAAACCCAGGCCTCAGCTACAACTACAGTGTTTCAGGGTCAAAGTAGATGTCATTCTTGGGCAGCCAGTGAAGACCATATGCATGCATTATTCAAATTTATTACACTGTTATGTAGGTATGTAAAAGGTAGTAAGATTGGAATTGCTAATGACTCGTTTCGTTGCTCAGAATTATTTCTTTCTTTTAGGAGAAAATAACTTTGTTGTGCACTTTGATCTTTAAAACTTTGCAGACCTTTTACATTCACAAACAGCTAAATTACACACTGCATGAAAGGTAATATTCAAAAAAGCATAATGGGGCACTTTGAAACAATTTAAATAATTGTACACAATCTGCTCTTGCGTAGTTAAACATTATTCGTAAAACAAGATTAATAAGATTTTACAGCTAGAAATGAGACTGCAAGTCCAGTTTGTGCAGTGTAAACAAATAGTAAATATTAAGTTGGCAAGTTGTTTTTGTTCCAGAAATAAATCTACCCAATTTTATCAAGCTTTTATGCTTCAAAAAAAAAAACAAAAAAAAAACTAAAACTAAATTCATGATATATTCTTTGAAAGCAAATCTTATTGTCATTTTTTTTTGTCCCTAAACTTGTCTAGTTAAGGACATTTATATATTTTTGCTGTAAAACAAGACAAAAATAGACAACACACAATAAACAGAAAAAAAAAAAAAATGAAAAGGTAATTAGAATTAAAAAGCAATTGCGACATTATATCACACAATGTGTCTTTATATAGCAAAATGTGAGTTTATTTCTCACAGTTGTGACTTTGTTTCTCATAATTTCATCTTTATATCACACAGTGTGGCTTTGCATGTCACAATGTGACTATTTATCTCACAGTGTGACTTTATTGCAGTTGCAGTATTTCAACTTTATTTTTTATTTTGGAATTGTGACACTTTTACATATTTTATTTCTGTAGAAACAAGATAATACACCAGATTTGAAAGTCCTATTGCTTTGAAAAACATTACAAGTTGCTTAGTTTCGAAGAACAAACGAAACAAAAATAAAATGCTTCAATTGCAGCAGATGAAGGCACACTTTCCATTTGAGCAACATGACTAAGTTTTTGTCTATGTGTTTGTGTCTTCACTAAGACAATAGTCATCAGACCACAGCAAAAACTCCACAATGTTTGGACTGCATTTGGAGCAAGAAACCGGCTGGGTCAGTCAGCAAGAGTTAAAAAGACAAACTGGATGAAGCCGCCCCTGGTTTTGATTTCATTTGAGAGAGTGTCTTTTCTACACTTGCACAAGAGCAAACCTGTCCTCCGGTTGGATGGCGGCCAAGCGAACATGCCGAGACTGACTCTGATCCTTAGTGCATTTCCCTATCATCTGTAAACCCACCACCTCTGGCAGGCATTGATAGCATATCGCTGTGTAATTACGGAGGGACCCAGAAGATCTCAGCAGTGCTGAGCACACATGCTCAGTTTGAGCTGAGGTCATCTCTGTGAAATGTGTGCGTAAATGTACTCAAAATGACTCAATGACTCAAAAGTGATATTTTGCAACACTGGCTGTTAAGATGCTTTGTTAACCTATGCAAAAAGTTAAGCTATAGTGGACGTGAATGCTTTAAAACGATGAAAATCTGTCTACTAGTAATAAGTGCGTGTGTGTGTGTGTGTGTGTGTGTGAGAGAGAGAAAGAGAGAGAGAGAGAGAGAGAAAGTTTGTGTCCAGACTTACAACATAAGTAGTACTGTCCCCCCCTACTGGCCCAGAGCTCCATATTGCTGCATAAAGTTCAGAGATACAGTATACACTCACTGGCCACTTTATTAGATACACCTTGCTACTACTGGGTTAGACCCCCTTTTTGCTTTCAGTACTACCTTAATTCTTCATGGCATAGATTCAACAGGGTGCTGGAAACATTCCTCAGAGATTTTGGTCCATACTGTCATGATAGCATCACACAGTTTTTGCAGATCCGCCACATCCCAAAGGTGCTCTATTGCATTGAGATATGGTGAATGTGGAGGCCATTTGAGTATAATGAACTTGTTGTCATGTACAGGAAACCAGTTTGAGATGATTTAAGCTTTGTGACATGGCGCATTATATCCTGCTGGAAGTAGCCATCAAAAGACTGTGATCATAAAGGGATGGACATGATCAGCAACAATACTCAGGTTGGCTGTGGCATTTAAATGATGCTCGGTTGGTACTAAGGGGCACAAAGTGTGGCAAGAAAATATCCCCCACACCATTACACCACCACCTGTAGCCTGAACCGTTGAAACAAGGCAGGATGGATCCATGCTTCCATGTTTAATTCTGACCCTACCACGTTTTTCCAAACTTCTATTGTTCAGTTTTGGTGAGCCTGTGTACTTATACCTGCATGTAATTACATCTGTAATTAATTGCCCTAACACCTTAACCCATACCACCAAACTTGTCCCTAACCTTACATGTATCCCACCTTAATAGCAGCAAAAGTGTTTTGCAATACAATATGAAGACAATAAGTACATTGTACTTATTTTTTGATGTAGGTATATAGTAGTTAAGGCCACCTAATATAAAGTGGGACCAGTGGTTTTTTGAGTTAATGTTGCCTTATATCAGCTCGAACAAGTCTGGCTATTCTCCTCTGACCTCTGGAATCAACAAGGTATTTTTGTCCACAGAACTGCCAATCACTGGATATTTTCTTTTTTTTTGGATCATTCTCTGTAAACTGAAGAGATGGTTGTGTGTGAAAATCCCAATAGATCAGCAGTTTCTGAATTACTCAGACCAGCCCGTCTGACACCAACAATCATGCCATGTTCAAAGATACTTAAATCACCTTTCTTCCCCATTCTGATGCTAAGTTTGAACTTCAGCAGATTGCCTTGATCATGTCTACATGCTTAATGTATTGAGTTGCTGCCATGTGATTGGCTGATTAGATATTTGCATTAATAAGCAGTTGAACAGGTGTACCTAATAAAGTGGTCAGTGAGTTTGCGCTGCATTTCATGGACATTAAAGCTTTGGAAATTAAATTCAGACAGTATGTTCTGGCGCTTTTATTAGTACTGAAGCAGCCGCGTTTCATTTTCTGCTTTTTGTATATCTTTTTTGTTAATACATAATTTTCAGATATCTTTGCAATCAATTGATGTACAAAGTCTGCTATTAACTTGATCCAAAATACTACTGCCATTGTTTCATAAATAAATAAACAAACAAATTATTTAGCAAAATGCCATGAGAACTGTTTTGAGAGAATATATCTTTAAATAGTTTGCTTTTTCTTATCCCCAGACAAATTGTTTTACATTCTGTTTAATGCCTTAATATTTGTAGGGTTTATGAAGATTTTTTATTAGATTATGCAATTAAAATTCAAGTAAATTTTGTTTGTTTTAAAGGGGCTATATGTATTATTTTTCATGTATTAATCATATTTTTTGCCAATGTGTGAACAAAACTAAAAAAAAAAAAAGAGAGACCTTCCCCAACTTTCTAGGTTGCCTATGAAAGCCTGTAGACTGATTTTATTTGAAGGACTCAGGTTGTTTTTGCTGGGAAAATCCAAAGTATGTGATGGTTACGCGTGTTTCCAAGAGCCTCTCTTCCGTTTTATGACACGTGAAATGAATGCTTATACAATGTTTAGGATAATGCTGACAGAGCTATTCTGTACTGTAATGTCAATGTGTCATGCAAAGAAAAGGGACTGATTCAAACTACAGTCTCAAATATAATTTATAATCAAACTATCATAACAGTGTAACTTTAATTACTTCATCTGTCGACATGATGCCGGTGAATCGCAGAGCTGGTGCAAACATATCCACATCACTATGATCAGATGCTTTCTTAAGTGCTGTTTTCTCACAAGTCATTTTTGTTTTGTGTTATTTTGTTATTGAGAGGAAAGCGCGCAGCACATATTTACACATATACATCTAGATGTCTCTCTCAGCAGGGTGGACGGCGTCGGGATGTTCGAGTATATCGCAGCAAAGGCTTTAACACCTTTTTACTTCTAAGCAAAGAAAACAAAAGAATTTAAATGAGTATATCAGGGCCTTGAATCATGTTCAGTCTCTTGTACATCACGTGTGTGAGTGCGAGCATGAGCAATAAGTTTCTGGCTGCAATTCACTTAATGGCCACTAGTGTTGCTAATAACAAAGGTTTCTGAGTTCTACATATAGCCCCTTTAAAGATATTTAGATTTAAGATGAAATAAGACAAAAAAAAAATTGATTAATAAAAAAATTACTGTGTGAACCGCAGTATATATTGTACCTGCCTCATTTACGCAACATTATTACCATGGTAACATGAATAACACTGAGAATTACAGCAGATGTTTTTGCATCAGATGTTGAAAATGTAAACCAAAAAACAAACAAAAGGAGGCCAGACCACCTCTAAACTCAGGACCACCTAAATGTTTTCCGTCTCATGCTCACAGAAGCCATAATGCTGTAATGATTTAATTGCTATGGGACTGCAAGGCTAATAAGGTTTCTAAATCAGTCTGCTTTATTTGTTTTCTTTTTGACTTGCGGCAAGAGGAAAAATGCAGTGGGTCTAATTGGAACGCTGTCATTAAGAGATATTCAGTATTAAAGTTTCTTCCTTTAGTAATAGTTTTGTGGATTTTTTATAGCTGACTCGTGTTCCTCTTGTCAAAGCAACTTCAAGAAGGAAGTTTTTTAAAGCCAATATAGCCATGTCATAAAATATAGTAGTTCCTCAACAGTACTCAGATCCTGAGAGATGTGGTGGAGAAATTGAGACCACCGTCTTCTTAATGCATCATGCATAGCTCCTGGTGGGATGAGTGATTTTTTGTAATATAGAACAGATGACTTGCTTTAGCCCTATAAAGAGATTTTGACAAAGCAAGATGTTTTGTGTCTTGCTCAGAGCATCATGCACCTACTTTGTGAGGGCGCATTAGTGCCGGTACTGGCTTAATCTGTACATTTAACTTATTGCAATGTGCAGTGGGACCTGGTTTCAAAATTTGATCTTATACAATTTTGATAATAATAATAATAATAATAACTAATAATAATAATAAAAACCTGTGTTCCACTGGCAAAGTTTTGAAACACATGAGGGTTTATTTTATTCACAATTTCATACATTTTTAAACTACACTAATCATGTTTAACAATGGAGTTCCTGGTGAAAAACGACATAAACCATGAAGCTGTACAGAAAATTCAATCAGAGAGTCTTTGGCTTCGCCCCAGTTGGCGTAGCGTCTGGGTATGCAGGATATGCATGTGCATATAGGCCCGGGCGGATTGGCGGCCCGCTATCACGGGTTTAACCGCAATGTACTTCTGGCGTTCGTGCACCATTCGCATCGAGTTTTTTTTTCATCAGGAGGGTTCGCGGACGTCCGCACACACCGTCCGCGTGCAGCTCAAGTTTTGTGATGGCACGGACAGTGTGTGTACTGTACAGCAGCCCATGCGAGAGTAAATTGAGTACTTGAAAACAAAAGTCCACTATTTAGTGCACACGCCGAACGTGTCTTTCCGCAGCCAAATACTTTCAAATGCTTGCACGCGTATCTGTGCGCGAGACCCGTGTACATATATCCAGAAAAATGAAGTAGCCTAATAGGAATAATTTTGTCAATAACTTGCTATAGTCTATCTATGTTAAATGTACTAAAAATCATTAAGTAAATGAATAAATGGACCATAAATTGGTCCATGCCATGTCTTAGCGATGATCTATTGTATTTGACCGGTATTTGCTTTTCTGTCATTTTTAAAGTGGGTTTCTGAAACTTATGCATGCAGTAATGTAAGTAGTTCAGAATTTTAAATGAGTCATATTGGTTTTCTGAAAAAAAAAAAAAAACGGCTATGTCTGCACATTTTAAGACACTGCACAAGATGTGAATAAATGTAACTCGTACACAAGCTGCGGTGGATACTTTTTATTCAACAAAATAAAATGCACATTAAACGTGATGGAAACATATTTAGAAAATAAACTTCTAGTAAATTTATTAGGAATAAAACGTGCATTAAAAAGGTCTGTGACAGAATAATTAATTCATAACTGGAACAATCTTCGGACTCGCATCCGACTCAAATCTTCAGACAAATCTTTGCATTAATCATCTGAAATGATGCAATGATCATTCTAAAATTCCAAAGCCAGAGTTGAATCGGTCGAATTCAAACTTGGACTGTGTTGAAAAGCCGTTTTTTGACATTTTTGAAATAGGTCCGCAATGCAAAGTCATAATGATGGAGGAGCGCATATAGTACTGTAGTGCTGTTGTTGTCATTCCTAGAAATGTTTTTACCATTTTTGCATGTTTTAAAGTGATAATATCTTTTTCATATTAAAGTCCTGGGACTCATTTGCATAAGACCCCCCACCCCCACCCTGCGAAACCGAGGGGGGCCCGTAAAAAAAAAATTCCATATGGACCCTGGGCTGACTTTCTACGCCACTGCTTCGCCCACTCTCATGAAGCACTGCGAATGATGCAGTCGAGTTGATCTCCCTATGCTCTCAAAATACTGAAATGTTTGTATATATATGCATATTTTGCAATAAACTTCAAATATATTGTTTTTATACATATAATCAACATTTCTTTTTAATTTGATTAAGCTGTTCAGGGTGCTTCATGGGAACTGTTTTTTTTTTTTTTTTTTTGCTTCAAATCAAAGTTTGTAGTGTTGTAATTCACCTTGTAGCTGCTTGGCTTGGTTCATGGCTTATAACGCTTTAACAAAGATTATTTTAAAATCCCCATGAGAAAAATGAATGAAAAAATACTTCCGGAACCAGCACTGTTGAAAAAGGGAGCGGGCACTGATGAACACTATACTTTTGCAAAAGAACACAAATATTTTGCAATAGAAAAGCAATATTTAATATTTTCTACTTTTTATTAACTTTGATATGTTTAATTTTTCTTCCAATTAATTTTTCTGTCTCTTTACAGGCAGAATAAGATACAGTATTACTTGAAGTGTATTTTGTCTGCTTTCATGTTTTAATGATTTTTAGACATTTTTTTTTTTGGAAAACAAGTCAAAAGAAGTCATTCTGTAGTGTAACAAAGATTTGGAAGCTGCATTCAAAAACACTTGACTCAGAAATCTAAGGGGCGCATATCACCCTACTTCAACAGGCTAAATGCATCTGTGAGCAACACTACTGTACACCGAGGCTACTGTGATAGCCTCATACTGGTTTAATAGGGTGTTCACAATACCCAATGTTTTGGGTATTTATTGCTTACTATCTGAAGTCTCTTGATCATATTGTCCATAAAATAAACCTTGCAGGATTAGTTACACACTGAAGTTTAACACTCAGGTTATATAGGTTGTTCAAATGCCTATAAGCAAGGACCAGTAGCTAACAAAGTCATTTCTATTGTCATTTGAGTTCAGCAATAACTTTTAACTTGTTTGTGTCTTAATTGAACTGGTACTAATTGGCACTGGAGAGAAATTCAAGGCGTTGAGGGTGTCACAGTGGAAGTGTGACAGGTAAGTTTATTCTTTGACACCGTTGGGGAAGGTCTGGATCATGGTACCTGGTTCAAAACACAAAGCCATCACAACTTAATTATCACCTGCTATATATACATGCTGCATCAAGGGAGGGCAAGACTGCAAAAAAAAAAAAAAAAAAAAAAAAAAAAAAACAAGTCCTCAATCAACACAATATCTGGAACGCATGTGAGAAAGTCAAGGAGAGGATTTTGTCACTTTCTCACAGCAGGTTCTTTAAAATGAGCCTTTAACACTTTTCTATTTGACACAATGCAAATCAGCAGAAATTAATTTTAATTGCAAAAGACTGTGTCATAGCCTAATGCGTGGGAGAATTTGGATGTGATAGGAGTCATTGTCATACCCATTAAAAGCGATCGGATTCTAATTAATCATTTTAATACCGAGCCTGCTGAATTTTTATACATTGTACTAGCCCCTCATCGACACGCACACTCTCTCGGCTCCATTCGCTCTGATGTGTATCACCTTCGGCTCTCTGATTCTCCCAGTTTCAGGACTTGCTCCTTTTGTTTAATGGCTGGCTGAGTCCTCTCTGGTGATTTGTCCTCTCCTCATCTGCATGGGCCGTAGAAATTCCCCCCGGAGCGCTGGAGGAGCTATTGTTCTCATCACAGGTTGGGTTCCTCCGCCTGAACCTGCTCTCGCTGATGAGTCGGAGCAAGGAAACGCAGGCAACGAATAAAAGACAGGGCTGACAATGATTGATGTCTGAGCGCTCTCCCTGATTCGCTGATTAAACCCATCAATCTATATGCAGAGGAGTTGTCCGATGCAAATGGATCCAATCTGCCGAAACAGAGTAGTATTGTCTGTGTGTTGTGGAGAGTGCCAAAGCTGGAGGGAGCGCGATTGGCAGCTTCAGGCTTGTGGCTGGAAACAGCTCAGTGGTGGTATCGGAGGTTGTTCTGTGTTAATGGAAAAACTATTACACCTGATGGGATTCATTTTTTGAGGGGTGGGCTTTCCACTATGTTAATTATGCAGAAATTCTCATGTGCACAGAAAGGGCAAGATGTTACGGTAACTCTGCTGGAACGGGTGTAGAGAGGGCCGGTCCTTCCTCTCAGATCTCTCTGATGGTGAAATGGCGAATACTTATTTTATCATTAGTGGTGTTTGCTAAGGCAAGCGTCATTATTATCATTATTGCTCATGCTTATATTTTGAATAAACCCCTTCCCTTTAGTACATAACTTCTGTGCTTTGGACATGAAAGATACCTTAAACCATCCAACTTGATGAGAGTATCATCTCATGTTATTACTTAGTGATGAGACAAATTTTTGTCTTGTGGATGGGCATGGTAAAGAGAAAAGTTGCACTGAAAAAACATGAGATCAGATGTTTTGGCATCCAGTTTGTTTGGATGAATTTTAAATGGAATTTTAAATCGAATATGTATATGATTCAGTCATACACTTCCTCTTCAAAGTTGCAGTTGGTTAGGTTTTTTAAAAAAAATGTTTTTGCAAGTCTGCATTTATTAGGTCAAAAATACAGTAAAAACAGTAATATTGTGAAATATTATTACAATTTGGAAGAACTGTTTTATATTTTCAGTATCATTACTCCAGCCTTCAGTGTCACATGGTCCTTCTTATTATTAAAGAAGTTGAAAATGATTTTTAGAATTCTTTGATAAATAGAAAGTAAAAAAAACAAAACAAACAGCATTTATTTGAAATAGAAAGTTTGTGTAAGTCTTTATTGTAACTTCAATTTAATACATCCTTGCTGAATAAAATTATGATTTTAAAAAAAAAAATCTTATTGACCCCAATTTTGAACGATAGTGTACATTTAACACTGTTACCGTAGAAATTCCAATGTATAAATCATAGTGGGAATACAAAAAAAAAAAAAAAGGATTGATATATTAATTTATTTTATTTAGCTGTTTATTTTAGAAATGTGAGGGACTTTTGGAAAAGTCTGCATATCCAAATATCTATGACAATGATCATTCCTCATAGTCATGCAGCCTGTTTTATTCAGGTATGAGATGCGTGGAAGTCCACACACTCCAAATGTTCATTGTGGGGTTTTTTAAGACTTGGGCTAGTAAGTAAAGAACTTGGGCTAGTAAGTAAGGACTAGTTACAGCCGGCCATGTCTGGGACAAAATAGTATACATTAGGGGTATAACGGTACATGTATTCGTCCCGAACCATCACGTTACGGACATCACGGTTCAGTTCATGCAGTTAGACGACGAATACAGTCAGTCACATGCGATCCACACTCCAATCCAAAAGGGGGCGCGCACAGTAATGCTTTTTAGCCTAACCTATTTTAACCAGCATTAACCACCAATAATCGCAATAAGCTCTGTTTTGTTACTTTCGATAAAAAACAAAGTGCCATCTTTCAAAATCTGTCCATTTTATCAGGAAAAATGTCGTTTAGGCGCTTTTTGATGTGGCGTGACTGATCGCTATGTAGGCGCCTCGGTTCAAATGGCAGAGCGGAGCACGAGTGAATGAACATGAAGGTATGTTGAAAGATACAGTACAGCTTACTGAAATGTATCATATCTCGTTTAATCGCTTAATCAGTGTTTCAACCGCGCAAAGATGTCAGTAAAACAGTTTGTAAACAATATGTCATGTAGTATTACATTTATCTCAGAAAAGCCATTCAGTGTCAAGTACAGCTTGTTAGTTCGCTAGAGAAACGAACTGTTTCGCTAAACATATGCACTATATTAGCCTATATTTTAATTATATTTTACTTAACCTGTTAGTTAATGTAAGGCCTAAATAAATCCTGATTATTTTTCAACAACAAATTGGAGAAACAGTGGTTAATGCAAAAACTAACTTATGTGTAATTTACATGTTTACAATACATACATTTTATTTGAGTGTTGATGATTATATCTAAAAATAAATAGCAACTGAATTTATTAATTTGGGCTATGTTGTTAATTGTAACCTTTATTATAGTAATGTGCAACTAAGGGCTTCCTAATAGTTTACAGCATTCGCAGAGATAGATTTTTTTAATAAAAATTTTAAATATAAATGAATAAATTTAAAGACAGAGACACAGTTGGTTCAGTAAATCATTGTTTAATAAAAAAAAAAGACAAAATTTTTTTTGTTTTCTCACCCTGCTGTACCGAAACTGTACCGAACCATGACTTCAAAACCGAGGTACGTACCGAACCATCATTTTTGTGTACCGTTACACCCCTAGTATACATTAAATCCAGAAAAAAATAAGTGAAGATAAAGAAAGAAGCTCTGCATTATGCAAGAATGAGGTAACTATAAAACCAATTTAACCAATCTTCAAAGTGTTTTCCCAGGAAAATAGTTTAGAGGAGATGAGCAGAGGAAGCCATATGGCAGTATCCTCCTTGGTGGTGGGTGTTTGACACTTATACTAACTGTGCTGCAGGAGAAGAAGTCGTGTCATTTCTTCTTTCCCTCGGGCTACACCTCACAATGACACCAGCAGGAAATTACGTTTCGAAGAGAAATTGTGGCGGTCCCATTTCAGATGTTTGTCAGCCATGTCTTGCTATTGCAGTATCATAGAGACAAGATCTGCATTTGACTATATGCCAAATGTTAACCTGTTAGCCATCCAATTAGATTGTATTTGTGTTCAGTTTAAAACTTTTTACTCAGTCAAGTATTTTGGTTTAATCATTTCACCTCTAGGACATCTATTATAACTGTAGAAAGCTATCTGTTAGCATTCCTGATAATCTCAAACGCAATTGCTGGGCAGTTTGTAACCCTTTTATACAGAGAGAGACCGGATAGCTGGACCGAATGTTTCCAGCCAACTGCAAGTAAAACTCACGTAGGCTATCTGACGTTTCACATGGGGTTTATTATCAGCGCCGTCGCCACGAACACATGGGGCAGTTTGCAACACTTCACTGACAACTGCGTTACTGAACAAACAAACAAACAAAAAAAATAAATAAATAAACGGCAACAGAAATAAATAATGCACACATGCGATGCTCACAGTTCGCGTTTCCTCTCTGGACTGCCCACTCATCAGCGAGTGAGAGAGAGTACGTTCCGCCTTAAAGGAGCAGTACCTAATTCCACTTGTTACAAGTTGCAGGCCCCTCATTGAAACACTGACTACGTATACTATAATGAACTAGATAGAACTAGATTGATGTTGTCTTGACGAAGCTGCTACCATTGTTGCTTCCATGATTTAGCACATTGCTGGTATGTATTAGCATGTTACTATTTTTTACTACTACTACTAAGTTTTAACATGCTGCTAACATGATTTAACATGTTGCTAGCATGTTTCTGTCACATTTTAGCATGTTGTTAGCATGATTTAACACATTGTTAGCTGCTAGCATGCTTTAGCATTTTGCTAGAATGTTTAAGCACTTTAGTAGCATGTTTAGCATTTTGCTACCCTGTTTCTAACATGTTTCAGCACATTGAAGCATGTTCAAGCAAGTTTTTAGGCTTTGCTAAGGATGGATGGATGGGTGGGTGTCTAAAATGAACATGGTGGATGTAGCTTAAATACTCTGACACTGTTTTCAGTTTTGAACCCCTCAGTGAAAGTCTACAGGATTTTTTTTTTGTAGATTTAATTGTCCGGTTTAGGAAAATTGTAAGTCTGATCAGTTAGAAAAATATAAAATACACTGTGAGAACATCCTGAAGGTCTCTGCTGAGTTTGGTGGCCATAGTTGGAATGCTCAAGGACGAGTTACTGTTTTTAAATTTGTTCTCAGAAGAAGAAGAAGCAGCTTAAATAGTAGATCAGAATGTTTACATTGTCAATCAAACATAAATATTGACAATTTCAATGTTAATTTCAAAATATTTTATTTAATAATATGATTTTGGCCACATAATAGTGTCTTAATGGCAATTGGGGCCAAACGCTTGAGCTCATCAACTTTTACACCATGTTTCACCTTCAAAGCATCGTGACCTCTGAACTACCTGAAATACAGAGTGCTGGTGTCAAGTTCAAGTGCTTGGTGAAACCCACTCCCCCGTAAGCAAATAATCCATGTATTCGCTGATCCCACAGTGGCTCTTACTGACAAACAATGACAGAGCCAGTTAAAAAGAGCAATAAAAGCACAGCTAATGAGTAAAGGAGGGAAAAAAGAAAGCGAGGAAGCAAACGCGGGCAGTAGCGATGCCAGGGGGACCACGGGCTGCTCTCCCCATCTCCCATAATCACCAGGGCGATGCTCGGATGCCTCCCCTATTTGCATAATGCCATCCTGACACTTTTACTTCCTCCATCCATCACCAGCGGCGTGAGTCCTGCGCCCGGCTTCATGCCTCCGTCTCCCCCCTGATTGCGTCCTGTGTTTATCTGCCCAAGCACAAAAGATTGATTCCCTGCTGTCTCGCAGCCTTATGTTCAGCAGATAGGGATTTTCACAGAATGATGAAGCACCCAGTCAGCTAATGATAAACAGAAAACACATATTCAAAAGGACGGTCCCTCTTTCTTAGAAACGTCTGTCTTTTTTTTTTGTTTTTTTTTTTGTTTTTTTGTAGCTTTTACTCTCTCTCTCTCTCTCTCTCTGTCTGTCTTTCTTTTTTTACAGGATGTGTGTGGGAAAAACGGATGTCAGGTTAAGGAACTGAACATACTCTGCTGGGACTTCAATTTGAAACGCAATTGTTTTCCTGTCAGCTTGCCCCCCGTTTTTCTTTGATTTGCTCTGGGGGTGAAAAACGAAGAAATGGGAGGAAAGGAGATAGCAATTAAAATAAAAAATGGTGTTTTGATGGTCGGCCTTGTTTCTCAATGCGCTCGCGAGCAGCGGATTTGACAGCTTCGTTTTTGTGAAGCCGTTCCGACAGGGAGATAACAGAATACATGCACATGCATGGAAGACCATTAAGGGAACAAGCATTGAAACAAGGTCATCATATCACCTTTTATTGTGGTGATTTGCCACAGACCATTAGAATCATCTAAATACAAGAAAGTCTGATGCGATTGATGTAATATGCAAAGTGAATTTGTTTGGAATGTATTTTAACAGCAGCAGAATGGATAATGCCATTATCACACGTGCACAAAACTGACGATGGACGCCGAGATCAAAGTTACACCACGGCTCCGAAATCACTCAAGCTCTGTCTGCAAAGTTTCAGTCTAATGATGACAAAATAGCATTAGCTGCTGTCACTTCTAAGAGAAGAGAGATTATTTTATTTATTGAAATGAGATTGAAATGATAAATCTCGCCCCTCCTGATAAAATAGTTGGCCTCATAATCCTCGGCGTGGGGATGGGGATTTGAGAAGATGAAGGGCGAGAAGGAGAAATTCATAATGCATAATAAAACAAAAGGTGTCGTGGGAAACATCACTGATATTAAAATCAGTGGCAGACAGATCTATATGAGAAATGCAGATTTGCCAGTTGTAAATAACCACAGCCAGAGTGAAGACTTTTGATTCAAAGATAGACTGACAGCACAAAGGAAGAAAAAGACATTTAGCCAACTATGAGACAAAGAGAAAGGATGACAGAAAGAAAGAAAGAATGAATTGATTGATTGATTGATTGATTGATTGGAGTGAGGGAAATAGCTGCATACTACAGTACATCTGTTATACAGCTTATTGTACATGAAGTAGTCTGCAATCTGCAATGGTAATCCTTGAAAAAAGAAGTATATTATGCTGCTGTCACACAGACAGCATGATGATCAGACTTGATGATTTGGTCAGACTGGAAATTATTATTATTTTAAATAAATTTTAATGGAAATTTCTATTTAAAACTTTTGGCAATTTGATCAAATTATGAGTAAAAAAGATTATCATTGATATTGCCTCTGTTTCATTCATCACTATGACATTGAAAGGTCTGGTTGAACCAAGCACATTGAATTGTGGGATTTAGCATTTCACACAATGTCCACTGGTTGTGCTGCAGATTTTGGAAAATATTATATTGGTATTACATTGCATACTACTTTTTTTTCCATTCTGCATGCCATTCTGAGAAAGAAAGAAAGAAAGAAAGAATATTAGTGTACTACACACTGTGTATAATATTTAATAGCACTGTTGGGATAAAAGTTACTTTTAAAAGTATTGCATTGCAATATTGTTCTACTCCCTAAAAAAGTAACTAATTGCATTACTTAGTGACTTTTTATGGAAAGTAATGTGTTGTTACTTTTGCAATATTTTTTTTCTCACCTGGGCTGTGCTTCTTTGCTAGTTTTTTAATAACAAAAAGTTCAACACTTCAGCAATAACAAAAATTTAACACAAATGTGATGTTTATATAAAGTAATTTTGCATATTAGTATATCAAAAGGTCAGCAGCAAAGACATTTGTTAATAAAGTGAGATTAAATACATAAAGTATATTTGTGTAATTTAACATTTAATTATTGCAGGTTTGCATTTCACTGTTTTTATTCATTTTGAGGAGTACTTTATCTCAAGTGAGATGAGTAAATGCATGCTCTTATTTAGTCTAGAACTACAATAAACATCACGTTTCCAGACAGCGCACACAACGCCTCTGCACTTACTCACGATTTCTCTCAACAGAGAGAACTGTCAGTCAATACATGAGAAAACAAAGTAACTTGTGTTACTTATTTAAAAAAGTAACTCAGATATTTTCTTGTAAATTTAAAAGTAATGATTTAAAAATAAAAACGTAACATGTAACGTGTAGTGCGTTACCCCCAACACTGTTTATTAGTATGTAAAGTAGCATGCAGTATGTATGTTTCAAACAGTAGTATACCACATTGCTGTCACATCACAAGATTTAGCATTTTTAAAATAATTTTCAAAAATGCTTTAACTTTTGACAGCTTGAATAAAAAAATAAATAAAACGAGTGGTTGTTGTTGCTTCTATTTCATTTGTCACACTAAAAATGTTGAGCAAATTGCACTGCATTATGGGATACAGAATCCCATGCAATGTCCATCTATTGTATGCATACTGCATATTACTATCAAAACCTAGCTATGCTATTTAAAAGAAAAGAAAGAAAAAAAGACTACAGACAGATTTGGAGCAACACATCTGTGAAGCTATATTTTAAAAAAATTCTCTCTCCATTTACTAATTCATGTTTTTGTTTTTATTTAATTTCTTTGTGACATTGTCCTCTTTGAGAAGCAAACATAGAAACCTCTGATCTTCTCTGATCTGTGAAGAGTGACTTCTGAACAAAATTTCAGATGGACTAAAACATACAGGATGTTGTGGTATTAAATCTGCTTGCTGTAATGCCCCTCTATAGTACAGCATGTTGACTATTATCTTCTACTATCCTGAAACATTCAGTCTTCACAATATCTGCAAGAATGTTTCCTTAGCATTCCTCTCACTATATGGCACTCATAGCTCATCCAAACCATCATCTTACTTTTAACAACCTGCTCTTCTCACAACCAAGCACATTATTCTCAGAGTTCACCTCCACTTCAGGAGGGGCTTTTTGGATACATGAAAACACAAGTTAGTTGTTTGAGATGCTCTCTATGGAAGATGGTAAACACACTTCAGCTCAGCACAATGACTTTTCTATTCCTCCTCACCTGCCTAGTGTACAGCAACAGAGGACTCTTCACAGAAGAGTCATAACATTAAGATGAATTCAGACAGCCACTAAAAATGCTACATTGCCCTTTTACTCAGATTTGGGAAATTTTACTGGTGTGATAAAATGGTTTTAAATTACAGATTTAGATTAAGAGTATAAGGCATTAAAAGTGTTATTTTTTCATACTCCCCTATTCCAGCTTAATATGCAGAGAGAACTATGACCTTCGTAGATTGATTTCAAACTTCAGTGCAGTCAAAACAAGACACACTTCCCCATTAAGAACCCCAATGAATCAAAATAGGAGCTTTTATGCTTGCCAATAAAAAATACTATATATATACATTTTTTGATAATTAATTAAATTAGTAATGTATTATAATAAAAACAATGCATTGTGCATTGCAACTGCAATTTAAGTGCCAGGGGTTATTACATTGTAATTATACTGTAATAAAGTTATAATAATGCTAAAACATATTAATTACTATTATTTATTTAATTTCTTCTTTTTGATTTCTTGTAAATTGTTGTTCCCCTGTCATACAAGGAAAAGAAAAAAACAATCACTGACTAGACAGTTAAAAATTATTCAACAACATAATGGGAATCCTAGAAAATACTGATTGTTTCTCTGTACTCAGTGGGATTTGTCACTGGTCTGGGGTTATTGTGTGAACCTCCACTTGAAACTTTCCATTTGATTCACATCACTTCCTTTCTCTAAACTCTTTCCCCATGTTCTCCAACTAATCAACTTTTCATCTTTTTGTGAGTGCCTGTTTATTGCATTGTGGGGTGTGAGAGCTGACATAATAATATGTTAGCCCAGCCTTTACCACAGAGAGGTGAACCCAAAAAATGTCTTGTGTTTCTGAGTCTGCAGGCAGTCTGGTTCTCATGTCTAAATAGTGTCCTGTATATCTTGTACTGTCTCCGTTCTCACAACACATAGCTAAAGGGCCCCAATCTGATAAGTGTGTGTATACGTTAAGATGTAGAGGAAACCGTCCCTGACTAGTAGACAAGGTAACATCTGTTTCCCTCTGTCTTATCCTCAATCTATCAGCACGAAAGCAGAGCTGGACAGTAGTCTTCATAATTCATACTTAGTAGTTCATTTATACTTCATATTTAGGTGTGACAGAATATATAAGACATTAACTAACCATGTCTGTCAGTCTTTGCCACTGGCTGTACTGTCTCCTGTTCTGACAGACAGAGCCCATTGAATGCTTTCTGGAGTCTAGTTCTCACCATGGCTCATATTTCTAAAGATTCCTTCTTGTTTTAGTTTTTTTTATCACTAAAATATCTAAACTCATAATCATGCAGAGATCACTCATGGTTGTGCCTGTGCAGGTGAATCGCTATTTTTCTTTCAGTTTTCATACCATCCATCCTATGTAGTATTTTAGATAGAAATTTGAGTAAGCAAGTTCTAAATGTCATCTGATTTTTTGCAGTTTAAGTTAAAAAAGAATATGAATATGATATCATGTTTATTTTTTTAAAGGTGTCATGTAAAATACTAAATTAAATATTCTGTGCAAATAACAAGATCTGAGTCAAAAAGATACATCGGAATTACACTGTATAAATCTATAATAACATGAAATTATTATAATTACTCATCCATTAACACTAATTATAATTAAATACATAAAAAAATACCACCTATATCTACCCTTTACACAAAATAAAAACTTTTTAATAATTAAAATAATAATGTCTCACAAATTTTGCTGGTCAAATGAAAAGTCAAGCATGCATTGCCATTTAAAACGTGCTAAAATGAGACATATTAACAAGACAAAAATTAAAGGTGGGGGTGACATCTTACCCATAGTAAGGAAAAGTCATAGTAAGGAAAAAGAGCGTCCTCACACCGTACAACTGAGGGGGGAGGGAGGGGGCTTTGACCAGGGCGACTTCCACAGCCCAGAAGCCCAAGGTGGAGCTGCTGGCTCGCGGTTCTGATGCGAAGACGGGGTCTCGGCAGACCGGGCAACAACAGAGGAAGTGAAGCCAGAGGGAAGGAGAGGCCAAGAGTAGCTGAAGGGATGGAGGGTCGAGGCACAGCTGTAGACCCGGAAGTTCGGTAGTGGAGGTTGAGCGACGACTGACTGAGGCTGATTCGGAGAGACGAGGGAGCCAGGAGAAGTCCTAGGGCTGGCGAACCATGCCGTAGTCGAGGGAGTGCTGAGCCGGAGCGGAGCCAACAGGCTCACAGGCCGAGGTGGAGACATGGGCCTGGAGGCCCGAGATGTAGTCGGGGACTAAGCATCACGACGCACTGGTGGAGGGGAAGTCTGAGGCGGCGCTGAAAAGATGCAATAATAACTGGACATAACCAGCACAGGGAACGGGACCAGACAGTCGGGTAGGAACATTAGAGGAAGATTTCCAGACGGGACCAGAGCATCCAGATCGCCCGGCGGTAGGCAAAGGCGAAGATGTGGGGTGGGGAGGTGGGGACTCGGGAGGAAACTGGATCTGCACACCACAGATCTACAAGGCAGAGGTCTGCTCCTGGCTCTGGGATGGACTAGGCAGCTTGTGGTGATTCTGGAACGACCCAGGTGATAGACACTGGACCGGGCTCCGAAGGTGAAAGGGGAGTCACCCTGCCGGAGCATCCACCAATATTCCACCAACGGCCTATTTTCACAGGTTATGAGGCGGCGCAATGCTGGTAAGTCCATCTTTTTGGCCGGTTATTATGTCATGTGTAGTAGAGGAATAAGGAATACAAACAACTATGGACACTTCAAATAGCCTTTACTGGGAACCACGGGAGTAGTATAACACATAACCAGAGACAATAATCGACAAAAGAATGAACAGAACAGGGAGTATACTGTATATACACATAGTAAATGAGGTGACTATACAGGAACAGCTGGACAGTGATTAACTAATGAGTTACCTAGGTGACAAACTAGGAAATGAGGACACAGACACATAGCAAACGAAAAGTCACCAACAAAACAAAACATGATCTTTCCCTACATGTTGGGCTAATATTTCCCTCAATCCTTTGAGCTACAAAAGAGAAAGAGTTTGACGGTTTCTCTTTCGACATTTCCAATAGAGGAAAAATTGTGTAGTATTCCCAATACTGCCACACTTTTTTGCTAAAGAGTCAAGAATTTTTTTTGCAAATTGGGACACAGCCATTATTAGGAACATTACCATATGTCCATTATTAAAGTCATTAATGTTACATTGTGATACTTTCTGTACTCTGTTTTGTTTATTCTTTTGTGCCAGGTCTAAAGTGTTTACTGTGGGCCTTTATTCTGTGTAAATAACAGGAAAATGTGCTAAAGGTACTAAAGGTTAGTGTTTAATGTGTTTGAAAAGTAGGGTGGCACATAGGTCCCCTCTGTATATGACGCCCAGCCCCCCAAAACGATGATATTTTGAAATCAAATCCTATTCTCCTGTGAGGACTGGGGGAAGCTTTCATTAAAATATTTCATGCATGCAAATCTTCCTCACAAAGAGGCAGATATTTCACTCTATTTTTGCCAACATTTGTGTGAGAAAATCCAGAGAAAATCCATCAAATCCTTTGAAAATCCAATAATATTTGCATAGAGCTTAAAACATGCAAAGTCACTGAATATGAATTAAACCTAAAGCCCCCTACTTACGCATTAAAATGGATTCTGAAACGCTCGACTCCTACAGGTAAACCCAAATCAGGGTCTTTGGTTAAATGGTGCTTGTTGGATGGACAAAATATTTTAAAAGACCAATACATGTGCAAGCCACTTCATTCATTGCCATCTCTACAATTATGAAGGCTGTTTAAGAGGACCAAAAAGAGTGCCAGGTGTTGAAAACAAATGTTGAAAAGCTTTGTCTTTTGCTTCACTGATGGTAAACCAAGGCCAACTGACTGAAGGCTGACCCGTTTGCTCTCTGCCAACCTTGTAATGACAAACACACATTGGCAACATATTAAGAATTCAACAGGCAATCTATTCAGCAATTAATGATGTAGGAAATTAGCCCTTCTGCTAAAGATGCCAAGAAAACATGCATCGCTTGTGACAGTTTTGCATTCCACTTGCCCTTGAGGCCTTTTATTGTATGTCTATACCTTATCAAAAATGGTCTTTCTCACGTAAGCTTGTAGTTCTCTTCAGAGATATCACAATAGCAGTGTTAAATAGAAAAGCCTAAGTTCACAAAGTTCTTCAGAATGTTACTCAATATTAGTTCTTATTTTTTGTTTAATGATGTTCATGAGAAGGGTCGGACATGTGATAAATGAATGGTTTCTTTGTTTTTTTGTTTAGAAGACTAATGCTATTTCATGCATTCTGACTTATTTACACAGTTAAAGAGTTGCATTCTCATGCTAAACATGGCCAAAGTTTCAGAACGCGAGTTGGAGGTATTTCTGTGCCAAATACACTACTTCCGGTTTGGGATATGTTTCAGAGTTTCAGAGGTTTTTTTTCGAGTATGGCCCTTATCACGTAATAAGTGTGGAATTCCTTGTATGGACACTACTCCCTGATAAGCGTGCACACATCACCCAGAGCGAGAGCAACAGCATGCACATCAAAGTCCTTCATTCGGGTTATGGAAGCCGAGAGATTTTTCAAAAACATCACCAAAGGAGTATGTTTTTGGTTGTGAGGAAAGATAACCTTTTTCATCTTCCCAAAAATCCCAGCATTAAAGGGCACAGTGGATGAAGTTTGTTTTTCCAGGGCAGCAATGGAGTTGCGCACGTATGTTTGTTTGTTTCCGGAATTTTGGTGATGAATGCTTTGTAAACAAGTCCCAGTTCGACGCTGGATTTGCAGATCGTGGGCGGTAAGTAAAACTGCATGAAACGTCTGTGTTTTGTTGGCAATCGGCGCGCAAGTGCATATAATGTAAACAACATGACTGTTTTTGCTCCCTTTTTATTTATAATGATGTCGCAGCTTGCAGACGATCTCTACTCAAAAGCTGCACGCGCCCGTGACTCTTTAGCTCTGCCCACGGCAGGCACGCCTCCAGGAGCTTGGCTTTTTTTCAGAAAGACTCGGTGCAGCGTATCTATCTTTTATAAATATGATAAAACTAAAGACTTTTCAGAGATATGAAGGATGCAATACTACATGATGCTTTATTAACAAGATTTGGGAGGAGCAGGTTCAGATAATTAACCTAATTAGCACAGGTGGAGAGCATTCAGTTAATCAACTCAACCAATAACAAGAGGTATAAATACAGCAGACTTACCTCTGTTCATCTGAGAGTTTATCAGCATCCCTCCTCCACCCCATCTTTTCAGTTCTAGTTCTATCTATTATTACCACACCGGGGGGAGTACTCTGGGTTTGGGCCAATATTCAGAGCTCGGAGCCCTCCCCCCGGACAGCAGTTTTATTCTATTGAATTATATGTACATGTGAACTTGTGAATCTAGTTACTCAAGATTAACATGAGATTGGCAGAAACTGTGTGTGTTACCTACCCTTTAAATAAATATCAAAAATGGTCCATATGTCCATAAGACTAGCAAGTATTATTTAATAAAAGAGCTAAATCATCCAACAAATCTTAATTTAAAAGAATTAGAATTTTTTATTTATAGTAAAGAACGCAGCATTTGGGTCATGCAGGGACCACAAAAATAATGAGAGCAGAGACGATGACACATAGCTTATATCTGCATCTTTGTGAGTTACTGGAACCCCACAGGAAAAAAAATGCAACACACATGAGCATTACTTGACGTGACAGACAACTAGTTGTCCAGAGCAGTTCCTTTCACGCAGCACAGGTTTTCTGAAAATAGAAGGCAGTTGTCCTTTTCGTTAATAACCAAAATGTGTGTTCAGCAGAATTCCAGTTTCCGCCACAAGCACATTGTGCAAAATCTGAAAAGTTTGTAGATTCCATGTAGGCTTATCAATGCATCAAGTTTATAGAACAGAGCTTTTTTAAGACTTACACAAGAAGGTGCATAGCCAGTAATGATTACTTTCATCAGGTAGCTATGCTTTATGCAGTAGTCTGCAGTCCATAAATTTCTCTAGGCTGTACAAAGTGTAGCTCTGTCAAGTGTTTGGCATGGTAATGGAAATGACAATATTGATATGCTTGGTGGAAAAGATCTGTTACGCTGCTGCTGCTGCTGTTGATTATTGCTGCTGCTGCTGCAGAGAGAGTACGAAACTTGCTACTGCCAATACTTACACAACATGCTGCTGCTGTACAATATAGCATACATGAATTACCCATAGCAGATCTATACAGGTGGAGTTGGGGGAGGTAGAGGGTTTCTGAAAGTGCGCTGCAAACTGCAGTGAAGACCAAGTATTTAAAAGTTAGGCCGTGTGTCCACCAAAGCATTTTTTCCAGCTGCTAGTGTACTTTTTCAATTGTTTTCAATGGGAACGCTGTGTTTTTTAAACGCCAGGATCGTAACTAGGCGCTGAGCGTCTTTTTCACGCTCAAGCGTTGAGAGCTCGACGTTTTTTACTGGTCGCCTCGAGTTGAAGAATGTTCAACTTTGAGTAAAATGCTGCGCTCATCACTGTCACTTTTTATTCAGTCATCCAATCAGAGTGGAGGAGGGGCGGGACAAATACAACACCGACCAACTGTCACAACATTCTCGCTGTACAGCGGCATCAACAAACAGAGAACGGAACAAAATGGATGAGAAATTAATATTGCTGATTTCCGGACATACGTAGCAAGTAATTCCACATTGTGTCAACATTTTTAGTCTGAAACAAATTACCCGCAAAATCAGTAATAAGTAAAATATAATATATTCCGTATCATAGGAACAAAGCATCTCAATTAAAAAAAAAAAAAAGCTGCGCAGCTGAAGCGCTCTCAAGCGCTCACAGATAGGCGTTTTAAGCAGAGCGCCTAGCGTTTTCAGCCGGCTAAAAACGCTTTGGTGGACACACGGCCTTAAGCAGGAAACTCATTGGCTGATGATACAGCAGGAACCAATCAGCAATGCCCTATAGAGAATGACATGATTGCAAGCAGATTGAGTTAAGGACCTCAGCCTGTGCCATTTAGAGTTTCATGGCAGAACTTTGTTGCACATCCATAGCTTGAACCATGAATCCAGTTACATCATAAATGACGTCACACAGGTGGTGAAGTAATAGCTTAATTAATCAGTTTGAGATCAAATTACATGGCATCTGAGGACTACTTCAGTTCAATGTCAGTGTGATTCAGTGTGATTTAGTTCAATGTCATACTCTGGCTACTAGAACACATGCACTATTCAATAACAATGGAATGAAAGATATAGATTTTACTACATGTTAGCTTACTTATTTTGCTCAGGACACATGTCATACTAACAAGAAACTATGCTTCTATGCTTCTATGTCAAGAGCTGCTGTTCCAGCCATACATTGTGATGCTGTTTGACTATATAAATAAAGGTGACTTGACTTGACTGTTTGCAGGTTCCGGGAAACACTGAATCATTGAACTATGTTGGTAACAACAGTAGTTTAAAATTATATTATATTATTAGGTGCAAGTATTTTTATATAAAAATGGGAAAGAACACTTTTTTTCATAACTTTGTCCTCATTTTTATTTTTATCACTTCTTCTCATTGTAAACACCACTGAGTTTCTAATGATCTAATGATTAAATACACATCATTTCCTCAAATGCTTTGTTTTCTTGCAGGAAACCTCCTTGGCTCTTTACTGACTGTGTCGGACCTACACTTGAGGCCTCAGGCACAATGACCTAAAGCCTACCCTTTTCATTCTGATGTGCAATAAAGATGTTCATCATGCATTCCTGCAATATATCTTCTCTGTCATGCCCCAATAGAACATCATAGACAACATAAAATCGAGAACTTTAGTGAATGATTACATGCAGTGTTGACAGTGCTCTACTTTTCTTTGTCTTGTAAATTTGGATTTAGGCCTTAAAGTGAGAAGGGAAGTCAGAGAGCACCTCAGGTCAGCTTTCGCTCTTAAAATGGGGTCCCCTAAGTGACATTCACAGCTTGAAGCCTCAAAGCAGCTCTGAACTTGACTGTGCATGCAGTACGAAGTAACGTGCAGGCGTCTCACATGGTCGACACTGATCCACATGGCAAAACTTTGCACCAACAACTCAAAGAAAACTTTTAATTAATGGAGTGTGTATAGTTTTTAACATATGATCAAAATTAATCAGCCCTCGATTTGAGATATTAAAATCAAATTAATCATGTGAAAAAGCAAATGATGCTTGACGCATCTCCAGCTGTGCCGAATCGTTGTTTTTTTCTCGCTCTTGCTCCTCTCTTCAGGAGGACATTAGTGCACACCACTTGAGTCAACTGTTACTGTCACTCCAAATAGTTCACATATGGTAGCTTTAATATATTGTGTTTGGTGAGTTTGTTAAGTCTAGCGTTAGTATTAATAGATGTAAATTTGCTCTGCTTGAGTGACACTTAAGAGTTCACTCTTGAAAAAACAATTTTTTTTTTGTTAAAACAAAACAAGAGGGTGTAAAATATTCCTACTTATCAGTCAAAGTTGATGTTTTCTTTGATACTTCTGAATGACTGTTTTCTCAGTGCATTTGCAACAAACCTGATTTCAGCTCAAGTCTGCTGGTGTGATGCAGTGTAGTCGAGAAACTAAAAACAGCGATCCCACCGACTATTTTATGACAGTAACTCAGCTCTTTTCATAACAGAGTAGCTTTTCCATTAACAAGCTATGTTTGAAGCATTATAATTCATTTTAATACATTTCATTCAGACACTTCATTTAAATAAACCAGTTAATAAAAAGATTCACTGATTCAGATCATTCTTTGACAGGATTTTGCATCTTCTACTTTGTAGAAATGGACAAAATGAAATGTGATAACACAATGATTTGACTAAATAATGTAGCAGTTACATCACTATTTCTGATTTGTAAAAATTAAAGCATGTTATTGGATGTTAGATCTGATGGAATGTTAGATTGGATGGATCTCCACGTCGGAAATATCAGATCTGACCCCGGACGCCAGATATTGTCAAAAGACATCCATTTAGTCTGGTGTCCAAAACCTGTAAAAACTGTCAAAAGCAAGAACTCTATCAGCCTGAGAGTTTGGCTTTAAAAGCCAGGGAAGAGCAGAAGCAGGAGACAAGTGATAATAATAAAAAGACCAGAGTTTATTGAATAAACTTAATTGCGTATGTTTCGGTGTGATCATGTTATTGATCTAAATATGTTGTTTCCGATCTGATAGTTCAATATTTAAAAAGCTAGAGTAAAAGCTAGTAGCTAGCTACTTTGTCAACAATGTCCCTCCATTGGCCCTTACCAATCATGGCCTCCCAATAATCCCCATCCACTGAATTGGCTCTATCAATCTCTCTCCTCTCCACCTACAGCTGGTGTGTGGTGAGCGCACTGGCGCCGTTGTACTGTGGCTGCCGTCACATCATCCAAGTGGATGCTGCGCACTGGTGGTGGATAAGGAGAGACCCCTGATATGATTGTAAAGGGCTTTGGGTGTTCAGTAGTACATATGAAAGCGCTATATAAATGCATCATTCATTCATTCATCCAACAAAAGAGCTTCTCTGTAGTGTACTACCTGAAAGTTGCAATGTAACAAAAGTAGTGACTGATCTTTTCTTCTGTATTGTGATGTACAGTGTGTCCAAGTGAAATAGATCAGTTGCTGATTGGATGGATGCATGATTGGGGTTTAAGCAGAGTGAATGATTGGAGAAGTCTGGCATTTGTTGCCGGAGATAAGTTTGTCGTTTCACAGAAAGATTGAGTTATGACATTTTGATTAAAATTACAAGCTCAAAAAAGAAAGAAAGAAACATGCATGGATTAATCATTCACAATAAGATTTAGAAAACATTTAGAAAATAGGGGGATTTTCCATTTCATGCCGATTTTGCCAAATTGTTCTTTGTAATTTGTAGCTTGTAGCTTGACAGCTGCAGTTTCAAAGAATCTTCCCCACCACTGGTAGGAATGCAATTCATACTCAGGCATTCATATAAAATTAACTGGATTTTTTTTTCTTAAATGCATGTCTTACTCTGGCTGAGGGTCTTAAACATATAGAGATCCCATAGGAGTAGATTCAGGCACACCTGTTCTGGCACCTGTGCTAATATTTGGCCTAATGATTATGCTGTCCTTTGCTTTCTGTAGTGTTTAAATAACGTACAGCGTTAAGATGACTGAGCACTCAGCTGAGAGCGCATAGCCTTACCTCCGTCACAGCATGGACGGACAGGGATAAGGATCAGCTGATCGGCAGATCATGAGTGATGAATGGCCAAGCTGTTAATCTCATTGAAGGGCTGCCAGGATGATCAGATAAGAGCCAGTCTCACTGGGGGAACTCTCACCACCCCACAGGCTGTCTGTTATACTAAGACATGCAGTGAAACACCACAGTTTGCCGCATGAAGGGCTTAGCATGCAAAAAGACCATGCAGAGAGTTTGGGAAACATTGTTAGCATTCCCTAGGCACCTTACGCAGAAACATATTTTTGTAATGTTTTGGGAATTTGAAGATAAAATCCTGCACTAGTTGTCGCTAGTACTTCAGTACTGCAGTAGAGACTTTTGACCATTTGGCTCTCTAATTTGAGAGAGGAAATGCAATGCATTCAGTCATCAAACAGCGAAATCTTCCTCCCGCTAAACTTCACGTCCATTCTGTCAAGTAAGTCTCTCCTTTAACTGATGGTAAACTTAATGATAAAGGGGGACCCTGTACTGATCCTGTGTGATTGAAAACCTGCTGTTTTGAAATGTAAATTCACTTAGGAAGGTATGGAGACACACAGATAAAGGGCTAATGCTCTCCCGGGATAACTCCTGCAATTGGCGCCACAGCTAAGGCGTGTCAGGTGGCTTGATGAATCCACGGGGAGGCTGCACCTCAACACCAAGCTCTCCTCAGATCATCATCCCCTCGTCCTTATTCTGTCAACGCCATTGATGAGGCTGTCAGGGACCCTGCTCATTTGAGGGGAGCGCCTGCCTCTCTTTGCATATGCACAACAAGGAGAGGGGAAGAGAGGTAGAGACAAGGCAGGTGCTGAGAGGAGGATACCACGGGGAATAGCATCAGAGACCAAGGACATGAAGAAAATTCCCACCGGAATTAGCGAGGCAGGGGACGATGCGTGGAGCCGAGAGATACCCCCTCCTAGCAGCAGGAGCCTGGAGCTTTACTCAGGCAGTGGGAGGAGGAAAGGAGGAGGTCGCCACAGCTCTGTAATCACAAAGTTCATGCAGAAGAGCAGGAATGTGGAGGCGTTCAAATAAAATAGTCTTAAAACATTTCGAGGAGGTTGTGTAAGTTTGAGATCAAGTTGTGTCACAGAATAGGAGAGGCAACTAGGATTTCTCAGCCATGTAGAGGGCGCTAGAGTCGGCCATGAAACGGAATCTCTAATTAACGGAACAGCGGGAAAGTTCCGCAGAGTTGATACAGCACAGAGCGCGTGTGGACCGGTTTTTGCATTAATGATCTGGAACACGCAGAGCCCCGCTAAACGCACAGTGCTGCGGGGGCTGCCGCAGAGATGGGTGGGTGTCCTGTCCCCTTTCACATCCCAGCAGGCCAGTGAGCACGTTACAGTAACAAGATCCTCCTAATTAGACCCCGACACCTCACGAGGGCCTGACATTAATATTAATCGACCTCTGTGGGCTGCGGCTGCATTTGTACTGCATATGCAGATGGAAAGGAATCAGCCCACCTAGATGAGCGAAAAGGAAGGAGAACAGGATGATGATAAATGTGAAGAAAATGAAGAGTGCAAAGGGGAAATAGACAGATCTCTCCAGGGGTGTCATGCACCTCATTTTAGAGGCAGTCCTGGCTCACTTGGTAGGCTAAGTGTGATACTATATTGATGTAAAGCCTGGTGTATGCAGACTGTGCAATTTTGGCAAAGATGTGCAGTTTGAGACAAATATCAGAAGTCATGAGAGATTTCTTTTCATTTTAGGGCAAAATCTTCTGTCTTTGATCGCTGATTATTTGCCTTTGCGATGAATCCTAACCTTGTAAGATAGCTTTTTAATGAAGACCCAAATATAGAAATAGGAGCAAAGCAATTTTTTCCATGTGTTTGAGAGAGAAAGAGCAAGAGCATTACAGAGAGGGGGTGAGATGTTCAGTTAAAAATGTTTATACTAACTTGTCTATATGATATGCAACATAATATGATATGCAAATTAACAATATCTTGTATGTTATACTACTGAGGACCTTAAAGGTTCATTTCACCCAAAACTGAAAAAAAATTGTCATCACTCACCATCATGTCAGTCCAAACCAGTAAGACATTTGTTAATCTTCGAAACGCAAATGAAGATATTTTTAATGAAATCTGAGAAACTTCTGTCCCTCCATTGGCAGTCCATGCAAGTACCACTTTGTTACTTCAAAAAGTTCATAAAGAAGTTGTAAAATTAATCCATATGAATCGAACGTTTTAGTCCAAATATTCTGAAGAGACACGACCACTTTATATGACAAACAGATTTTCAGATCAATTTCACAAACAGATCAGTTTAGGCTTTTATTTACATAAACACTGATCAGCAAACATAAAGAGAAGTTCAAACCTCACTGGTTCTTGCATAAGCTCAAATGTTCACTGTAAACCTGAACAAGTTGGGCTAACTCAAAAAATTTGAGATAATCAGTTACAAATTTTTTTTTTGAGTTATGATGTTCCCAATTTTGAGTAAGCAGAACTATCAAATTTTGAGTTTGTATGTTAAGTTTGTATGTTTAAAGTTGAGTTTGTATGTATGCTCATGCATGTTAATTGCTCCTAACTTGAAATACTGAGTTAGCTAACTCATACATTTTGATAGCAATTAACATAAAATATTTAGTTAATAAACTTTTTATTACTTTTTTTATTCTGAATTCTAGCAAATCAAATGAGTTATTTATTTCACTGTAAATCCTAAGAAAATACAAAAAAATGCCAACTTGCTAATTTGCTAACATGTTAACAATAGCATGGCATAGCACTTACTGAATGAGTGCAACATAAAACATGTAACTTACCTGCTCTCATACCAAGCCGCATGCGCTACTTGTCACCATGATGGTAACTCTCCAAAAACCTACATTAACAGAAACTCTTCTAAATTAGCATAACAAAACATTAATCACTACTAAATCTCCCTTACCATTAATCTTGTGCAAAAAAACATTATATAACACTTAATTTTAGCATTTACTCTCTCTTTCAAGTGCCATGGGCAAAGCATGCTGGAAAATAGAAATTCCAGTCCAGTTCCAAGTTAGTCTAAAGTAAAAGAAATTTGTTCATACAACTCAAAACAATGAAACAGTTTACTTAAAATATGCCAGTGCTGTGAACTCAAAAGAAAAAGAAAGTTCTAAATACTCATAGCAGTTAATTTAACTGAACTAATTTGTTCAATTTAAGTTTGCCCTACTCAAACCAATTAAGTAATTTGAGCATTAGGGTTTACAGTGTTCCGCAAGAACCAATGAGGTTCAAACTTGCTGCGTAACATGAGAATGAACCTCGTTGGTTCTCACACATCAAGCAAGAAAGCTTAAGCTTCCGTTTACCATATCTGATGTGTGTGTTGATGAATGTTTATATGTGAATAAAAGCCTAAATTAAAATAAAGCGATGTCAATTAAGAAAATTTAGACTAAACCGTTTAATTCATTTAGATTAGTTTTACAACCTCTTTATGAATTTTTTGAAGTGTCAAAATGATAGTTCCGTGGACTGCCAATAGAGGGACAGAAATCTCTCAGATTTTATTAAAATATCTTCATTTGTGTTTCGAAGATGAACAAAAGTCTTACGAGTTTGGAACGACCTGTAATGATCCACGTAAATGATCAAAAGAGTATATTTTGAAATCTTGCACGGTCAACCGTACACGAGACAAAGTTGAACACTGGAAATGAAGAGTTAACTGGGCCTTTAGAGGGCCATGTTTTCTGTGGATGGGATCAAGACAAAAAAGGTTAAGAGAGGGGAATGAGATCAGCATCAGGCTTGAACCAGGGTCAATGTGACCGAACAGCTCTTATGTGTTCTGAGCATGTGCACAGTCCACTTGTACCATGACAAGGAAATGTTGCACAATTGGCTAGTTGTACCTATACTAGTTGTTCTTATGGAATGCACAATGTACTTATGCTGTGTTAGTGTTGTGGTACAGCTTTAGACATAAACACTTAAATAATCACTTATTATATCTACAATAACCTTGCAACATTATTATCAAAGATTAAAATAGTGTTTTTCTGCAACTTTAATTCAAAATCAACTTGGTTCAGAAATCTGAGAGGGCATGTTTGAATGGGTGTGAAGCTTCTGGATCTCTCTTCAGGGGGATAAAGGAGGAGGTATTCACTCCAGAGTGATGTGAACAGGGCAGTCTGTGTTTTGGGGCATGGATGACTGTATGCAGCAATGCCCTCATACCTGCAAGCATGTGGCAAGTGAATCTTGTCATGACTGTAAACGCAGTGAAGGTGTAATCACTCCAGCTGCCACATATAGCATAGACAAAAGAAACAGGCAGGGTTGAATTGCTTCAAGTCATCTTTCACCCTTTCTGTTTCCTGAGGAAGAGGTGAAATAGTGTATGTGTTAAGAGGTGGGTGTGAAAGTTCACAAAAAACTTCATGATACTTGCAGGTGAAATTAATCTCAGTGAAACAAAACTGACTTAAGAAAAGCAATTAAAATGTATTAACACAATGACATGATTCCATATATTTGGTTCCTTAATTAAAAGAAGTTTGTAAATGTAAAAAGTGATTTACTTATCAAGGTATCTGAAATTATAACAGGATTGTGAATGTGAGGGAAAGGAGAAATATAAAAGTAGCCCATAAAGCTTGTGTGTCACTTCAAAGGAATGGTTAACCCAAAAGTTACAATTCTGTTGTTGTTGTTGTTTTCTTAACACAAAATAGGAATTTTGCTAGCTTCCCGCAGTTTAATGGCCAAAAAAAAAAAAAAAAAACACCATAAAAGTATCATAAATGCCATAAATGTAGCCTGTATGAATTGTTGACATCATTGATATTATTCAGTTTGGTGTCTTCACTGATGCAATAGTTGGAGAGCCATTCAGGATGGAAGTGTCACTTGTATGCGTACCTAAGGGGATGTGTGATGCGAACTGTACAGGAAAGCAACTTTTGTTATGATGGACCAGGCTGTTTGCCCCCCTGGGAGGTCTTGTGCACAGGGTACTTATTAGTCTTAGGATGAGACTTTGTGGACAGATTTAAAAGCTTCAGCCAGGATCCCTCGCATTGGTGCCAAGTTAAGCCACAGCGTAATTAGTAAACCTCAGAGGAATGTTCTTCATGTGGCCTAATACAATGGCCTCTTAGATGCTGAAACATGCTCTTGCACTGTCCATGCATGCACATACAGTGACACCGCAATCTGCTTTACACACTCTCTCTGTCTGCTCACACACACAGGCGTGCAGAAAGGACAATTACTCCCATTAAAGAGGCCCAGATGCTTCCTTGATTAAATTTGACCACACAAACACAAATGAAAGCAAATGGGTGCATGTGAAGGGCTCCTCAAGCATATGTTCAGCAGGTCGCATTGAGCCCATAATGGGTTAGAAAGAGAGTGAAGTATGAAGTTCATTGCTGAATTCATGTAAGGTAGATTAGCTCTAAAGCTTTGTAATGTAAAATTGACAGCAGGATTGACCTCAGAGGTCTTAGTGAAAGCTTCTGTGCAAGAAACTGAGAGCGATATTCCTGTCTCGTCCCTTAGACATATCTAGCAACAGATGGGACAGTATTACAGTACTTCTGATCAATGATAGTTCTCTTTTATTCCATCACATGACTCAAAGTCCAGTCATTGTTTTAACATGAAAACACCTTGAGAATTCACATTCGATGGTTTACATACGGTGGCCGAGAGAGCTCAATGCGCTGCAACTTAAGAAAACACATGCAAACAGAAAAAAACGGCAGCCAATTAAGAAATCATCTTCATCAGTTTGACAACATGTGTGCTGCAAATAATCACAGCGCAACTAAATATTGAAACGCCCTGCAAATAGCACAAAGCTCAAAGCGCTGCAACTGAAGAAAACACACGCAAATAGAAAAAACACTAGCAAATTAAGAAAACATCTTCGTCAGTTTGACAGCACATGTGCTGCAAAAGTTCACAGCGCAACCAAATACAGAAACACGCTGCAAATACTTACAACGCACATACAATGAGGATGTTAAAATAAACAAAAAACTCACCTTTCTTTCAGGTAATCAACAACACCACTGATGTGTATACATTGAACAATAAGCATGTCCCAGCCAGGTTTGTCACTTGTTTGGGATCCCCTTGAAACATTTCCTTTGTTGTCTGTGCATTTCTTTTTGTGGGTGAGTTGTGAACTTTTGCAGTGCGTTTCTGTATTTGGGTGCGTTTTTGTGTTTGGTTGCACTGTGATTATTTGCAGCACATGTGTTGTCAAAATGATGAAGATGATTTCTTAATTTTTTGCTGGTGTTTTTTTTCTATTTGCATGTGTTTTCTTCAGTCAACTACAGAGATCCTTTGATGAGCACTAACTTTATAAAGCAGTACTACCATGATGGCCAATAACATCCATCCATTCTCCAAACTGCTTGTTCCACGTAGGGTCACTAGGCTGCTGCAGCCTATCCCAGCATCTCAGGACTTAGGCAGGGAAACACCTTGGATGGTTGGCCAGTTCATCACAGGGCCAATTACATGTTACTCTAAATTGGATTTCGTTAAGTGTAAACGTAATTTAATTTAATTGGCTTGTTATGGATGAAAAGAGGAATGGTTTGTCAGAGCCGTGATATAGTTTAACACCTTGATCCCGACATATATAGAGCTGTTTTGTTTGTGGGGACCTGGGTTTGAGTCCAGGGTCATATTCTGTTCTTGTTCTTTTTTTTTCTTCTCTTTCCCTGTTCTTTCATCTCACATCTCCACTGTCCTATCAAATAAAGCCAAAAAAAAACTAAATGAAAAATTCAGTTTTTACTTAAGTAAAATAAGTAATTCATCAAAGGTAATAATAATTCATCAAAGGATGATTAAATGATGGAGAAAACTGGAAAATATTTTAGATGTGTTGTGTAGTTAAGCAGACTTTACATTTAAGACCCAATTCAAGTGACACGGGTGGAATGATGGACAAATCAAGTGCACCATTTAAAACAGGATCTGTAAATACATGGCTTCAAATGTCAAAAGTAATTGGGTAACACTTTACATTAAGGTTCCCTTTGTAAAGGGTTCATAAAGGTGTTTGTTAATGAGTAATAAGTCATTTACAAATGCATTATAAATCATTAATAAGCAGTTATAATGGCATGAATAAAAAGGGTGACTTTAACTCAATACCTGCCAAATAGTGAGCAGTTTTTAACTCACATGTTATAAATGCTTAATAAATGTATTTATTCACACTTATTTAACTCAAAACCAGATTCTTGATGTATTTCATTATGCAGGAAAAATCATAATTAGACTGAAGGGTGTTGTATTTGTTATTTGTGACTCATGACTGCCACTTTTCTTACTATGTTGCTTACCAGAAGTGTCTGTCTTACTCATGATACTCTCCAAAAAGATCATGATGCCTATCCACAGCAGTGTATAAAAACTGATTTCTTGTTTAACAAGATGAAATTCATCTTTATTTTGAAAATAAAACATAAGATAATAACCATAACTTGATGAGATTAATAATGAAAAAATTAATTCCAGTATTAGTTACCTGTGAACCTTAATGCAGGGTGGACACTTGTGAACCATCCACTTTACATTAAGGTTCACTTTCGCAGGTTATTAATGTTTATAACTCATGAATAAATGGTTTACAGGTTTCCACTTTACATTAAGGTTCACTTTCACAGGTTATTAATGTTTATAACCCATGAATAAATGGGTCACATGTGCTCACTTTACATTAAGGTTCACTTTCACAGGTTATTAATGTTTATAACACATTAATAAATGGTTCACATGCGTTCACTTTACATTAAGGTTCACTTTCACAGGTTATTAATGTTTATAACTCATGAATAAATGGGTCACATGTGTTCACTTTACATTAAGGTTCACTTTCATCGGTTATTAATGTTTATAACTCATGAATAAATGGGTCACATGTTCACTTTACATTAAGGTTCACTTTCACAGGTTATTAATGTTTATAACTCATTAATAAATGGTTCACGTGTTCACTTTACATTAAGGTTTACTTTTGGGCAATGAATTGGTCCTCCAATTTGATCAGAGGAAGAATTTACGTTTGGTTAAGATGGTTCTGACAGCAGCAAAGAAATGTATAGCTATACACTGGAAATCAGAAGAACCACCCAGTCATGCTGTATGGCTTAGAGAACTTTCGTCCTATGTGCCTGTGGCCCAGATATAGTGACTGGGCTTGGGAGTACAACTTGATTAAGGGTCAAAGTACACTGGCAGCAACAGTGTACTTGATTTAATTCTAACAGACACAAACAAATAGAAACATTTGGAAGGTATAGGTAGGATGATGCAAAGCAGTGAGAAGCCATGAGATATCTTGAATGCTTTATGTGATCTGTTGTAGAGGAAGAAGACCCTGGTCCAAGCATTCGTCCCTTTGCAACTGCAGAGATGAGGGTGCAGGGTGTGGAAAATAGCCTCTTGCCATCCAGGGTGAATATAAACCACGCAAGAGCTGACTTGGAAATGACCTTCTCTGTAGACATCAATAGTTTGTGGTTGACAGTATGGAATACTTCAGACAAATGCAAAATAATTAGTATGGAGTTAAGCAAGGATACATTGTCTGATGTGAATGCTTTAGTCTGAGATGACAGCTTCGCTAGATAAGAATGAGTTGACAGAATGGAATAGGTAAGGCAGAAGATCAGAGGAGATTACTTTGATGGAAGAGGATGAGATTGATAGAGCAAGTGGTTCCCCAGTTCTTGGCAAGGAGAATACCTTTGTTCAAGTTAAAAGATGATCATTTGTAAAGTTCAGAGTGGATGCAACAACATCAGCAGACAGAACAAGAGGTGATGAACTGATGATAATTGATTATCTTTGCAACATTAACACTGTTATTGAACTAAATCTAATTAACATTGAGCTGAATAATGACAATTGTCTTCTGTAGAGCTGCTTTATGGAAGTCATTTCATAATTGATGAATTTTGTAACACTGTTATTTTCCTGTTTTTTTTGGTGAATCAGCTTTGAAACAATCTGTATTGTGTGAAGCACTATACAAATAAATGTGGCGAACTGATGCAGGAGAAGCATTAGCAGGAGTTAGCAGTCAATTAGGCAACAGTGTTTAGAAATATAAGGAATGGCTTTAATTTCAATTAGTAACTTCTCTGATGTCAGGCAGAATTACTGTATTGTGATATTGTTCCTTAAATTTAGTGTCCCAGATCTTTATATAGCCACTCTAATAATCAAACCAAGGGAACAAGGTACCTACTCTTTCAATTCTGACATTTCTTAAACCCTCATAGTTTTAAAGGACCTTAATGAAGCATCTAGATCCTGGTCCTGGACTGCCTCAGCAGTGAGCATAGTAGATGCAGAAATATGGCCCATTACGGAAGTTGAAATGCAAAAGCCATTTCATGTTGACTTTAAAGGAGCCTTAATACAACTTACACACGCCTCATTGCTGCATTAAACACCAAAGAATATAACTCCCAAGATGGTGTGCTTTTCAAGTTAGAACTCCATTAACTTGGCAAGTGGCAAAATGAGGTTTTATCCCAGTTCTGCTCGGTTGAACTACAGACCATTTGCGGCAGTGAGTAGTGAATGAGTGTTCCTCCACTTACACTGAGGCCCTATTAATTACTCAGGCTGTGTTGAAGCTCGGGTGTGCCAGGGGGCTCAGGAGCTAATGCTTCCCGTTTGACCGTGGATGCTCTGTCTAATGCTTCCCTCGAGAGGAGTTTCACTAATTAATCCACCGTCTTCAGTAAGGCGATGCCCCGTTCCCCCACCCCCGCATAGATCTTCAGGGAGGGAGAGCAATAGGGAGGGAGCGAATTCATTTAAGCTCATACAATACTCAAATCTTGAGGTGTGGTTGGAATGGATTTTGATTAGAGGAAAAACTCTTGACTGCTGTGGTTCTAAAGCAGCTTGAGGAAATGAGATTTCTGCTGAAACAATCTGTATTGTATGAAGCACTATATAAATAAAGGTGACTTGACATGACTTGACCAAACTTGACCAAAAAGTGTGCTTTTTGTCTGAGAATAGATGTGATCAATTAGATTGGTCACTTCAGAGTTTATTATTATTATTATTATTATTTATGTTTTTATGGTTTAATTGAACAAGAGACTCACCAAATAGTGTAAAGGTGATGATACATGGGGCAACTTTTTGAGCAGTGTTGCTGGGCAATGTTGCCGTCAATGGGCAACCTGGTGAGTCACAGGGCAACTAATTATGGCAACGGACAGTTGGCCGCAACTAATCTGAGAGGAGCAAATCTATTGCCAACCCAATAAATACTTTATTATTTCAACTTTTCAAATATCTTCTTCATTCTTATTAAATATAAATGCCTTTCCGATTTGATTTGTGATGGGAAAAGGGAGAAGAGCGAGTTTGGTAAAAGGCGAACCCAGATTGATTGCGCCAAAAGCTACATTCACTTACACCCTATGGCCTACACCACTGCAGATGTTAAACAGAATGCGTCTTTTTAGTATTTAACATTATTTTAGTATTTTACAGCCTACATACATTAAATTGGACACTTGTTGGTATTTTATGCATTAAATTAGGTAAATTCCCTGTTTTGGGTTGACACATGACAACTTATCAGCGTAAAAATATATAAGCTCATGCTCCTTTTCTTTGCTCCCCTGCCGCTGAGAGTCCGCCATCTTGTTTGAATTTTTTCCAAAATCTCCAAGCTGGTCACGTGATCGGCTGCTAGCATTCTGATTGGAGAATCTCAAAAAATTGCCTACGACCGATCTAAAGTATCCAGATAGAAATTAGTTGCTCATTCTCAATGGGAAAATGCCCGAGCAACATTGCTCAAAAAGTTGCCCCGTGTATCATCACCTTAAGAAATATAAAATCTTCTATTCTTGTTTTAATTGGCATTTGTTGGGGAAAACCATTATTAGAAGTGTGGGAAGATCATTGTATTAACAGAACTGAGCTGGGCTGCGTTTCCCAAAAGCATCATAAGCAGATCGTAGAACCATTGCAGCCAATGGTCTCTACAATCAAGTTAGCTCACAATGCTTTTGAGAAATAGATGATGATATCTTTCTGCAGAGCTGCTTTAAAGCTGAATTTAAAGGATTAGTTCACCCAAAAATGAAAATAATGTCATTTATTGCTCATCCTCATGCCGTTCCACACCTGTAAGACCTTCGTTAATCTTCGGAATGCAAATTAAGATATTTTTGTTGAAATCCGATGGCTCAGTGTGGCCTGCATAGCCAGCAATGACATTTCCTCTCTCAAGATCCATAAATTTACTAAAAACATATTTAAATCAGTTCATGTGAGTACAGTGGCACCAAAGTCACGTGATTTCAGCAGTTTGGCGGTTTGAAACGCGATCCGAATCATGATTCAACACAAAAGATTCATAACGCTCCGAAGCTTACTGAAGCAGTGTTTTGAAATCGGCCATTACTATATGTCATTATTTTGTTATTTTGCCGCACCAAAAATATTCTCGTTGCTTTATAATATTAGTATTGAACCACTGTACTCACATGAACTGATTTAAATATGTTTTTAGTACATTCAGATCTTCAGAGAGGAAATGTCATTGCTGGCTATGCAGGCCTCACTGAGCCATCAGATCTCAACAAAAATATCTTAATTTGTGTTCCGAAGATGAACAAAGGTCTTACAGGTGTGGATAATAACTAATAAATAATTACATTATTTTAATTTTTGGGTGAACTAACCCTTTAACTCAATCCATAATTGATGAACTTTAGTTATTGAAGAGAACTGAATTTCAATCTGATTTCAACTGAATAATGACATTACTGTCTTTTTAGAGCTGCTTTACAGCAGAATTGAGACCCGCCCCCCTTAGTTACTGTTGCTTTGTCCGACAAGCCATGGCACTGTCACGGCACACAGAGTGAAAAATACATCACGGAGCGGATACTGACACGTCGACCGACAAAACAGAGCAGGTTACTTGTGATATTAAACAAAGTCTCAGCTTTCAAATTGTGTATTTTTTTAAGAAATTCAAACAATAAAAACTGTTTTGTGGCTCTTTAATGTGTCGTGACAGATTGCTGTAGCGCCTCAGCTCAAGAGGCTCATGAACTGATCTCTTCATACTAGTTGATTTATAGCATCAAATAAACATGAATTAACATGAGAAGGAATGTTGTTTCTTCTCATGTTTTTCTTTTTTTTTTTTAAACTTCATTTTTTTCTTTTATTTATTATGTTTATTCATTATTTATTCATATTATTTTAATATTTTATTTTTGTTTCAAAGCATTATTACCAATAAGAATTATTAGTTCACAGCTGCAATTTTGGCAAGCACCCCCTCAAACAATCACATGCTAACACTACAGAAAATACACAAGGGCAAGATTTGAAGCTTTATGTGTCTTTTCCTGGTAAATTGAGCATATCACATATGATATTTCACAGTCTTCATTATTTTGTCATAGTGAATTATCAGCAATGATGGCCAGGATATCATGACTGATGCATTCCTGTGAAGTGAGCAAATACGGTTTGGACCCCCAGCATGTTCTGGCACGATGACCATGTGATGTGCCAGTCACTTAGCAGTATCTGGCCAAACCCTGAGGTAACAGTAGTGAAGGAGGGAAATACCTGCTCAATTTAAAGTAACACTATGCAGATTGAAGAGCAAATAAAGTAAATGAAATGAAGTAACACAAACAGTGCATAGTTTACTTGCTTTTGGTACTGAAGTTTACAAATGTAGAAACAACACATTAGTGTATCATGAAACAATTTACTGGAAAGTCACAGTTGGCAAGGATAAACGGAGATAATAATCTCATAGCAATAACAGAAATGCATGGCTGTCCTCATGTCTGAGCAGCTGGGAGTAACATCAGCCAGTTACGCCGTGGTTTTTACAGCAATAAAGCTGTGGTCATTCGTAACAGTTAGTCAGTCAGTTTAGATGGAAATTATGTTATTGTACTGAGTGACATGCTGTCACAAAAGTCTATTTTCCATGTAATCTTGAGTCTACTAAGCATTATTTAGAATTTGTGTAAGAATGTTTGGTTACTTGTAGCATGTGTGAAGTACAAACAAACAAAGTACAATAACTTATATTTCACAAGGCTATAGTTTACAATGCTACAGAATACTAAAGAAAACAAAAGACTGCATGTCTGTCAGAATAGAGATCTTGGACCTTGATTTGAGTAATTTCCCCATTCATTTTCTCCAGAGGGATTCAATAAAGAGTTCTAAGCCATAACCCAAAACAACCAGCTCTAAGAACATTTGATTTACACAAAGAAAAAAAGCATTTGAAAAACAGAGAAAAGAAAAGCTCTCTCACATGTTTCTCACTGTAGAAAATAAAATAAAAAAAATGTTGCTATGAAGAAAATGAATGGGATTTCTATTTTCAGATCCCACTTGATTGAGGGGAGACAAAACATGTAGCATGTCTGTCCAGCCCCTGACACTGAACTGAAACCGAACTAGACAGGACTGATGGAATCTGAACACCAAACTCTGCACACAAAAAGCATAAAGCAGAGAGAGAGCTCATTACCCAATCACAATCAAAGCCGCATGCTTACACAAGGACAAATGTGATGCATGAGAACTGTTATGAACTGCTTGGAGACGTGAAGGTTGAGGATCCAAATGCAGTATTTATTAGAAGGCTAATCCACAACCGTAATCCAAAACCAGGCACAGGTCATACACATGCAAATAGTCCAAACAATGATTATGTCCAAGGAGCAGGCAAAAACAGAGAAATCCAGGGGAACAGGCAGAGAATTAAAAAACCAAGAGACATGAAACCAGGGAGAATGCTCAGAAATGCAGTATGGACACATACAAGACTTAGCAATGAATGACTGAATTGACCAGGCTTATATAGGGTGAGCTAATGAGGCTAATGAGGCACAACTGATAGCAATCAGGTATGATGAGTCCGGGCAGTGAGTTCTGGGAAATGTAGCCCATGTGTGAATGGCAATGAATGAGAGGGGAGTGTCCTCAGGTGGAATAAATACTTTGAATGTTGTGATCCTATCGGACATATGATAGCAACCTGAATCGTAACAAAGCACTGTTCGCTAGAGGAGAACTGGCCCCCCAACTAAGCCTGGTTTCTCCCAAGGTTTTTTTCTCCATTTTAACATAGAAGTCTATTTGCCACCTGTTTGCTATCTGATGTCATCTGTTGGAGTTTGGGTTCCTTGCTGCTGTCGCCTTTGGCTTGCTTAGTTGACATTTGACTTGACATTTGATATTCAACAGTGCTTTGATCTGCCGGCATTGACACTATTTTTTAAGAGCTGCTGTGCAGCCAAAATTATATACCAGTTATCAATGTAAAGCTGCTTTGACGCAATCTGCATTGTAAAAAGCGCTATGTAAATAAAGGTGACTTGACTTGACTCAGGTGAACAACCAGGGCACTCCGGCTGGTGACCGACTGGTGACCCCCCAGCCCAACCCCCTACCCTTCCAGACGATGACCCGGACCCGGACCCGGGGGCGGGATAGAGGGCCAGGTCTGTGTGGTGGAAGAAGTGGAGACGGAGGTAATGCAGGAAGCCAGGGCAGAGTAAGTGGGGTTCTTCAAGCCTATCTAATCAGCTGTGGTGGTCTTCAGGCCTGTCTACTCTGCTGTGGTGGTCTTCTGCTCCACCATGGGAATCTTCACCCCTTCTTGTCCAGCCTGCGCCACCGTGGCCACCTGTACAGCCTGCACCACCCTGGCCACCTACCCAGCCTGTGCCACCCTGGTCATTTGTCCTGCCTGCTCCGCTTTGGTTTCCTGCTCTTCCTTCGTCTTCAGTTTCTCTTCCATTCCATGGACCTGGCCCTCCATCCCGCCCTGTTCCACATCCACTCCTCCTCCTTCCTGGACTTTTCTGATCTTGTTAGGAGCATCTGGAAGCCACTCCTTAGGATGGGGGCTATGTCACAGTTAGAGTGGCCGTGGTTGCCATCAGAAGGCACTCCACCTCGTACTATTGTTATTCTTGCACGGACTACATTTCCCATAACTCATTGCCTGGACTCATCATCCCTTATTACATCCACCTGTGTCTCATTAACCTTGTTAGCTCACCCAAAAGCCTGGTCAATTCTGTCACTCATTGCTAAGTCTTGCATCTGTTATTACTGCATCTCTGAGCCTTAGTATCCTCATCCTCATTCATGTCTTGGTTTTTGGATTCTTTGCCTGATTTTCTGGATTTCTCTGTTTTGCCTGTTTCCTGGACTTTATCATTGTTTGGACTGTTTACCTGTGTGTCAACTTTTGCCTGTTTTCTTGTCTATGATCGTGGATTACCCTTACAATAAATACTGCATTTAGATCTTCACACCATGTCCTAACCAGACGTGATGCGATAAGATTCCAGCAACAAGCAATTTGACTGTCCACACTAGACGCGACGCGACAATGTGAAGCGATAAAATCATAAAAAACCACAGCCAATCAGAAGAGAGTGTGGGCGGGCTCTCTCGGCAAGAGCACAGCAGACACAATGGGCAAGTAGTAAAATTCATAAATATTACACAATTTAAACATTGTTTAATGTACATACGGAATGACTGAACCAATCTTTGTCATAAAATACACTTGTTTGTTCGCATTGAGTTGACTGTTTGAACGATCTTGTGCCCATTTATTTATTTTCAAGATCTGAGGTGAATTAGCCAGTGTTGTTTTCATTACAGCTAAAAAGCTGGAACACATAATGATTTTAAAACTCACATTAGACGCTTTTAACATTAAATAAAGCACATAAACAGTACCTGATATTATCATTGCCATACTTTGTGTTGCTGTTTCAGCCGCGACGTCGCAGAGAAATAGAAACTGTTTCTAAAATAGAATATTTGCGTGTCACCGTCACGGCTGGTTAGGACAAAAACTCCGGTTAACATGGAAAAGATACCTTTTATCGCTTGTTGCGGCATCGAGTCACATCTGGTTAGGACACAGTGTCAGGCTTCGAGTCTCACAGCGGTTCATAACGCTAAGAAAAAGTCCAACTGGCGTCACAAAAACCTGAAATATATATACATAATCACATACAAAATAAACACATGAAACTAGAAAATAGGAACAATGGAACTAAATGAATATCAAAATAAGAGTCCCTGGTAACACTTTTTTTTTTAGGGTCTTTTAACTAGTTGCTTATTAGCATGCATATTAATAGAATATAGGCTATTTATTAGTACTTATTAAGCACATATTAATGCCTTGTTCTGCATGACCTTATTCGAAATTTTTTAAGCACACCCAGTGTTGAAGGAAATGTTACATGTTACGTGAACATCATAATTAGATAAATTTAGCAATGAAAAAATGAGCTGTATTCACTGATCTATATAAATCACTGGATTGCTCATGACGTCATAAAAAGTGAAGCCACTGTGCTACATATTGGTATTCCCTAGTATTCCCTCACATTCTAGTAAATTAATAGGAAATCATCTGATTTTAATGTTACAAACATTATCCATTGATTTTACATCTGTGATCCCCCATTTTACATCTGAAGTTTCCCTGTACATTCATTCATGCAAAAATCCTAAACATTTCAATGATTATTTGTTTAATAAGTCAGGAATTTCCCCAGCTTATTAAAAGTTGCATTCATTTTCATTACTGTAGCGAATATCAGGACATCTGACGGACATCGCAACCATATGTACTACAAATGCCAAAATAATTCTACTGAAATCTGAATACAGATTTATGCTTTGAAAGGAATGCACATACAATTTAATTTGCCATGTACAGTTATTCACTGTGGTTAAGTAATAATGTTGTATGTAATTTTTTTTTATTCATACAGTAACTGTAAATTGTTTAGCAGTGTTTTATTTATAAACAGCATGTATTTCGAAGCAGTAACGATGATGTCTTAAATGTTGGTTAAATGAATAATTAGCTCAACAATATATACAATTGACACTTAATTCATATGTAAACTGTCACGCTAGTAAAAGCCATACAATTTGAGCTGACCTGTGGCTTTTTAAGATCTCCAAGAGTCTGAAGTGGATGTTGGTCAACAAAAAGGAAATCCAGAAAATAATATACACACTTCACAACTTATTCAGAAAAAACGACGCTGACTGTGTATGGATTTAAGACCATACACTTTGAAACTTTATTTCCAAGCATTTATACAGTTGCTCCGAACAAGATGGTGATGCATGGTAAACCTTGGATTTTAATACAATATAGTGCAATATAACTCCTCGCTAGTATTGTGGACAATATTCCCACCTATCACACGGAAGCCTGGGGTTCGATTCCTATAGTGGGCAGTATCTCCGCCTGTTATGGGGAGACCTCGTCCTTTGCTCGCTCCTCGTTAGTATAGTGCAGGGGTGAGGCACCGAACCCCAACTGCTCTGGGTGGGTGGGTGTGTGTGTGCGCGCGTGTTTTTGTGACATTTCGGGACAAATTTGTATAAATTTGGGAATGACATTGGTATTACAAGGAGAGGGTGACTTATGAGGACATTACAAGACTTATAAATCATACAGAATGAGTTTTTTTGAGAAAGTAAAAATGTGCACAGTTTCCTGTGATGGGTAGGTTTAGGTGTTGGTGTAGGGCGATAGGTAATACGGTTTGTACAGTATAAAAACCATTATGCCTATGGAATATCCCCACAATTCACAAAAACAAACGTGTGTGTGTGTGTGTATTTGTGTGTGTGTGTGTGTGTGTGTGTGTGTGTGTGTGTGTGTCTTCAATACTCACTGCTGTGTGTGTGCACTTGGATGGTCAAATGCAGAAATTCTGAGAATGAGAGACCATACTTGGCTACACATCATGTCAATATCATAATAGGGGCTTGTATGTATTGCAATAATTATTGTATATTCTGATTTTAGACACACCTATCTTAACTATTTCTATATATTGCTTATCCTGCCCAAAAATACCATAAACTTTACAGATAACGTCCGAGATAACAATTAATTTGCATACATATATCCTAAATACTATTCCTGTCCCACCAACATAATCTCACAGCAATTAATTTGCTTAATTTGTGGCTAATTCGTATAAAATTGTACAGTCTCACTCGAATGTTTTCATACGATCTGTTTAAACCCACGGGTAAGGTTAGAGGTAGGGTTAGGGGTGGTCCTTCATAATGAGTTTCTTACGTTTTCAAAGTTTTTCATATGTTTTTGTACGTTTCAAATCATTTCAAATTCATAAATCCATAAATTACCACCTCATAAAATAGTTATGTTTTCCCGTGAGATACACTGCAAATCGGGTGATTTTAAGTCAAGGTTTTGGCTGTAAGTAGGGAAAACCAATTTGGTCGCTCGAACACTTCCAGTGGCTTCACCACCTGCTGGCAGTTTAGAAGGCAATGAGCAATCCAGTCATTTATATAGATCATCCTCTGTATTCCAATATAATCAGTATACTAAATGAAAAAGATTAATTTACAGTACATCTTACTTTACTAAATATTATTTTACTAAATATTTTCTAACAAATATTATGAATGGATCCTTTTTACAGACTGCGATGATGCATTTCCACAGTTATCAACATTGCAAATGTAGTAAAGATTTCTCTCTTCTGAACAGTGTAATCAATCTCTCGATATTGTTCCCTCTTTTGGAGACCTGTGAAAATGCTATCATAGATTTTCTTTTGCTATTGGAATTACGGAATGCAAAATACAAATGGGAATACAAAAGAATATATATTTGCTGTTGTCCTCCATTCACCACTATAGACATTTACCCAACTATGACGACTTCCGCTTTTGAGAACCCTGGAAATGTAAAAAGGGTCCACTGGGTCTAGACACTTGTTGACAGCAAAAAGAAAAAAGAAAGTTTAGTTTGCCTTTTTTACTTCTTCAAAATTGTCTTTTACTTACTTTAAGAATGAATAAACTCTATAACATTGTGACTTGTGACTTTTAAAAGTAATATTGCCCAATACAGATCACATGCTTTATAGCTGATGCAAGTGGCCTGGTGGTATCAGCATCAAAGCTAATTTAGAACATGCTTTTGAAAGGTCAGGGCCCAGTTATGAAAGCCATCTCCCTTAAACAATCTTTAGCTATAAACACTGTGACGCCAGTTAATTGTTGGTTTCTCTCTCTCTCCATCTCTCTCAGCCTTTCTCTTTATCTCTCTCCATCTCTTTCTCTCTCCCTTTCTCTAATTATGATGCTCTGAATGCAGCTTTTCTGCTTGTACTGAGAGAGCAATAAAAAGAGAGAAGTGAGGGGCTGCGTATGGGATCCATTAGTTTGTTTATTAAAAGTCGTTCTCTCCTCTCCAAGGCACTGAACCACAGATCTTTGCATGGGCCTGAAGACCCAGATGCAACACTGAAATGAGAGGATCATAATGTTTTACACGAACATAAGTGCAAAAATGTATACCTTGATATTATCATAGTTTTTTGGACATGTATTATGGTGCTGCCATGATGTTTTGTGATGTCCCTTGGAATGTCATGGAAGATTCAAAAGACAGCAATCTCAGTCATTTCCCTTATGAAAATGAAGTGTACTTTAGCATACTTTTAAAAAGAGTAAGAAATTCATAACCATATACCATAAATATACCATAAATAAAATACTTCAAAAGAATATGCTTAAGTGCGAACTGAAAGTAATGTTTTTGGACACTTAAATATTATTTGCAACTAAATGGTATTATAGTTTAAATGTATATTAAATGAAATAAGTGGGTCAAAATACTCTAAAGTTTAATTTAAAGGGATAGTTCACCCAAAAATGAAAATTCTGTCATCATTTACTCACCCTCAAGTAGTTCCAAACCAGTATGAATTTCTTTGTTCTGCTGAACACAAAGAAAGATATTTGGAAGAATGTCAGTAACTAAACCCCCCATTGACTCCCATAGTATTTATTTTTCCTACTATGGTAGTCAATGGGGGGAGAGATCTGTTTGGCCAATCCTGTGGCCATGGGTGTACTGGAACACCTACTTTGCTCCGTAAATCCCAACTGGAACTGGCCGGTGATGGGTGAGGAGGCTGCGTGTCCTTGAAATGTCCCACACCTGTGCGGGGTTCTGTGTGTGTTGTGGCCAGGCACGAGAAGACGATAAACTTGTGTCCAACATGTCCAGGTTGCAGACTCTTTTGAACCCAGGGAGTGGGGAAGCTGCCTTCTTGGGGTTCTCGTCTGATGAGCAGGCTGCATCGCTTTTCTGCAGGAAGCTTGATACCATGGCTAGGCTGTAGGCTCTGGCTGCAGCGGAGCTGGTGTCACTGGCGGACATAGACAGACGCCTTCGGCGACAAGCAGACAAAGCGTGGAACCTCTGCAGCCTGTAAGTGGAATCATGCTGAGGCCAGATGTACAATATTCATACAAGATGTCTGCTTCTTAACTGCAGAGAACTGCTAGGCAAAGTCCTGGACAGTGTCGTCAAAGAGGCCAGCTTGCTAGATGGGGGTGTCAAGAATGTGAACATTGTTGTCATCCCTCATATCAGCAAGATTGAGCCAGAGCTGCTGTTCCTGGACCACCATAAGGGAAATCGATTGGCCCACGCCGTGACCTTTGTTGCTCATAGAGCGAAGTCGGCCACTGAGCGCAGCTCCTGCATCAATCCCGACTCAGAACTAGCCTTGTGCCAGTCTTTTAAATGGCTTGCAGGGTGGTCATGGCATGCAGGGCGGAGGCACCTGCCCAGCAGCACTGTAAGCCTTCACCATTAGAGACAAAGTAAACTTGCATGCCCCGGACAGGAGTCTGGGATGATTCCAACAGGCGGCAGTGTCTTCTGGGCATAAATGCACCCCAATTTGCACGCTTCACCTGTGGAACCTTTGTGTACCTCCCCCCTGGCTGCCGCAACGTTGAGGGTAGTGAGGGTGGAAGAGCTTGTGAAGTGGTACCTAGCAGTGAAAGGTGCCATCCATGACTTCGTGAGCTCTTAATGCACCTCTGGGAAGAAAGGCACTAAGGGCGCGGCTGCAAGTTGCACTCCAAACCCAGATACTAATTCCACTCCAGCCCAGTGCTCACAGCGGCTTGGGAAAACATGGCTGCCAACTGTGTGTCAAACTCAGACTGAAGTGCCACACCCGAGGGTGGGAGCCCAGCAGAGTCTTCAGCGTCAGAAGGCATAAGCCCGTCCTCCGATGCTGCAATCGACAGTTTGTCCTCATCTGGAGCCCCGAATGAGAAATTTGGCTCACCATGAGATGAGCCACCTAACTCATCCATGATCTCTACTTGGTGCACTTGTGTGCAAGATGAGGAATGGGAGGTCTGTGTGGATTTACCCGGTGGAAATACTCCTATTGTTTTTCTCACATCGCTCTCAGCGCTTGATGCCATAACCTTGTGCATAGCAGAAGGTCCGGGACAGGGGAGTGACTGAAGTGAC